>VWYO01024115.1:9359-45228 GCA_013400275.1 Rhadina sibilatrix
TTTTTTTTTTTTTTTTTTTTCAGTGAACAGCTGTCTGAGAAAACATTTTGCTCCAGGAGAAGAACTAGTGCTATTTTCATTATTTTCCTAGCAGGACTGCCAGTGAAGGTCAGTGAAGGTTCTTTTCTTCCTTGCTGACTAGAGGAGCCTGAGGCATGAAGAAAGTCCTAAAGAGAGGGAGTCTCATCCATTTTCTGGTGTCTGCTCCTCACAGACCTTTACCATATTCCTTTTCACAGAGGGTGGGGTGTTTTTTCACTGAGTATTTTGTTTTATTCGAGTCTTACCTAACTATTACTAGACTTGAAAATGTTACTTAGCTGCAGGCATGAGAAGCAGACTTGAACCTAAATACAGCAGGCCTGAAAGTGATGTATTTGGGTGCGGCTTTAAACGCTCACATTTTGGGCTGCATAATATAGCTCAAGTTAAAAAGTGCTGCATTATTTGGAACTGTACGTACATTTCTCCTCTGATTGCTACATCTGGAAGAACCAATTCCCTCTTATTTTTGGTAAGATGGTACTTCCTGGTCTTCCTTGTAGCTTCAGAAAAAGAACAGTTTTTCTCTGTACAAAATATCTGCCACAAACCTGGTGCTGTTCTAGAACATTTTGTTACAGCTGATTGTGCCTCAAATGTCATCTTTGGGAAGATTTTTTTTCTCTCTTTAATCTGGGCCAAAATGAATGCTGGTGAATGGTTTCTTGTGATTTAAGTTCTCAGTGCACAGCTGATAAGAGCAGCAGCAGTCATGTAACGTACAACTTGTTACAACTCTGCTCTAGTGGGTTTTACCAAGCTCTTGCTAAAGATTTTAGTGGGAACTGTTTAGTGGGAACTGCTAAAGATTTTAGATGAGTCTGTGCTGAAGGCTGATAAATCCAACCAGGAACATTTTTGGAGAACTGTAGGATCTTTTTAGGGATGTATGTGAAGATCTACTGTGAGGCACGGAAGCGAGAGCCTTAAGGCAAGGAAACTGCTCCATTGTTTGTGCTCTTAAAATGACTTTAGGGCTCAAGCCACTTCTGAGCCAGAAACAATCAGATATTAGACCTCAGCGAGCTTGTGGATGTCAGAACTATTTTGAGAAATTGGAATAGTTCATTGTAACCACATATTGGGCCATGATAGGATATGTGGCTCCAATTCAAAGAAATTGTAAATACTGCAGTTTATCCAAATTATTGTTCCCTTGCTATGTATAAACTTCAAAGAGAAACAGTTTCTTAATAGTTCATATGCTGCTATAAATAATATTTCTCCTTATTGCATACTGAGAAAAGAATAGCATTCCATGAGTCATACTTATTGTGGGGTCTGTTGCCAATGCTCTCAAGGCTTTATGAGCTTCCACAATGTACAAAAACCTTAAGGTTCAACAGTCTCGCTTCTTCCAGCACTAAATTAAAGGCAGATTCTTAAAATACTTCAGCATGAGTAGCTGATTTTGCTTTAAGAAGCACCTTGGTGCTAAGTGGCTCTCGGATTCAAATGCAGGAAAGCAAAACCTCTTCCTTATGGATAGGGTGAAGGACAGCATTTGTCCAGAAATTTCCTGGGTTTGGTGTTATTACTCAATAAGGTGGGGTACTGTGTTCACTGAGTGCTGTAATATATAACTGCCAAGACTGGTTTGGGAGTTTTTAATTATTTACTTGCAATTAAACCTACTTAAGAGAAGTGACACTTGTCCACCATTTATTGCAAGTGCCACAAATCCTGTTCTGTTACAACTCTAGTCCTGTTGAACTCTATGGTAGCAGAGAGAAAAATTAGACCCTCCTTATTATAATTTACAGCTTTGAGCCAAATTGCCAGATAAGCTGCCTCAATACCATTTTGATAATTTTGATGTTTCTCTTGTGTGAGAATTGCTCTATAGGGAAATTCCAATGGGAGTGTATCTTTCGTACAATGACAAACCTCAATCTGAAAAGACAGTGATTTTGATGTGTGCAGTTCCTTGCCTACAGAATTATCTTCTGCAAATTAGTAGCTTTGTTTGGCCTGAGGCAGCAGAGCTGCAGTTTTTTGTTTTCCTGTGTAAATGTCAAGAGATGTGAAGTTCAGTGGATGCATCTCTGGATGTTTTACCAGGCCTGCCTTAGCTGGAAGGTTTGTGGCAGTATTGTTCATTTTGCCTGAACAAGAGCTAAAATAATAAGCCAGCCTCTGTGACTGAGCACAGCTTTATCTTCAGTAGCCACCTGATAGGAAAGGGAAGCAATCAGAGCCACAGTAAGGATGGAATCACCAGGAAGAGATTGAATAAGGTTCTCTGAAGAAATTTCCTGTTTCTTCATGTAAGTCATCCAGAAATCTTTCTCCACTTTTCAATGGCTCCGAGGGAAGCCTATGATACACTGAAAGACACTGGATAATCTTCTGACTGACCAGATCTATTCCATAACATTGTCAAAGAACCCAGTAAATACATATGGAAATCATTTCCATTTGTGTGCAAAAGCAAATATAACTGACCTTTTAATACACTTCTGTATTAAATACACAGACAGCCGCGTCTGTGAACTTTGCATCCGGAGAGATTGCATTCAGATTGCCTCAAAAGAAGGCATGAAGATGAAATGAAACTGTAAAGTTTAACTTTTTTTCACCCTTTTGAGAATGAGGTTCTCTTGAAAAGCCTTGGTTTTTTGATTTATCCCCAGACTGGGAGGAGAAGTTTCTTGTCCCTACAATGCTTCTAATTTCTGCTTTTCTAAAATATAACAATGTCTCATTCCTTTCAATTTGGAGATTAGAGAGAATGATGCTATGTTACTGAAGAATATATTTTGAATTTGTCTTTCATTAGACTTACAGGTGAAAGTACTATAAAACAAATATTATAAAGTACTATAATACTAGTAATTGTATTATAGTAATATGACACACGCAGTAAGGAAATGCAAGATTTAAGGTTTCTAGGTGAGAGCCCTGGGATGAGGGATTGTGCTACCAATATTTCAGGAACTATTTAAACACAAAAAACACTGAAAATGGATTGCTGCGAGGGAACTGCAGTATTTCAGAAACTCCATGCCTACAAGGGGAACAACTCTTGCATCCTTTCCCCTCTCTGCTCTTGTAGAATTTGCAATAGTTTTTGTAGGACTTCATGAAGACTCCTCCTGCTTTGTTCTTTTTACTGTCTCTAAGTATGATCTTACTCTACATACTTGACAAATGTCAGATGAACTATAGGGAAATATTTGATTACATGGGAAATCTGCTCTTAGGGCTGGTAGTTTTTTGTTTAACTGTGCTTTTGTTAGGTCCACAAAAGAGCAAGATACTCAAACACAAACTTCTTCAATGTATACCTTGTTTACAAAGAGTGAGTGACTGTTTCTGTGGGATCTCACCTAACACACAATAATATTTATAGGGGGGGTTCAGTCTTTCATGCACTGCAAGCATTTTCTTGCAAGGGATCAGGATTTTCCACCGTCAAGAAATTGAAAGCTTTTTATTTTTGTGGGGTACATACTGGCAGGAAGTAAAACCAGTGCTAGAACAGTAAACGAAGGTTGATTTTGTCCATTTTTCACAGGCATTCATCCAAACCAAACCATTTCAGGTTCAGGCTGATTGGAGTAGCTGAATGCAGACACAGAGATGCTAATTAAGGACAAGATGAAGTAGTGAGTAAGTCACTTGTCTGTATCTGTCCTTCTCTAAGAGGCACACTCGTCAGATTAAAATTCAGATTAACCTCTGTAGAAGAAAAAAACACGTATTAACAAGTCTTGAGTAACCAACCCAATCCCTGTGACCCATAAAATGAAAATAAGGATTTTTTTTAAAAAAATTTACCTATTAAATTCTTGTGATTATTATTCAAATATAAAATACATACAGTGGTGGGACATGTTGGAATCCTAAATTGTCAAATTTAAATCTAGTAAATGTGAAATGATCAACAGTTTGTCAATATAATCTCCTAAATAAATCTGAAGGATTAGTGATGTTCTCTGCTAAAGTCATCTTCTACATTGTAGAACATTTATCAATTAAATAATTTGCTAGAGATTATTGGTCAGTGGTTATTTTAAGGGCTGCTGATACCATCTGCTGTGCAGACTTTAGTACTTTAAAAGTTATGACTTCAGAAGTGAGTGCTGTGGGTTATCCTAAAGATTAGTAACTAAAACCTGTATATATTTCTGGGGGACAAACAGGGACTGTTTGCTTTTCACTCAAACTAACATGAATGTCATGGGTTTGTACAAAATGCAGGTTTTTATTTTTCTTGGTCACAAAATGTACCAGCTGATGATAAAGAAGGTCGAGAAAAAAAAATCTATAGTTTTCAGACTTCATATTATTTACATGAAAATCAGTATGGAGGTTATTCCTGTAGCAGAGCAGAAGGGATTGTATTATGAAATCTATTCTCAGAACATTGTTTCTGACTGAAATTTGTATGATGAGGTTGAATAGAGCTTTCAGTTGGTTGAGGCATTTTTGTTTCTTGCCTGGAAGAGAGCAGAGGCAGGAGGAGATGCAGATGCAGGAGAGGACAAGAATTTGTCAGTATATTTAAGGAGCTCAGTCACAGAAATCAAGTGCTTCTTGTCCTGGTCTTTCAATTTGAAGATGATGATAAAATATGGAATCACTGGAGTCAGAACAGAGCAAGGGCAAGGGAAGCCAAACCCATTGTCAGCAACTATGTTTCCAAATACAGAATAGTTTAATTGTCTGTCCTTGTTAGGCTTGTTTTCTAGATGTAAAAATAGCCAAGATTACTCTTTAATCAACGCTTACAAATCATGATCTGGCAGTGGCCTGTGCTGAGTATCCTGCATGTCTGTGCTGTTTGGGTGGTCACAGATTTATGAGTTTTCCTGAATGCCTCCTGGACAGCTGGGAAGAAGGCCACTGTTCTCTTAGGCACATAAATAAATGCCAGTGGTGGTAGTGACAAAACTGAAACTTGGATTGGACCTTTACGTCCTCTCCCCGCCTCATGTCTAAAATAGAGGGAAATACCACTATATATTGACCTTGTTTGATTGAAATATTTCAAATTTATGTTTACCAAGCTCTGAGATTTAGACCATGCTCGTCTAGAAGGTGCTGTCCTCCACTGCTTTTGGGGGGAAAACTGTCTAGTGATTCACGAGGTATTTTTAAGAGTTGTTAGTTGGTCCTAAAGAATTCTGCCTACTCCTTTAGATTACTGTATTCACATAATGTGGTAATGTTTCAGTACTCCTCCCATTTATACTCCCTTTTTAATCTTTTTTATGTAATTAAATGAATTGCTGTTTCTCTTGGTGTTTAAAAATAAAGAAATAATTTCTTGCTTACAGGCATTAGTGTAATTGGGCCAAACCTAATTGAATGTTTATCTGTATCATTCTACTAGTTTTGATGCCTTAAGTTGTGGCTATCATATTTTCCAGATTCTGTACTGCATTGGTATATAACTCCGAACTTCATATAAAGTGTTAGCGAGTTCTCTTCACAGTGTAGTCAGACTAAACAATCCTTTTCCAGCCCTAAAGCCAAGGACACCGTTGTGGCTTCAGGCCCAAAAAGTACAAACAGCAGTGAATTGAGGAGAGCAATCTGGGAGGATGGGACTGCATCACCTGAAACTGTCATTGGACAATTAACCCCAAAATGTAAATGGACCAAAACTTACAAAAGTGTGAAAACTCAAGACTCCATCTTGGCTGGAGTCATAGCCAGGCTCTTGTACTGCCCAAGGTGCATCCTTTGAAGAACCTTTCTAATGAATGCCTACTTTACTCCTATTAATACTGTCTAGCCTCTGTTCTAGGTAGCCTCTCAAGACTTAAGTTTCCTGAAAAAAACTCATTAGAACTTGTAACTGAACTGAAACTCTGCTGATTAAAAGCAGCTGATGACCCATGAACAATAGATATGTCATTATACATGTTTATATTGTCCTCTGAAATGGAATAAGAAATTAAATGAGAAAATGTCCGGAGGGAGGAAAATTTTGCATTATCTCTGCATATTGTATTGTCATCTTCAAAAATGACTCTGAAGGAAGAATGAGTTGTTTTGGAAACAGAGAATGTAATGAAATATCCATAAAAGTTCTGAAAACTGGATGGTTGCAGTGGCTGCTATAAATAGGTTTCCATAAGCTGAATAAGGAATTTCAGTGAAATGTCCAGGTGCTGATTTGGGCAAATCATTAAATGTGTTGGGAGATGGGATTGCCTGAGCTTGAGCTACTGGAATACTTATGAATTCTCAAGTCGCAACAAGTAATACAGTTGTTATTATTTATTATTAATTATTAAAATTAATTATTAAAAATGTTATTAATTACATTATTTTGGCTACCATTGCCCCTCCTGCATCTCTTCTTTCCCACATCCTGTTGTTTTTAACTTCTCCTGGTGCATTGCAGAGTAGTAGAAATGTCTGCACCTATTGTACCTTTATGCTTGATTAAAGCAAATGATACCAGAGGGGCAGTCAGAAGAATGCTTTCATAATCTGGTAAAATATTCTCAGGAAGAGAAAAAGTAATCCCTGTGAAATGACTCTGTTTCTAAAATGAGGAACAACTAACTAGGCTCGAATGGTTCTTCTCAAAGATGAGCTGGTCATGGAGCTCATCTATCATTTCCATCAACATCATGGCAACAGGAGTTGTGGAAAGAAATGCTCAATTACAAGTTTTCTGATCATGCCCTGTGGCTTTGTGCCAGTAATCCTGCTATTAGGTAAGACTTTGTTTCAGCTCTGGTCTTTCTAACTCTGAGATGCAGTGAGAGGGGCACTTGTAAACACAGACAAGAAAATAGTAGCATCCCACTCACATGAGTATTAGTAACTGCACAAAATACTTTATGGGACTACTCAGTTTTCTTTTCTCTCCCTCAGCTTAAAAAGTTCTGATATTTCTTGATCTCTGTTGTTCCATACTATTTATAACCTGTAGCTACCCAGATCAGCTCACTGTAGCTCCCTTGCTACATTAGAAGAATGTTATTGTTGTCTTTCTGTCTAAAATTACCCTGGTGTGCTTTATCTTCTCAGTTTCCTCTTATTATTCGCCTTCAGATCATTGTTCTTGATGCTATTTTTAAAAGTAATGTATTGATTTTCTGTCTGTCTCCCTGTGTTTTGATTATTAAGATGATAAATGTTTTAAGATTGTCTGCCATTTATTACTTATGTTGTGTCTCTCTTACAAGACAATTGCTACCCTGAATTTAAGAGCTGAATCACAAGTCTAATAACTCCAGAACAGCCATCCAACACCCCCATGTTTTTTGTTTTATTACTTCATTTCCAAGGTGCTGGTAACAAAGGACTATTTGTTTTCCAGGAACAGTGACATTTACCTCTCTGAAACGAACATCCACTCAGTGTCTGTCAGAGAAATTTCTAAAAAGAAGCTGCTGTAACAAAAACATTAATCTTATTTAATTTACTTTAGCTCATAAATGAGATATGTGCAAAGCCTGAAAGTTTCAGGTCCATAACTATGCTACATTTTTACCCTTCAATCTTCAGAGTCAAATAATTCAAAGTCAAAAGTTGACTGCAGCTCATGAGTTCATGAGGTTTAAGGTCTTTAAGCTTTTCTACACAGAACCCTAAGCCAGCCTAGGTTTCTTCAAGCTTGTAAACTGTCACATGCTTTGATTTAAAAGGGAATTCTTTGCACTTTTGCTTGCTTAGAGCCAACTTTGAGTTGGTGAGAGCTCACACCTCTGCTGCTGGGGGAGCCTCCTGCTCCGAGGGCAGTGCTCTCACTGCAATGTATAGACCTCATCTTTGACTCCAGCTGAGTATCTCATGCTTCTCTGATTCTGCTGATGTACTGCAGTTAAACTTCCCTGGAGAAAGGCAGCCAAGGCTTGGCCTGTAGAATTGTCTGGTCCTTGGGGAGATTGGTGGGGAAAGGGGCACATGAGCAACTGAAGACCTGTATGAATCTGGGGATGTGGAGAGAAATGGAGCTATGAAAAAGAAAACCAGTGAAGGGCATGACCAGAAGAGTGAGGGGAGGTGGACACTGCTGCCGGTAAGCTTGGTATCCCAAAGTCTCCTGCTGGAGGCTGAGGCTGGTGTGCCTACGCCCTGTGTCTGAACGGTAATGTGGGCAGTGCTGAACTCAGTGCAGCTACAGCCCTGCTTAAGGATGTCATCTAAAGAGTCAAAACAAAAGCTTACCCAGCCCACATGTTGAAACATGGCTGGATACCAGTGACCTGAGTGGAATTTCACTCCAGCAGAGGCTTACTCCAGTCATGATCCTATATTGGGAAAGATAAACATGAATGTATGCTTACATCCCAAACACAAGTTATTCAAGGGAGATAAGGCAAGAGAAAGTAAATATAAGTCATTCTATAGACCAGGATGCCAGCTGACCTCGTGTTTTGTCAGCTCACTTCCCAATATTTGCTCTGCTGAAAGGAAAACTTTCGTATTTCTTTGCAATGTTTGTGAATGGATTGGTGTGTTCATCTTTACACTTGTCTGTCTCAGCTCTGCAAACAAGATAAGGAGTGATTACCACGCCCTGCTGACTACGTGGGCACGCCGAGCGACACCCTGGCTGCTCCCACTGCTGCCCAGCCAGGAGCAGAGCCACAGCAACAGCATAGTGCACAGTGTGTGAAAGGATCTGTGGGGAGCTGAGGATGTTTATCCAGCCATAAAGAGAGCAGGTGTCTGTGTGTGTGACTCCACAGAAAACCCGACATCCTGTTTATCAAAGGAAGTCTCTTGGTTTTTCATGGAACCAGTCGTCCTTGCATTTGCATCTTTGGACAAGAGAAATAAGGAGCAAAAGTAAAAATAGCTGCAGTGTCAGACTTTTTTCCTGAAAGCTGCTTTGCATGGCGGGCGGTGGTCAAAAGGCTGGGCTCAGACAGGGAGATATAATTGTGCGGTCAGGGCCTGGGTGGGAGCTCTGCTTTATCTCTGAACAATAGAATCATTTCCATCTGCTTGGTTGGAGCAGAAACTTTCTCTTTTTCTGACAATACTTGGCATAGTGTTGACACTAAAACTACAATTTTCCATTGTTTCTTTTTGACCTTCAGATAACTTGGTTTATGGGCAAAAATTTTCTACCTGCATGCTTTTTTCTTAATGGAACTGGCATTCTGCCACAAACTGGCTTTTCTGCTGCATTTTCTTTAGGAGGAGAAAGCTGCAAGACAATGACTGTATGTAGACAGCTTCATTCATTTCTAGTGAAGGCTTCCTGAGTGGCACCGAAGGCTGATGTCCTGGACATTGGAGATGGAGGCTGTAGAGTTCTCTCTTCCTATCAGTGGTTTCCAGATCCATAATTCAGATGGAAACCTATGTCACTTTTAGGCCAGAGAAAGTCGTCTCAGGATCCCAAGAGTCACAGAGCATTTTTTTCCATTGTGTGTATAATGCCAAACAATAAATATTCCAAAAAGCCCTACCAGGGCTGTAGCAACAGCAACACAGAGGATGTGATCCATATGTAGAGCTTTGCAAATGATTTTATTCGTGGGCTCAAGGTGAAATAAAGCCACACTGCTTCTTGCTCAAGGGAGCTTGTAGTGGAGATTTGTCCAAGAAGGAGCATGTTTGGGCAGTGGCTTTGCAGAAAGAAAATTTGCAAGTTGAAGTTGGTTCAGCCATAGAGCACTTAAAAAAAAAAAAAAAAATCCTTTAAGGGGAAAACCCTCCAAAACCAAAATGTCACAATTTTACTAGTTTTAAGCATGTGCTACTGTTCCCTATGAGAACCCTGGTAGCTTTTTTTTTCCAATTTAATGGCAATAGTAAAGTATCTCTAGAGACTTTACCTACACACTTTTATATATGCTGCAAAGCTATTTGACCAAAATGCAACCCCTGACATCTTTGAAATGCCTTCTTCTAGAAAGACAAGCCAATGCCTTTTTATAGTAACATACTGACAAGGATAATTTATGTATTCTACAGTATAGAAAATACTGCAGGCAGTGCTATTTTTAGTTGTGTAACCTTTAAGCATATTTAACGATAGAGTAGGAAATTGGATTTTAACAGGTGACTAACTTAATATAGCAAGGCAGATGAATTACAGATGTGGACAATGTCTGTCCAGATCTCTGTTTTTTCCTGGCTCTAAATTATTCATCTGGGATGGCCAGAAGCTATGGGGATTATTGATAAAAGTGAGTTAAGAATAGATTAGAACATTTCTCTGGTCCAGTATAATGTTTCTCTGTTGACTGTGTTATTTTCCATCATCCATTAAGCGCTGCAAGCCAGACTTTTTTAACCCAATTTTAAACTATTCATGTTCTATACACGTAATATTATTATAAATACTTGAGTTCTTTGTTTGTAGGGCAAGGGGTGTTCTTTTAAAAGACATAATGTTACAAACAAGGAGACAAACATTTCAGCATATTGCTTAGGCATGGATTTTCTGGAGAAGAAAAACTTTTCTTCCTAAATCTTGCCAGCTGTCAGAGCTGGGTGGCTGAAATGTGCAATACCCTTTCATTTTAGTTGGTGGTGCCAGTGCCATTCTCCTGTAACTGTCCAAGTGTTAGCCCAGCTGTGGGTTTGTGATTTTTTTTCTTGTTCTCTGTCACTTTTCTCACTAATGCTCTTTGTTTTTAATAAATCTAGATTACTGAGAAGATTGAACTCTTTGGCCTGTAGCAAAAGGTGAAGAGATGGAAGTGTATACGGGGAATTAATTTGAAACATGATAGTGGAAAATGCATCATTCCTTCTAAAACACAAAATAAATTGAGGTTTATTCGGCAACTGTGCAACATAGCTCTAATAACTATGAAAAGTAAATGAGGACTGTACAGTGGTGTAAGAAATGTGAAGTGACTCTGTCCCTGTGAAGGTCATAAGGGCATTTTCCTATGTTAACATAGTGCTTTGCTGTATCTGAAATTCATTTGAGGCTAAAAGAGAAAAAAAAAAGAAAGAAGTTTCATTAATGAA
This sequence comes from Rhadina sibilatrix, assembly GCA_013400275.1. Taxonomy (NCBI): domain Eukaryota; kingdom Metazoa; phylum Chordata; class Aves; order Passeriformes; family Phylloscopidae; genus Rhadina; species Rhadina sibilatrix. Next base: position 20,307 of record VWYO01024115.1, read on the forward strand.
GGAACAAAAAGGTGTGCAAATAGAGTCCAAAATCTTGAGGTTTATTTTGGAATTGGAGTATTTTAGTCTTTGGTCACATTTCTCACCTATGTTGTGGTGAATAGCTGTAAGGAAGGAGTGGTAAAAATAGTAACGTTGAATAATTCTGATGTTCTGAGAAATGTGGAGAAAGCACAGCAGGTAATAGCCAGGTGAGCACTGGAGATTCAGCTCTAAACTCTGAGCTTGCCTTTTTGTGTCATCGGTGTAAATTTCTTTAGTTTTTTTCCCTGGTGTGTAATGAAGATCATTTTCTCATCTATATTGACAGAATTATTTTATTTATTTCTATGAATGCTTTTCTGAGTCACAAGATAAAAGTTTCCTGTTGTATTCTACATTTCCATGTGACTCTTAACCATAAAACAAACTACAGTTCACCAACTTTGCTGGTAATTTTAGAGAAATATTGTCCTAAACTTCTTTCCCAGCATCCTTCTGGCTCCTGATCTTTCTCCAGCTCTAGATTCCTGAGCTATTGCACATGTTGGTCATGTAAGAGTTGAACTTCAGATGAGTGGATGCTGAGGTACAGGTTGTATATATGAAGGTACTGATTTTAAAATGTCCAACCACTTTATTTTTATTGCTCCTGGCTTTGCATTTGTGTGTAACTGGGACAATAGGAAATACTGAACAGTGGTGGTGCCTCTCACTGAAATGTCATTGCCATTGCAGTCATTGTTTAAATACTATTGACTTCAAGAGAAGGAGGTTTGGTAAGAACAGCAAATGGGGCCTCTGTGGGAAATGGAAATTGAATGACAAAATGATCAAACATGCACAATGTTTGTAGAGACCATGCAATAAGTTATCAATATATATAATAATTATTATTTAATTTGCTAAAGTGCTAGCTTATGATACAGAATCATATCATTGTACACGTGAGGCTTTTAAGATTAATTTTTTAAGTTGTTATTCCATTAAGTCTGACTATTTCTTATATTCCCTTGTCATTCTTCATGTTCCTACCAGGGTATATCTTGATTGCCAGGATGAAATTTTTGAGGTGTTCAGCATTGTTTACAGTCTGGCCATTGCAGCAGCTTGTTTTTCTGTCTTTTCTTCATCCCTGCCCTACCTCTTCTTTCCTATGCCCTTTCCTCTGCTCACTCTTGGTTGGGCAGTCCTGCCCCATCCTTGAACAAGTTCTGAGCTGTAACTGACTTAATTTATCTTTCTAACAAAATATAAAATGTAGTAAAATCATTTTTGTGGACCATTTTCTATCTTTTCAATGAGTTAAAATGGAAGGGCCTGATGAGTGCTGGAGCCCAGCTGGGCAAGCTGGCTGAGAGCAGGGGGAGGGCTGGAAAACGATGGTCTGTGCAGAGGGATTCATCAGTTCTGTCATGAGAGCCAAGTCCTCCTGGCATTGTGGCTGTTTGCATTTGTTGTGCTGAGCAATGTGTTCAGTGCAAGTAGCTTGGGGAAGCAGGAGATCCAGGAGGCCTGGAGTTGTTGACCCTTTGGATAAAAAAGAGCCTGGGGACCTGTGGCACAGCCAGGGGAGGGACACTTGGGGACAAAAGGAGCCGATGGCCCCAGACTTAGCCTCACGTGGATTGTGAGGATATAAAACCCCAGGGTCTCATTTGCTTGGGGTCCCTTCTCAGAGACATCAGCTTAAGCTGTTGATTTCTCACTTATTATGCCAAAATTAAACTACTTTAAGGATCAGGATGTCTGAGATGCTGCTATGGGGAACCTGGGGCCAAGCCAGTGAGGAAACCTGGTGTGGCTGTGTGAGTTTGGGGGGTGTAGCTGGGAAGGGACCTCCGTCCCAGCTCAGGTGGTGCCAGAGTGGCTCCTGGAGGGTCAGAACAGGGAGGTTTCCTTAACAGGAACTTGTCCAAAACACACCAGTTTAGTGAAAATGTAGGGTTCCAAGGGTCCGTGTCAGGGTGAATCAGCCAGAGCCAGGAGCAAGTCCTGTGGGGCACAGTGGAAAGTACTTGCCCAGTTAACCTTGGCACTTTTGTCTCCTTGGCACTGTTGTTTCCTTTCCCCCTGTATGAAAAGTTTTCTCTTCCTGGACTTTGCATTGTGTTTCCCTGAAAGGTTGCAGTCTCCCTCATGGAAATTATGCAAATGTCACTGTGCACACGTAAAAAATCTGACAATGGCACAAAAAGTACAGGACCAAAATAGGTTTTGCTAAAAGAAAAAAAAAAAAAAAAAAGGTCTATGTAGCAATGAGAGACCTAATTTCCCTGTTACATATTTGAATTATTAGGGGATAATTCTGTTTATCAGTCTGCCAAAGTCTCTTTTAAAAAATGAACTATACATTTTAAACGGAAATGTGTGTACAAGTTTAGTGACAATGATGAAGTAAAAAACCCTGGGATGTAAAAGCAGATTCATTTGCTGCCCCAGATCTTTAACAAATGAAGGCGTTTAGTTCATGTTGCAAAACAAGCTGACCTTCTAGCAGGGGCCAGGCATGAAGCTTTTTGCCAAAGGTGAATGGTTTGAAAAGCTGAGTGTGTGTGTGAAAAGGGAAACAGTGGAAACTATTCCATGCTTGGAGCGCGCCTGGACTCTGGAAAGCAGCTCTATAAAAATGTCAGCCTCTGACTGAGTGGGTCTGTCTGCTACGTGTGGCAGCAGCCTGAGCCTGTTGCCTGGTTTGCCTCCTGCATGCAGGCTGTGTGTGCACCACGGTCGATATATCAGTGCTGGGGCTTTGCTTGCTCAGTGCTTCATAGCCCATGCAGCAGATACTCTCCCAGCCTGGCCATAAGTGGAAATATTGCTTTGCAGACTTTTCTCTATAGATCTCTTCCTGCTTCACCCTTGCAATGCCACTGGTCCCAGCAGAGCTCCTTTCAGGGGTGCTTTTGGAAAGCTGGGGCTCTGCAGTCCAGGCCTAGAAGCCACTCTGCCTTGTGAAGTGTGTGTGTCCCTTTGCTAGAGTGCCAGGTTTCTCTTCCGTGTCACTCAAAAATTCCAGAAAGGAAGTACTTAGGTCTAGCAAAGTGCAGTAATGCCACTGAGTCACTATAGCTTTTCCTAATGTTCTGCTGATGGCTTGAGGTCCTAAATTCTGACAGGAGCCACCCACAAATATCTACTTGAATGTAAATATGTGTATTACACATTGCTACGTTTATACTTCAGTTTTCTATCAGACTTTAATCTTATATAACAACTCTTGAAGTGTAAGAGACAGGTATAAATGATTTGAAATTGAGTGTCCCTTGTCTGACGGGGGAGTTAATAATGTTAGTCTCTGAGGGAACTACAGCAAGAAACATAAATAGGAGCAGAACATTGTGTTCCTTCTTCGGTGTCTTGCCCTAATCCTGACACATGAGCACCTACCAACACAAATAATGTTATCAGGTCAGAATCGCCAGCCAGTAATAAATCAGCCCTGGCACTGGAGAGGCTCTCACTGCTGTACAACAATGTGACCTCCAGCCAGAAGGAGACTTTCTATTTGGGCAGAGATGCTTGCATTTGGTGAGAAGCATCTTGCACCAATACTCGAGAGATGTGCATGCAGGTGGGAAAAACAGGTGTAAATTTATATGGAGTCTGTGTGGATGATGTCCTCTCCCATCTCCCCAGAGCAGCTGCAAAGCTAGTAAGCATTTCCAAACATGGAAGAAACAGGCAGACAGCAGATGCTTGGCAAATGGGTTATAGCTTAGAGTTGGACTTTACTGGTTACAAATGGTTCACTGCTGGCATACACTGACAGGGTAAACCTCTCCATGCAAATGTGTAACACTTGAAAAACTGAACATAGGTAGATAATGAAACCTGCTTTTGGAGTTACTGGCATTTCTGTCTACAGAAAAGATCATCTTTTCTTCTTAAAAACTACTTGATAACTCAGTGGAGAAACCTCAGTACAACATGAGGTTAGGATTTGCTTCCTTTCAAATGAGCTGGATGTGGAAGAGCCAGTTTCAGTATTCTTTTACTTATGTAAGTCTTGGTGGCAGTTTTGTTGCTACTCTGTTCCTATGTGCTATCTGTATCCATCAATGCATTTCAGATAGATCCCAAGCCAGGAGCTCTAGGGTTTTTCCATTCCCTCCCCTGCATTTTCCAAGCTTTTTTAATCCCAGTCAAAGACTATCAAGAGTCATGATGGGTGGATAAAGCACTAGCAGGAGTCTCAAGAGTCACTGTTTCTGTTAGAGAAATAAGAAGTATTTGGTTCAAAATATTGGTTCTACTGGTTATACTTAAACTCCTTTGAAGTCAATAGTGAGAATCTACCGATCCTGCTGCAAGATGAATTATTTCAAGGGATACAGTACAAACATTCAGAGCTACTTACCTAGAAGAAGCAGACTCTCAAAACCAGAGACAAAATACCACATTTAATGCACATATTTGCTCTTTGTGTACTAAGCACAAAGGGAAGGGCGTAGGGCTGGCAGAGAGACAAGGTAACTTCTATTTTATGCCATTAAATTGTGTCTGACAACATGGTGTATCTATTTGTGAACAGTGTAAATTGGTCTGAACCATCTGGGGAAATGAGTAAGAAGGGATCTGTGCTGTTTGAGGTACAGCTCACGGCAGAGGACATCCCCTGTACTTTCTGCACTGTACAGAGGAGGAAGGAAGGGCAGGTTTCACAAAGGTAGTGCCAAGCTGTCAAGATTTCCTCCCTGAGAAATTCTGGTGAATATGCAGAGCATTGTGTATTACCGTTGTGCATTGTGTGTTACCCAGATATTGCATTGGTATGTAAAAGACACAGGTACATCTGTGACAAAAACTGGGCATGCAAAAGAAATACTTGAATTGTGGTTGCTTGTAAAACTTGGCTTAGTCTTCCATCTAGAATTGAAGTACTGCTTTGATTACCAGAGACACACACTTTAAATGCATGCTGCTGTCCTAGTTTGGGCAGGACTATGGCCAGTTCATACCCCCATCCCTGTGCAGATTATTCACAGGTAGGTGACATATGAAATCCTCATGGAACTGGTATTCTTTGGTGCCCTTGTGCATTCTCTAGTTTCTGTATGGCTTTGCTGTTGCACAGAATGTCTATAAACATAACCCACAGTCACCTTTTGTACTTTCTCATTTTCTCCCCAAACAGGAATGGTCTGGTCTGGACTTTGCAGTAATCTCTGATGTACAGGCAATCTATCTCCAGTGATGCAGGAAAGGAACTGCAACCCCTGTCAGCAATCGGGGCTGGCTGGCAGGACGAGGTGAGGGTTCTGCCCTATGTTTCAGGGCAAAAGTGCAAAACTTTGCACAGATCAAAGAGACTCGATTATTTACTTTACACAGGCAGAGGCCTTCTGTGGTTTCAGGACAGTGTCAGAGCTAGACCACCCAAAACAAAACCTGTGTTTCCATCAAGTAGGGGATGGCTGGTGATGGAAATGTCTTTTTACCTTGCAGTGCAGTGACTTGCAGCATTGCTGTTTGCATGTCCCACAGGAACAAGCTCTTTCAGCTGCTGTCAAACATGTCAATCACTTTGAAATTCATCCATGGAGCAATTCCTCTGCAGAGCTCAGGAGCAAAGAGCAAATAGTCATTGGAGACCTTTCTCATAGTGGTTCGCTAAACTATCTCAGATATTTGTATGCGACACCGGCAGTTTCTCTGAAAGAATAATCAAAACTTCTCAAAGTGTTTAAGGAAAATATGGCAAGAATCTAAGCCTTGTGTTAGAAAAGTTGTTTGTATCATTTCTCAGAGAATTTATTTATAAACAATGTTGTCGTACATTAACTTCTTGTGCACCCAGTCCTATCTGATCCTCTTTCTGTCTCTTGAAATGTTTAGATAGAAAATATAAATATATCTTATAATGCTTACTTATTGTCTGCCTCTTGCATTTACAAAGATGTAACCAGATTTAGAATTAAACTACAGTGCTTGTTTAAAAATGTGCTGTTTCAGGGACTCCTACGTAAAATGTTTGAGTTCTAGATTCTGCTTGGTTTTTATTTTTTCTTTCTCCAAATTTTTCATTGCCCTGTCATCAGCATGGAAGAAACATGTGTGATCAAAAAGAGATATAGGCCCAACATGTTTAGGTCAGTGACATCTGTGTGCTCAGATCCTAAATCCACACAGATGCAGGTGTGGACAGTAGGAAAGAACTACTTCAGGAAAGAGCTGCCTTTGCCCTGGGATTGACTCAGCATTTCTAATATATCCCTGTCCAACTCCACAGGTTGTCTCTGGAAGCCAGAATAAAGTGCTGCTAAATGTGAGTAATGTTGTCTGTATCTGGCTTGTGGTAACAAAAACCATCAAACCAATACTACAAAAACCCTGAAAACCTTCAGGTCCTAAAAACATTTAGAATTTCACCAAAAAAAAAAAAAAAAAAAAAAACCCCACCCCCAAACAGCCAACAGCCAAAAAACTGGAAACAACAACAACAAAGAACCAACCAAAAAAAAAAAAAAATCTCCAAATCCTCATTGTTGGGACCTCAGGCTGATTGCACTGAGTTAAGTACAAGGTGTTGCTGCTAGGGAAGCACAGGCATTGCAACACTCCCTGGAGAGGTGACAAACGGGGCAGCCTGCTTCGTTTTTGTGCTAATTGAGCAATCCCTCCTTTGCCATCATCGAGGCAATTCCTGCCTGCTCTTGCAACAGCATGTCCTGCTCCTCCTTCCCCTAGTGCCCCTGGGAACTGCTGTCCCCGCTGCTGGTGGCAGGGCTGGTACACGTCTGTCCCCAGGGACAGTGACAGAAACCAGGGGCTCTTTCAGCCCAGGTGCTCACACTCTGGTAGGTGTTGAATGAACACTTAGCAGAGTGTGATGATCCAGAATGAATGTTCCAGTGCCTGTTTCTGGGTCTGTGCACAGCTCTACACTCATACATCCCCTCTGTCGCCTGTCTAGATTTTTCCATAGTGTGCCTGTATTTTGGCAGTTTCATTTGATTCTTGCAGTCTGAAGAACAAGGTCCACACATCAAAGGGGGATCTCACCCCCGGCTGAGGGGTTATGGCCATACATGGTATTTAGATTTATAAACCGAGTAAAACTTGTTGCTATTTTAAGAAGATGCTGCCAGAAGTCTGGCTCTGGCCCTCTGGAGCTAGGTCTAAATAATGATTTTTAAATATTCCACAGTGGTGACTCTATCACCCTCCAGCAGATTCTCTGTGTGGCAGCAACAAGGGCTCCAGACAAAGGCAGTGGCATTGCACCATTTTTTCTTAGTCCTAAACACTCAATAAGAATTAAAAAGCTAGGATCTCTTAAATAATAAGAAAAAGGGATTTGGTTTGGGGAGAAAAGTGGGAGTTATTAGCCTTGTAGTCTACTGTGCTTTGGAAGTTACATTTCAGCATTTGCTCTGCTACCACAAATGCTATTGGTATGTTTTAAAAAGAAAATTGAATTAGTTTTATTTTAAACAACAGCTCCAATAATATATAGCTCCCATAAAGCAGAAAGGACACCAGAGAAGTTAAAAATGCTGCCCAAGTGCAATCTGCTTTTGATTTACATCTGGTTCTAAGTCTTAAACTTTCACTTTCCATTTTCCTTGCCCAAACCTTGTCGAATAATCTCTCTACATTGCATTACTAAATAACCAGTTAATTAGCATGTCTTGATTGTTTTCTGCCGCTGCTCTGGTGGCAGCAAGGAGTTATTTCCTCACTGCTCTGCTTTTACTGTTCCACTCAGGAAGCTGTGTCGTGAGGATGTGTCAGTGACACTGCAGCTGTTCACAATGACATTTCCCAGTGAATCAGAAAGGAAAGACAAATTTCAATATGTGTATCCTGGGGTGCAGCAGTGACTGATATGGAAAGTATTAAGAAGTGGCATAATGAGCAGTGTGTGTGTGAGTGCAGGGTATAAGTAGGACTTCACTAAAAAAAAAGCCTTGTGCTGTCTGACAATTTTTTGAGTAAGCCTTAAATTGACAGAGGGAGAACAAAGACTGCACCTCCACTTCTTGGGCTGGCTTATGTGAACAGCAAATCAATCAAGCAGGGAGCATCAGGTTTCTCTTTTTAAACCAAACATTCCTTTTGGTTTTGTGCAAAATGATGTGTGAGCAGTGAAGGTTGCATCCTACAGTATGTGTGATGATGGGGACTGTCTGTGAGTCCCTGCTCCTGTTGGCTGGAAGTGTGGGAATGTGCACAGGTACCACAGTGTATCTAACCCCTCTGTGCTCAGGGGAATGTACAGGTGAAGTGTAAGCACTCATTAACCACCCTGGTGTGGCTCTTCAGCACGAGAAGTTATCAGAGCCCACCTGGCAGGTCAGGCTGCCGGAGCAGTGCAAACAGCTCCTGTGGGAACAGCACCTGCAGGTTAACACTGTGTGCCTGCAAGTGTGTGACAGCTCTGAGTCACTCCTTAACCTTTCTCTCAAACACGTAAGTAGGTGGAAGTGATGGACAGCTTTGTCACCAAGCCCTGCCATTTGTTCTCACACCAGCCCAACACTGATACTTGCGACATGGTCATGGAAGGAGATGCAGGAGCCTGTTCCCTTTCTGTGCCAGGAATGCCAGAGCTGGCATCCTGCTGGGGGTGAGCATGTGTGGACGAGAGGGTAGCATTGCAACAGCCTAAATATAGATGGGAAGTCCCCAGCTACGCTGCTGTGGGACTGCATTCCAGTCTCTGACAATAGTGCACGATTTTCAGACTGCATTTTTGCAGCATAGTGCTGGGTTTGTGTCTTTCTAAAGTGCCTTGTGCTGTGCTTTTCAAGCCCTGTGTGTGCGAGCAACATTGTCATAATATAGAAACACATCCCTGACATAAAGCTGGGCAAATGCTTTCATATTAGAGTGTATGTCCTTGCCTGTGACTTTAAATAAACTTGTCCTGGACTCCTGCAGTGATAATTCAGAAAGAACTTTTAATCATACTGATTTTTTTACCCTTTTTGGATGGCTGCGTTTTTACCCTTTCCTTAGCTGCAGAATTCAGCAACTGGCACCACCAGCTGTGTGTGCTTATGAGAGTGTACAGGAGGGAGAGACAAAATATGAAGCTCCTATGTCCTGGTTACAACCTCAGCAAAAGTATTGAGAAGATTTTCAGCTTTGCTTTAACCTGTTCCTAGAGCCACATGTCAACTGAGCCCTGTAACTCTTGGGGGGGTCTGCACAGCGGCACAAATCTGTGCTGAAGGGAGCAAAGACATAGTTGAAGGGAGCAAAGATAAGATGATCCCTCTCTCTTTGTGCTGTGGCAGCAAACCACTGCTTGGAGATTTGTTCCAAGTAGATCATCAGCTCTAATTCGTTGGAGTCAGTTCTTTTATTTTGGAGTAATTTTGTTTTTGTGGTGTGGTTTTTGTTTTGTTTTTTTAATCTCTCCAGTCATATCTTAAAGCTGTTGATACTTTCGACCTCTGGGTGATCCAGAGTGCAATTACAGAGTGTGCGAAGATGTGTTCCCTCTTGTTTGTTTTAGATCTGCCTCCCAGCAGATGCAGTTGGGTACCAGACACTTCCCGTATTGTGTGAAGCAGAGTAGGTTTGTTTTGCTGATTTTTTTTAAACTCCTCTGCATTATTTGCAAAATTATAAACAGGCCCCTCTGTCACCTTTTTTTTCTTGGCTTAAAATATTAAACCCTGTCAAAACTGGCTGTTTGGGAACAAGGTGTGAAATCCCTTTTGAGGACAGACCCTCTGCCAGCTCCCAGAGCAGCATGGAGATGAACATGGGTCTGATTTCACAATCTGGAGCTTTCTGCTTTCTTTTCTGCTTTCTCCCATGGGCTTTTCTGTGGGAAACAAATCTCTGAAAGGGAAAGTTGTCCCCTGTGGTAATGGGATTTCTCTTAAGTGCTGGCTGCTGAAGGCAGCGGGACCACAGGGAAGCTAAAATTGTTTTTGAAACCTGTTTTGATGTTGGCTGGGGATTTTGTACGTTTCTCTCTTTTCCACCTCCTCCCAGTAATGTATGACAGTAAAATAAGATCTAGTGGTAGGAAATTGCTTTGGAGTTAGCTTGGGTTTGTCCAAGATTTAAAGTGATCCTTGAATGTTTGTGTTCCTGAAACCTTACTCCTTATGAAAGTCCATTTTAGCTTAATGTATTTCCCTGAATAGGCTAAACTGAGTGAGGAAATGACAGCTGGGTACCAGCACCTGAATATTTCTGTCCTGGGCCGAGTACTCTGGCTTATTGTATTCCACATAAGCTATTCCAGCAAATTCTCTTTAGAAAAAAATGTTTAGTGGAACTGTGAAAAGAATTAAACTTTTTTTTTTTTTTTTTTTCCCAGTAAATCAAGACATCACTGTAACCTCATTGAATTGCTTCATATTTTCCCAGACTAAGGGACTGAGAGGATATTTTGGATAAAAATGCTGTTATTCTGATGTTTATAAATGCCAGTCTTTATATCAACCATCTCTTTTTAGCAAAATTCTATACTCTGTTTCAAAGGCCTCACTTTAGTTTGAGAAGCAAGAAAGATAAAACGATAACTTCTTTTTGTAACAAAAGTGTGCCAGCCTTGTTGTAGGGCAGAGCCAAGTCAAAGCCAGGGTGTGTTTTCTTATTTCTTTGTATGTGTTGCCAAAATGAGGTTTCTCATCTCCATTTCCCACATGCTCACACAGGTGGCTGGGCACCTGGGAAGCTGAAAGATCTTCGTGTTACTCACCTTTCCCTCAGACTGTAATTATTAAACACGGTCACCAATTTTCAGGCACAACTTCTCAGCAAATACCTTTCTGGAGGTAAACCCACAAATCTGTAGAGCTGGAAAGCCAATGCTCGCCAGTAACAGCAGGCTGAGTAGGGAGAAAAGCTTTTTGATAACCTGGGGCTGCTCCAGGACAGGAGGAAAAGTGCCTCTGCTGCCGGGGCTGCTCCATCACCACACCACACTGGCTGTGAATATGTGGCAAGCTCTTCTCCAAGAGGTGAAGTTTTAAGTGACAACTTTGACTGTAGTTTGTGCATATGCCTAATTAACTCAAAATTAATGGCCCAGAACCTAGTACAACAGTTGTGCTTAATGTTGCAGAAAAAAACCCCTCCCTTTTATGTCCAGGGTAATGCTTCCTTTCCTAAAACAGTGTTGATTAGTCTTGAATATGATTGTAAGCATAAGTGTAACATATACATTTACATTGGTTTGGTCTCTTGTACCTTTTGTTGAGCCTTTCCTAACATCCAGTATAGCATTGCTTCAAATTTTTTTGTCTTTACAGCTTTAGTTTTAAAAATAAATAAATAAATAATGCCCTCTTCAACGTATTTAGCTGCATTCTTACAAAATCCCTATACGGATGCTCAGATGGAGCAATGGGAAAAGATGACGTTAATGCTTCTGTGTCTGATTACTTGATTTGCATTTCAGGCTTTTCTGAAAGGCTAAATATGAGGAGAATATCTATTTATTAAAAAGAATTCATATCTCATGTATGTTTTATTTTAGTATTAATGAGCACTTGTATTTTAAACACAGTCTTTACAGATTGTAGATCCTCTCCAAGCAGTAGCTGATAGGTAGATGTATATAGTCAGTCATTGAAGTGAGTGTAATGATTTCCCTTGGCACCAGACCTAGCTATTAATTAATAACTTGGATTTATTAAATAACACCAGTCAGAAAGAAAAATGCTTTAAACCATCTCCAGACTGCTCTGGTACCTTGTAATGTAACTCACTGTGCTTTATTCTGGGTCTAAATCAAGAGCTGTCCCTGTTAGCCTTTTGTGTCAGAGACTTTTTACAGGGACTTGTAGTGACAGGGAAAAATGGCTTTGAACTGAAAGAGAATAGGTTAAGATCAGATATTTCTGTGAGGGTGAGGAGGCCCTGGCACAGGATGCCCACAGAAGCTGTGGCTAACCCTGGACCCCTGGAAGTGTCCAAGGCCAGGTTGGACAGGGCTTGGAGCAACCTGGGATAGTAGAAAGGTGTCCCTGCCCATAGCAGGGGGTGGGAATGAGATGATCCTTAAGGTCTCAACCCAAACCATTCTATGATTTTATGACAAATGAAGGAAATTTTTGAAACTGAGACTTTCCAGCAGAGCTTTAGGTCTTGGAGTGCTTGATCCTCACCCTGGAAGAAAGCAAGTAGGCACTACTGTAGGTGTGACGTGACTGAAGTGGTGCTGGCTGAGTTTCCAACACCAGTTTCAGACAAAACTGGGCTTCTTGTGAAAGGTTAATGGGAAATGCAAATACTGCCTGTGTGAGGAATCTATTTTGGAAAACACCAGATGCTTCCCTAGGGAGGAAGGTGGCGGCTTGGTGAGGTTAATGGAAGGAAAGTTGTGCTGCAGCTCAAGATGTGCCCATTAGCAACTGCTGTCGTTTGGTGATACAGAAAACTTACATTTCAAAGACATTTCCAACCAGAAACCTGGCTCCAGGCTCATTTCACAGTTATTTTTTGTCCATCAGATTCAGTTCTTACTGACCAAGGACAGATTGGGTTCTTTCTTCATAAAATGATGACAGATGGAAAAAGATATCTGATATTATTGACTTCATTTACTCCTGCCAAGGGGAAAATGTGGGTGAAAAGGATTCCCTGAGTTTTGTAATACTGCAGCTTTGGCAGTAAATAGAAACGGTAGCTGGGGAAGATTAGAAATCATTATCATCAGTCTTCAGGCTCTGGGAAAGGGAAATAACCTGCTACGTCAGCTTATCCAAGTCTTTTGGCATTCCTGAAACTGCATCAGGGATCAATCACAGCGTTGCCGTGTTTCGTCCCCCTTCTCAAGTAATGCATCCCTGCCTCTTTGGGAGAAACTAAAGCAGGAAATAAAGGGTTAGTTAGGAACACATGTGCTGTAAATAAAATTCCCTTGAAACTTAAGCAAATTTAAGTGCAAGTTGAAGTTGCTCAAGCAAGAGCAGGTAAAGTCCTTGCTTTAATCAGAGCTGTTTGGCTGCAGTCAAAATGTAGCCAGTAACTGCAGTCAAAAATAATATCAGCTTCAGCTGCTGCTGCTGAGCTGTGCCTGCTGCCAGTAATCCTCTTTCTGTGTTACTGGTAGTGCCAGAGAGGGGCAGAATATTTATAAACTCCACAGGAAGAAAGATACAGGAACACAGTAAGTTAGAACTAACCCTCATCTCAGATATACTGGATCCTTGAGTAAATCAGTATGATGCTAACTAGTTTGGAAGATATCACTGCTTGGTGAAAGCAGGGGAGAAAGAAAGCTAGGTACTTTAATCACTTAGAATGGTCTCCTGGTAGCAGATTTGTAGTCAGATATTTTCCTTATAAAAATCAATGCACTGTAGGCAGTCTATCCTATTCCATAACAGCATGAGTTTTACTTGTTCTGGAAACTGTGCTCGTCATCAGAAAGCCACTAAATAAATGAAGATGTACTGCTGGAAGATATGAATTTGCATCAGTGCTTTTCCAGATCTGTTTGGAGGCCAGGTAGGCTGCTTTTGGAAAAGGATGGTGATGTTCTGAGCAGCTTTGTCCATTGACGCTTTTGTCCATTTGCATTACACCAGTGACTCAGGTTAGGTCATGTTACAAATGTACTAAAATTATTTGCAGGCCATAATTGAACCTTGTATCTCCTGGCCAAGCTGTTAAGCACCAGTAGGTGCTCAGGTGATCTGTGTCATGAAATTATTTATTGGTTGTTAAACCAGCCAGCCCTTCTCTTTGTTAATGAATGACCCTAGCTGGTCCTTCCCTGTTTAGACATCACCACATTCACAGCTTTGCTGATGTTATTCTCCATTTCAGCTGCTCCCATGGTCTGTAAATATCTCCTGAGGTGCTACTCTGTGACCAGTCTGTCTGGATTATCAAGGAAGGAGGGGCAGAAAATCAACAGTGCCGTTTCCAGGTGGATGGCATTCCTTGTGAAGATGCACCAAGGCAAGGTGGAGGTGGAGTCTAAAGGGAAAAGTATGACAAAGTGGTGACGAGGGACTTGAACCTCAACGTCAGACAGCCACATCTTCCTGTATCTCAGGCTATGTCTCACCAGTGTGTCCCTCTCTTCCCTGTCACCCTTGTTTAGCGTCTGGGTGGCTGCAGGCTAAGTTGCATCAGTGATCTGATTCCGTGGAAAACAAATCCACCAAAAAAAGAACAGTTTCCTGCCTGACCAGCTTGCTCATCCAGCTCCACAGCAGCTGCACAGCTGCTAAATCAGATGCAAGTGCAGGGATGGACAGGCAGGGAGCGGGGGAGCGTGGCAATGTGACTGTCCCACTTCTTGGGAAAGCAGCTGCTCTTGGTGCGTCAGACCACAGCATAACACAAGGGACACATCCTTCGCTTGTGTGAGCAGAATTCCCTGAATCCATGCAACACCCAGTGGAAAGCTCACTGAAGAATGCTGATGCTGTCCCAGCACAGGCATATCCTGTGCCCTGTCAGCCCCCTGGTGTGGTGGAACTGGGGAGGATGTGGCCAAGGAGCTGTCACCCAGCTGGTGATGTCACTCCAGGTCCTTTGACACACATGTCAACACCATGTTGAGATTTTAAAAAGCTGTCCCAATGTGGCTAGTTTTGGTAAACTGCTATTAAAATAACCCTGTGTATTCATTTGTGGTTATGTCAGTTCTGCAAGTGACTTGTTCCCAGAAAAAAATCATTTGGGCTGTACCAAGTCCCACAGGCACAAGCTATGCTTTGTTGTCAGCAAAGTAGCAAGGTAGCTGCATTATTTCTACCCTTGGGGTGTGCAAGTTCCCCTTGATCTGAAGGGGGGAATATTTCCTATCTGCTGGCAATTTGCTGTCAGCCACACCCACACTTCCTTAGTGACAGTTCTTCCACGCTCTGTGGCACTGAGACCCCATGCAAACCCTGCAGCTGATATGTTCTTTGCTTGTAAATAGTACTTTGTTCCCCTCATGTTTGTTTGTTTCTGGTGGCATCGATTCCTGGTCCTCCAGTTGTCACCAGCAGCACCTGTCTGAGCCCAGCCCTCCCCACTGAGCATCTGCAGGACAATTCTCCACCATCCTGTGCTTACTCAGAGGACCTGCTGCTGCTGTCTTTGGTCGTTATTCCCTAACTTGTTGCCTTGTTAATGACTGCCATCATCGTTAGTCACTTACTATTTCCTAGTGGAAAACATGTTCCACAGGAACTCCTCTCCGAGTCTGTGCTAATTCTACCTATTCATGTGGGAACAGGGGATGACTCCCGTCCTGAGCCTGACCCTGAAACCTTCACTCAGTGGTGATTCACAGGGCTGAAGCAAGTGCTTGGCAGGTTGCTCCTCTCACTAGTGGCCAGCCATCCTCTGCAATGTCCTGTTTTGACCATGCCGCCAGCCATGTGTCTGGCTTGCTGGGAATGCTCTGTCTTCCCTAGGGGAGCCACTTCCCGTGCCAAGGATTCTTCTCTTCAATCCCAGTGCTCCTGTAATTAAGCTAGGCTGCTGGCTGGACTCATACTCCTGCTCTAAAAGCATACCAGGGACTGCTGCAGGGATGTTTCAGAGAGACTCACAATCCTCTGGGGTTTCTAGGTGCTATCTTTAGGAGCTGGCTATTACAACATGATTAGGGGTGCAATCCCTGCTTTGCCATTTCAGTTATACTGCATTAACTGAGATTTTATGGATGCTGAGATGCCCTGCACAAATCTGAGGATCTGTATTTAGTATTTCCTAATATATCATTCTAGCTCTTACGTACATCTCTTAACTAACAATCAGTGATTTGGTTTCCTTATCTTTATCACAGAGTGAGGCCAGAGGGGTGACCCAGGGATGTCCAGCCCCTTGGTCAGAGGAGGCTGGAGAAGGGCTCTGGTTATCCTTGAATGCAGCACTGGTGGTCAGCTGGGCAATGGTGAGCTGGTTTTCCCTCTGCAGACTCTCAACTCTATACAGGGCAGGAGTTCTGCACTGTGCTGGGGTTATTTGGCCCAGATCCAACACCATGTTCAAACCCGTGGTGAACACGATAAAAAATAGACTTTGCTCAAGTAGGCTTTATGTAATAATTAGTCTGGGTTAAATACAGTAGGTATGTTGCAGGACAGGTGCATTAGCTAGGATGTGGGTTGCAAATCATGTAGTTGCTGCTTGATTCTCCTTTAGATACTTGGCATTATCATTAGTTTGTTGCCCTGATAAATGATTGTTTTCTCATAGGAAAGAAATTACTGAAAGAGTTTAACTCTGGGGTCCAATGGAGGTGATGAAGAAACATATTTCTTCCTATTCAAGCCATGAAAAGGGAAGGCAGGTGGAATCCCCTTTCAGGATATTCTCCCAAAATCAGCAACCTTGAGAAAAAAAATACAAAGAGATTTGCTGAAGTTCTTGCATATGAGGCATAGGTACCTTCTACAAAAGTTACAGGGCAGGAGCAGACCAAGAGACCTTTCAGTGTGCGAAGGCTGTTTGTTCCAGAGCACGGTGGGGTTTATACCACTGTGATAGTTTTGTTTTTATAAGGAAACGTACTAAAGGAAAAATTGTTTACAAATGTGTTTGTGTTTCAGAACACCGCACTTCAGAAAAATTGTGGGCTCTCATATTTCCTCAAGGCAGCTACTAAAAAAAATCTTACAGCCTTCTGCACAGCAGTTTGTGTTTCCCTCTAAAAAAAATGAAGCCAGGAGCCTTTATCGGGAATATTCTGTATATTTGCAGCGGTGACCTATGCATTCACGCAGGCATTAGCCTGCTGGAACATGTCATATCCACAGCATTACAGAGCTGCAGCCAGTGGGATCGTCTAACTGCGTCACTCCACCCTGACCTACACAGAGCTCCGTGACTCTCTGCTCCTGAAGTTACTGCCGATCTCTCGCTCAGCTCTCAACTGTGACCCATTTATGCTGCACATTTCTCTGGACTTTTTGTCTTGAAGGGCTGCTGCTGCTGAGCAAGCTGACCTCTCCTTTTGAAAATAGAAGGACCCTGCTCCTAAAGCCAGCAGCCTGCAGGGGGGACAAGGGACACAAATGACTTCTCCGTGTGCCAATGGCCCCGAGGGCGGCTGAAGAGTGCTGTCCTGCCTGGCAGGCACTCCTCCCCGTGTGCCAATGCCTGGACCCGGCCCACAGCAGGTATCAGGGACAACAAACAGCAGGAGCTGAGCACAGGAGGCAGCTCAGCTCTGCCAACAGCCATGCTCGGGCTGGGCAGGTGCCAGGCACACCTGGCACAGACTCTCTGTGACGCAGTACAGAGCCTGCTGAGAGCGGGGAGCCCTCCAGCATGTGGCACAGCTGCGATGGCCTTGGGACTCTGGCTCTCCTGCAGCACCTCTTGGCCTCCCAGGCTCAGTCCCACCGGCTTCGGCTAGTCTCAGCCAACCCCGTAATCCCATGGGCCTTTAAAAGCAATAGTCAAATCAAGAGGGCCAGCACAGGCCCTCTGCTGTGCTCCTAGTATTTCAATTTCCCTTGGACACCCCCAAAGGCAAAGGGACATACCAGCTCATTAAACTGTCCACTCTGCTCCTGAATGTCTTTTCCATATTGGACAGCCGACTTTCCGAGCCCTTTAAATATCATAATAGTACCATGTCCCCTGGAAGCCCAAAAGGCAGGCTCCCATCCAAAAAGCCATTGAGCTGGTCTCTAGTCTAAATCTGTAACACAGAAACGTAGCTTATTCCATGAGATCCCAAGTGGGAAAACTGGCTGGGGGACAGAAGTAGTAATTTATGTCAATTAGATTATCTTGAATGGAATATTTAATATTTTAATGGAACATTTTTTAATTCCTGCTCATGGGTACTTTGTAGCTGTTGGAAACTCTGATCTAAATGATTATTTTAATGAAAGATTGCCAAAGGACTCACATTTGAAATTCCTACGTAGGCTAACAGTGGGACTGTTTTCCCTGGGCTGGCCAGCCCTCGTTTCCCAGTCAGGGCACTCAGGGTAATTCCAATTAGCACAGCTACAGAGCTCAATGAGGCACATTGCTCAGGATGTTCACCACAAATCCACCACAAAAATGGGCTCATATGGACAGCGCAGGAACCTTCAGAAAAGGACATCTCTGTATTTGTGTCAGGGCCCTGAAGGCGCTGATAGGTTTAACTGCCCTGACCAGTCCCTTCTGTACCCCCACCATTGCCCATTGGAGGGAGCTTCATTTAATCTCAGCCTTGAGATACTTCTGTTTCCCCCTGAAGGTTGCTGTAGGTGCAGCCTTCCATACAGCTCTTGCTCCCAGATGGATCAACGCCCTACACTGCAGGTAGGTCTGTCACCAGCCCCATTTCTGACCTGTCTCTGGGGTGCACCTTGCTTTGGTGTAGAAGCCTTGCTGCTCCCTGGCACATGTTAGCTGTGCCACCTGAAGGAAGCTGAATTTGGGATGCTGTCCCAGCTTCTGACTAGTTTTTCCCTCTTGAATCACAGTAAGTTAAATCTGGACCAAAAAAAAAAAAAAAATCAAAAAACCCCATGAAGATCCTAAAACTATTTTTAAAGGTCACGTTTCTTCTCTGTTCAAGTTGCCAAATCACAAAGTCTCATCCAAGAAACCTTCCACAGACATACATGTGTGCCTCTACAGCCCTTTAAACCATCATTTGTGTCCCCTTTTCCAAAGCAAGAGCTGCAAGTTCAAGTGGAGAAGCAGATTGATTGTATTTATAGTCTGGCTTTATCTTCAGCCACAGTACACAAATCCATGGAGCAAGATCCCTGCACTGCCATTTGTTTACTGCATGGCATTGCTTTCCCATTCTCCTGGAATGGTGACTCATCCTTGCTGCTGAGCTCACCCTGCTCCCAGAGGCCCTCTCCAGTCTTTGCCACAGAGCATTTGATGAGGGTCAGCAGCCTTGGTGTTGTGCTTGAGAAGGTTAATTTACACTTTGCCTCTTGGCAGCATGGAGGACCCTCCTTCAGCTTGAGCTGTGCTGTGGTGTCAGGGCAAGCCCTTCAAAACCCAAATTGTTGCCAGATGCAGTCAGTTGGAAGTCCTGACCTAGTTTCTCAAAACCATGTGGTTGGCTTAAAAAATTAGATTCACTGGAGTTTTTTAAATTATTGTGTAGTCTTTGCATCAAGTTCTTGTTTGAGGAATTGCTGGAGATACTCCAGTTCCAATTTTGAATTTCTCTTCATTGTCATAGAGGTGAGAGGTTTATTTTTCTGTAATACATGAGTAGGAAAACCGCTTGCTTCTAGCAGCTAGGAAAAACACCAACTATTTTGATACTGTGGTTTAAAAACAGTGATATGCGGATAGCCAGAAGCTGCTGTTATTCCAGATTTGCTGGGGTGTTTCAGCAATTCCAGATCCTCAGACCTATGCACAGTTACAAGGTGTGTTAAGACAGCATGGGCTGGCACCGATTTGCTTGGGATCAGTCTGGGCTCATTGTGGGGTGCCCAGATGGGCAGATGCCCACTTCCCACTGCTCAGCTTTCTGCAGCATGTCTATTCCCTGTCAGTGCTAGGCTTGTTTATACATTTGTCCAGGTTCTGTGCTCCTTTGCAGCTATTCACTGAGATCCTTCTTATTTTTCCGCCAGGGCACTCCAGCCCGTATCCCAAATAGTGAATGTGGGCAGGAGCAGTTTTATAATGTGATGGAAGCTAAAAAAGGGACAATGCTCTGGCCAGCTGCTGAGCAACACCCACACCTTGGCTTGCAGACCCCCAGTTCTGTCACTCTCCCCTTGCTGTTCCCATGCCAGTCCTATCCCTGGCATCATGGGCTGTCTGGCTGGTGGGACTGGGAGTGTGTGAACCTGGACAGGCTCTGGGGGAAGGAGCAGTTTATTATTTGTTGCCACTGGATACTGATACTAGAGTACCAATTTTAACTGTAGCTGTAAGGCTGCCAGGGGTACAGAACCAGCATCTCTTAAAGCAATCATTGGGGTTTTATTTCCACAGGAAATGTTCATAGCAATATCTTGGGTTGCAGCACTCCCAATGTGCCTGTAGTACTTGGTTTTCTAGTGAAGCTTCCTCCTAGGAGTTGGGAAAACAGATTAGAAATGGAAAAGCAGCAATTGGAAGGAATGTTGTGTGTTGGATTTTAATAAAAAGACGGTTTACATTTATTTTATTTCTTTTTCTTTTTCCTGTTGATACACCAGGTTGTTTTGCTGCACAACTTGGCCTTGGAGCCAGGCCTCTGTGCTGCAGACAGACTGTGCCAGGGACTCAGCATGGCTTGGTTGCTTTGCCAGCCCAGTGGCTCACTCTGTGGCAGCTGCAGAGCTGCCTGCATGGCCTTTCTAATGCTCAATGCTTGTGAGTCAGATTTTAAAAATACCCCAGGGCAGCCTTAGTCAGGGATGCCAGGCCTAACAGCCCCACTTAATTTCCTCTACATACTGTGCTATAAGTAGTTCAGGCACCTGCTGAAACTAGAAATGTTTCTTTCCTTAAAACCAGACACCAGCAGTGGTTAATTACCACATCCCAAACTGGCACAGTTGAATCTTCATGGAATTATTCCTGCCCGAGGTCTGAATCTTTAATAGATATACTTCTCGCTATTTTTATTATTTTGTTATATTACAAAAGTAATTATCGGCCCAAATCTGTTTTCCCTTGTTAGTAAAAAACCTCTGTTGCAGGAAATTATTGGGATGAGTTTTTCTTGTGCTTTCTTTATGTGGACTTAACTGATCAGCAAATGCAGCTGTATGAGAGCCAGCTCTCATGGCCCCAGCCACCTGTGGCAGGTTGGAGTTGTACCAAATTTATCTCTGTGCACACAGCCAGTATAATAGACACATATATCTGTGGGTATGTATGTATTCACTCCACTACACATAGAATTCTCACGTAATCATAGACCACTTTGGGTTAGAAGAAGCCCTAAAGATGATCTAGTTCCAGCCCCCCTGTCATGGACAGGGAGCTTCCCACCAGACCAGGCTGCTCAAAGCCCTGTCCAACCTGGCCTTGAAGAGTTCCAGGGATGGGGCAGCCACAGCTTCTCTGGGCTACCTGGTCCAGTGCCTCTCCACCCTCACAGCACAGCTCTTCCTTCTAATATCTAATCTGACCTACTCTCTTGGAATCCATTCCATTTTTTCCTGTCACTCCATGCTCCTGTGAAAAGTCCCTGTCCATCTTCCTTGTAGGCTTCTCTCCTGCAATACATATATATAGACCTAAAAGAATTGCTTTTGAACAGCTTTTGGAAAGTAGAAAATACTTGATGCTTGGAAAAGTGGACTATGTTATAGAAGTGACTGCTGTGGATATATGTGAAATAAGCAATTAAAGATGTGAACTGAACATTGGAATCACAACAGCTGGTGCCACAGCTGACACAGACCTGAAATGCAGATGCCACAAAGCAAACTAGAGACTAGTTTTGGGAAAAAATGTACATGGAATAACAATAACCAGTAACTTTCCCCTGAGCAACTGTCACGTAGCTGGGAGCCAAATGCCTTTATTGTGCTATTGCTTCTCCTGACTTTGCACAGGAGGTTTTACTAAAGTCCTCCTAAACCCTTTCTGAAGCAGAGGTCTTGGGCAGGAACAAGTGCAGTACTACAGGTGCTGTGTTCCCAAAGGCACCCTGTGAGCTACAGCAGCACTACTGCTCTGTTTGATCTGGCATCATGGGTAGCTGAATGTGTGCCTTGCACATCTCAGAGATTGGCATCACAGACGTGTCGGGACTGAGGATATGGTTGAACATGTCTCCCTGTTAAGCTTGCAAGCCCTGAAGGTTTTTATTCTGTTGATAAAATCTAAACAGAAGACCCACTTCATAGATTAAGAACTAACTGCTTTAAAATTAGCCCTATTAAGATCTGAACCAGGTCCCACAGTCCCCATAATCTGGAGTCCAGTTCCAGACAGTATGTATCTGTGTGCGCAACACAAATTAGGCAACAAAAGAAGCTTTGTATCAAAATAGTTTATTAAAAACAATAAAACTTCACTGAAGCTCGCTGTCTTCAAGACAGAATTATGACATTGCAGCACTCAACACAATCATAATCCATATATAAATATAATACTATACAGCTCCTTTTCACCTTGGCCAAGTTCTGCCCTCAGTCTGGCCCCACACAGCCCTGCTGACACAACCCAGCCCAGCACACTTTAGCTGCAGAACCTGTTCCTCTGGGAACAGAGAGTTATCCTACCCCTTCCTCCCCTCACACTGCTGTTACTGTGAGGAGGTTGCACAGAAACCCAGCACACCTCTTGGCAGCTCCACACAGTAACAGAATCGGTGTGAACACACTGAGCCCAACACCAGCAACACTGGGGGATGTTTAGGAAAAATAAATAGGCAACCAATTACTCAAGTTCCCAGCAGTGCCCAAGTGCAGAGAGCGGGTTCTGTCCACAAGAAGGAAGCTCTGTCTGGACCTGCTGCCTCACTCCTCGGCTGTGACAGAAGGGCTCCAACACAGCCACCTCTTGCTGCAGCGCTGGCAGAGAAGGGCAGTGCCAGCAGCTGCCTGGCACCTTCAGCCCCTTCCCCTGAGGGCCCTCCAGCAGCATCACTGTGGCCCAGCAGCTCTGCACCGAGATCAGTGTCTGTCCCTGCACCATGGCAAACAGAGTGCTCGGTGCCCCAGCCTTTTGGGTCAGGATGCTGCTCACGAGCTGTGGCTTGGCTTCCTCACAAGCCCAGAGGCTGCTTCCCCCTCCTCTCCAGCGCTCATGTGGCCTGGGTGGTTCTGCTGATAGGTGTCTTCTTGCACAGTTCCTGGTAGAATTCAGATTCCAAAAACCTTGGGTAGGAGTTATTCTCCATTAGGCTGTAAACTCTCTTCTGCGCAGCGCTGAAGCAGGTATGGGTGGCTTCCTGGATGTTCTGCGCAATCATGTTCTTGGTCTGGAAGTCTATGTTTATCTGAAATACAGAGAGAGGGACATGACTCCTGGGAACAGAATTCAAGTGTAATACACAGTACAGCTTCTGAAGAAGTGAAAAAGGCAAGACCCCATTACTACAGGATCAAATTACTGGAGAATTTTCTTCAAGAAAATTCTTTTGCATGAAAGCAAAACTAATTCAGGTTATGTCTTTTCTCAGTTTCAGAAATACTCTGCAACATTGCTTGTGCCATTTTCCAGCTTGATGAAAAGGCAGTTGTATTTGGACCCAGCCATTCACAGTGAGGTTATGTACAATAGAGTTTGACATCTGTATCTTGAGTTCAAAGAAATAGCAGCTGTAAGAACTCAGAGAATAGGGCATTTATGTTTAAGCAGCTTTTCTTTACCTCTTTGGGAGCCTCCTTTTCAATGAAGTCATTGTAGATTTTCTTTGCTTTCGATGTCAGCTTTTGGGGTGATTTTGTTTTCTTGAAGTCCTCGCAGGCCAACCAGAACTCAATGTTCTCTTCACAAAACTCAGACTTCAAAAAAGCTCGGAAAGCAGCAAGACCATCTAAGGAAAGAAAAAGGTACTCACCATCAATTCACTATTTCAGGAATCTTGATTTTACCTATTGGTCACATCAGTTTCTACCAGAATGTTTTACTGTAGATCTATTTTTTTCAGCGATATCATGGCAATAAAAAAATTCCATAATTTATGTTTGCAAGCAAGTTAATGCTTTAACAGGTTGGCAGGTTTCCCTTTGAGTTTGCCATTTCTTAGGCAAACAAAAAATGAAACCATTTCCATGGTTATGTTTCCTCTTGTGATGGCTGAGAATACATTAAAAAAAAAAACCATTTCTCTCTAGATAAGCTCTCCTCTGTTAACCTTTACACTGCAGTAAATATGACTGCTATAGTACTCTGGAATATTCTTTCAATGGAAAGGATGACTCAAGCTCAAAGACCAATGAGTAGTATTATTTCTTAGTCTTTTTGCTTTGCTAGTGAATGCTGCTTCTTGTAGAGCTACAGTAAAACCCCAAGATCACTGAACCTGTATTTCAGAATCCTTCCCACATTACTAGAAAGCATTTGCTTTGGTTATGCAGTGAGCTCAGGGAATAAATGCCCTTTTCCCATCCGGCAAAGCCAAGCTGACAGGTATGATATTAGCTACAGGGGTTTCAAGAAAAAAATAATCTACTGAGGTATTTTTTTTGTTTCTTTATTAGTTTACATTAAAAAAAANAAAATCTACTGAGGTATTTTTTTTTCTTGTTTCTTTATTAGTTTACATTAAAAAAAAACAAAAACAAACAAACAAAAAAAACAAAACAAAACCAAAAACCAAACAAAAAAAAAAAAAAAAAAAAAAAAAAAAAAAAAAAAACTTCTATGTATCTCGGCTTTAAACTGTTAAAAGCATTTAACTTGCAGGACCAGAATCAATGCTCTTTACTTGAGAAGTACAATGCTGACATGGAATGAAGCAAACTCTTACAGACATATAAACTTCTCCGTCCCTTTGCTCCCAAATGTTACTTTTTGAAGACAAACTTACATTTGTTAGCAAGAAGTTCATCAAAGGCTTCTGACCACAGCTGGGCTTCTTCAGGGGAAGGTCTGCAGAAAGAGGGAGAACATCAGACTACACTGCTCAAGCTTTACTGCTTTTGAAGAACACTGGGGTTACTTAAATAGTCCCTTTCTCATAACTCACCTGAAGTAGTTGCGGTGCTTCCCTGCCTTCTTAGATTTCCTTTTGTTAGAATTGGAAGAGTTCTGCAGGAAGTAGCTCAGTCTTGTTTTCCAATCTTTGATGCTGGAAGAAAGAAGAGGGAGATGGTCGTTAAAAACGACAGCTCGCAGAGCTTTAGACAGCAGCGCTTTCCCCGAGGCGGCTCCCGCGGCGGGAGTCACCCACAGCCCCTAAAGGCAAGGAAAATGCTTCCCGTCCCTGCAGGCGGGCGGGCGGGGGGGACTCACATCGTTCTCTTCATCCTGCCCTTGTCGGCCTCCTCGGGCTCGCTGCGGCGGCGGCCGCCGCGCTCGGCGCGCCCGCCGTGCCGCACCGCCAGGAACACCGCGCTCTGCATCCCGATCCGAGCTGATCCGATCCAATCCGAGCTGATCCGATCCGGTCCGGTCCGCCCGCCCCGCGCCCGCTCTTATGGCC
>VWYO01024115.1:45272-68791 GCA_013400275.1 Rhadina sibilatrix
CGGGCCGGCCTGAGGGCGGCACCGAGCCAGCCACGCCTGCCTGTCTTTCCCAGTATAGCAGGCTTTGCCTCTCCTCCGCATCACGTCCTTTTTTCCCCCCTTTATTTTAATTTTTTCCTTACTCCCCCCGCTCCCCTTCCTAGAAATCTTTCGGCGTGTCACACCGCCAAAGGGCTGGTTGTCCTTTCCATCTGTCAAAGACGTACCCTGCTCTTCTGGAGCTGTTTGTTCTAAGGTTATTCAGGTTTTTTTAGTGTGGCCAGTACCTGAAAAAGGAAGCACTGAGCCGTATTTCTTAAAAAAAAAAAAAAAAAAAAAAAAAAAAAAAAAAAAAAAAAAAAAAAAAAAAAAAAAGGTCGCTCTACGCTTGAGCGTACGGTGCTTTTGGTGTTGCCCCTCTGCTAACCCAGGCTGCGGATCCCTTCCACCCACCCCGTGTCTGCACAGAGTTTAGCTCTGGGCAGTGTTGCCACCTACCAGTGAATTGTGTAAATTACTCCCATCACTGCGAGGCGAAGTTGCAGCGCCTTGCTCGAGCACTCGGCTTGTTGAAAAGGCCGTGTGGTCCTTCTCAGCAGCTGGAGGGTATCATGTTCCTAAATTTGGATTTAGGAACGCGGGAGTTTCTCTTTACCTTCTCTCTGCTTTTCTGCTCTTTTCTTCAGAAAAAAATCTTCCTGTCCGCAGTACCTTGAAGCCTGTCTTTCCTGCCACAAAAAGCAATGGCCACAGAGACTGACTTCCAAAATGCTAGCTAACTTCAACACGGTCACACAGCATAAATGTCTGATCCTCTTAGATGATCACTGTGTCCCTACAACATCTGCTTGCTGAACACTCACAAGCTGCACAAAATCGTTTTGCTTTAAATGAGATGTCTGGGGGAAAAGGAATGCCATTTAGATTGTGACAGCATTTAAACAACTTTTCAGTGCTTCTGGTTGTACTTTGCAGCATATATTGATGATCTGATAGGAAAATAAAGTTCAATTCTATAAATTTTACCAAATCACTTTAAATGATTTTTTTGCAACAGGCAGTTCTTAGTCCTGTATATGGTATGTACATAAAGGGAAATTGTTGTGAGTGTGGTTACCACGGGAGAAAGTATGGAAAGAGTGAGGCTCCAAGTGCTGTAAATCATCAGTTCCAGAAACTCTGTGGGGTGAAGTTGCCAAAACAAAGAGCAGCGCAGGCGGTGCCAGGATGATGGATGGATGTGTGCTGACTGCCTTCCAGTGCTTCCACCGTCACTGGCACGGAGAGCCAGCGCCAGGCGAGCCGCGGGACAGCCTGTGACACACGGGAACACCGCCCCGAACGTGCGGGCCTGGCACAGGCAGCCCAGGAACAGCACTGGGAAACTCAGCCTCGGCCTTCCCCACGTTGCAGCCTCTGCAAAGGATCAAATGATCTGCAGAGGGGAACAGCACGTCCCCACCTGACAGCCGACTTGCAGATTTCCCCGGTTTGGATGCTTGTTTTGAGTTTCTTTCACCTGATTCTCAAAGCTGAATGGTGGGGGGGGGGAAATGTGCCAGCTATTGGGAAGTGGGAAATTTCGGAGTCTAGCGAGCTACAGGGTTGGCTAAGCAATTATATTTTGGGAGCTTACCCATAGCACACCAGAGATCCTGCAGATGTTTAAAGCCTGACAAAATGTTTTCTTGTTGATCCTAGAGGAGGATTGCAAGGGTAGAGCTGGGATATTCCCAGCATCTGCCAAGTTGTAAAGTTGGCAGTAGTCAGCATATGGAAAATTGCAGCATGAATCATGTATTTATCTGATACTTTCTATTTCAAACTTCTAATTGCTTCTTTCAGAAACCCATAAAATGGAAGTGCCAGTTAAGGAAGGCAGTTATAACATGCGTAATATCTTTCAAGAGTGGAAAAAGCAGGTAAAAAAATTAAGCTGAATATGGAATTGTGAGGTTAGATGACCTTATAAAAAATTCTTATCATAATATTTGGTTTAAAAACTGTTTAGATTAAAATTGAATTTTGTCAGCTGTGTTAGGTATATTTTGGTTTATATATTTATTGCACTTTTAAAACATGGATATTGCTGTTTTTTCCAGTAAAACAGACACTTTACAAAATACTTTCTCCCTCCACCATGGGATGTTTTCTAGGTGGGACAGTTACCTTTGCCAGGACATCAATTACACATGTGCATGATAAAACGTGTTTTCCATTTATGTTCAAAGGCCAAGAAAAAGCATCTGACCTCCCACCAGTGTGCTGTGCAAGGACCCAGTCAGGGCTGGGACAGAAGGGAAGGAGCTGCCCCTTGAGAACTTACCAGATTCTGTGGGCATGAAGTGGCCCTTGGTGGTTGCACTGCCTGCAAGAATATGGGGATCACTGAGCAATTTTAAAATCACCAAACCCAAGCAATTACTTCATTTTGTCAATTTCTGATATTTCAAAGGAAGGTGGCAGAGTGGCTGGGGTTGTTAACTCACCTTTCTGAAGGGGGTTCTGTTTCACACCAGTGGTGCCATACATTGGCTGGGCAAAGGAGATTTGGCATCCCAGCCTTGTCCTGTGCTGTGTCTTGTAACAATATATTGAAAATTCCAGGTAAATTAGGAATTAGGGCTGTAAAGAAAAGCCCTGGGTTGCAAGTGCAGCACAAGTTCAGGTGTGTTAGCACAGCACAGTGTGGGGTGCTGCTGGAAAATCAATGTCTCCAAGCTGTGATTCCTTGCATTGGGAATGGGGCCAAGTGGCTCCAAGCAGTGCCCAGGGCAGCACTGCAGATCTGCCTGTGGGTGTGCTGATCTCTGCCCTTTGGACACAGGGAAGGTCTTGGTAGCTGAGGACAATCGCAAACATAGTGCTCAAGCTTTGCATCCTCCTTAAAGCTTCCATCTATTTCTGTCCCACTAATCTCATTGGCAAGGGGCAAGGCCGAGGGAAAGTGGTGGGAGGAGAGAGCCCCCGGAGCCCAAACTTTGCAATTTAAGTCGGTGACAAATTTGCCATTGCCTGAGGCAAAATCTGATGTCAGACATTTAATGGCACAAGCGCTCACTCTGGACATAACACTCGCTTTTTAGAGCCTTTCTTGAGAATATTTTGTTCTTTTTGTGCTTTTATAATTCCTACGGGCACATGGGATGACTGGATGTACAGGGGACTGTAAGAGAGACAAAAAACATCCCAGGGAGAAGATAAGGATTTTTCCATCTCCACTACGTTCTATGTCGCAATAGCTATGCTGATCTTTTGAATTCGCCAGTGAGTTGTTCTCACTGAATTATACTTAAATCCGTATCTGCATTTTGTGAAATGCCAACTGTTGCCCTGGTTTTCTCTGTTCTTCTCTGTTTTTTAAAAGTTTTTCAAAAGTTCTACTTCAGCCTTCTGTATTCACCTTTTGCAACGGAATCTCTCACGGATTTTCACATAAACAACCTATTGTTATTGTAACTGTCCTTTCATGTTTATATTCTTCTCATAAGGAGGAGACTGCTGATGGGCTGTTGGGTTGACCAGTGTGGTTGGAGAGGACAATTTTCTTCCTCGAATCCATGGTCGCTGTTAGAATTCTATAAATGTTGAGGTCTGTAAATAAACTCCCTTTTTTGTCTTGGACATCTCAGTGCTTGAGTGTCATTTCTTTGTGTCGTACTGCGACAGCCAATCCTTGTTTCTTTCTTTTACTTGACTGGAAAGACACAGGAAAAGTGATCCAGAGATTATAGCTGAGTTTCATAAAGCCAGGAGGATAGAACACGCTTTTGCATGGTAATTCAAAATGTGCATGGGAATTATTTGAGAAATGTCTTATTGAATAATCAGCTATGACTAGCTGAAAAATCATATTCAAAAGAAGGAACAAGATGTTGAGCCATGTCTTTTGTTTTGTAATGTAAATTGCAAACGACACAGATGAACTTTCCTGTATTTTTTTATTGTTCTTGAATGTACAGCTGTACAATCCTGTGCTGTGATGTAAGATGATTCATGTAAGCATCAGAACAGGAGGTTAGCAAAGCACATCGCACTGTGACCCTCTGTTCTTACCTCCCTTTCACGCTGTGTGTTCTCTGAAGTGATCAGCACAGAGGAGCAGAGAGGTGCCCAGCTATGGTGCCAGCGAAGGCTTTGTGCTGTGCATTGCTGAGTAACAGCAGCCAAATCCAGGCTGTGTGGTAGGAGCACTATTTTTCTAAATGAATATTATGGTTATGAATATTAAAATTGCCATTCTTTCTCATTTTTTTAATAAGTGAAGAAGTTCACTCAAACCCTTAATCTAAGATTGCTGAAGTGGTGTTGTCTGACTCTGGCCCTGCAGGCTGTGCCTGACAGGCTGTTGTACTTCCCCCAGGATTATTTTCCAGTCATAAAGCTCAAAATGTGCAAATCACCAGAAGCCATTTCTGGATCTAAACTTAGCCCTGCTATGGATTAACAATAACCTGGACTAATTATATGCTCAGTCTTTCCTAAATAAAAATAAAATATATCTCATTACAAATGGATCTTGTTCCACTTAACAGCAAAACCCTCTGAGTAACATATAAGAGAGACAGAGTTCTCTGAGAACTTATCAGTCCCAGCCCTCAGCCACCTTGTTTTACATAAACACTGACATTAGTTTATAAATTTCTAAAAATAGAGCTGCAGTTTGTCAAGTGGACCGGCTGGGCCTGTGTGTCTACATACAGGGTTGCTGTTGTGTGGATGTGTACATCTTTGTTTTAGTGATGCTGTGAAAAGAATATGAGTTTAGGCATTGAGCCTAAATTGTGATTTCCCCTCTGCCCCTGGACATCTGGAAACGTTGGTTTTGAAGGAGATGCTGGACAGCAGCAGGCAGGAATTGGAACAGCAGGTTCCCTGGGAAGCAGGGATGGCTCTCCTGCTCATGTCAGGTCTGCTTTATCCCTTCTGCAAAAAAAAGCTGAAAGGAGACCTGTTAATATAGTCTGCATTCTAAAGGACAGAACATTCTCAGGTTCCTTATGCCTTTTGTCAATACAGAAAGCAAACAGCTTAGCAAGAAGCAGGGTATTTTTAACAATGAAATTTTCTTAGCAGACACAAGCTGTGTTACACCATCTCAGATGAAGAGAGATAATTAATCTTGTTTGAGGTTAGCCAGGTGATGCAGAACACTGGCTCCATGTCCTGCTCCATTTGCAGCCCGCCTTACCCCCCTCTCCCCAAAAACTGTATTTGTTAACCTGACTGTGCGGAGGGACATTAAACAATCAGATATGTTTGTTAAATCTGGATATGGGCACCATCTTTATCATATTATCTGCATGTAACACAGTCAGTACACAGCCCTTCTGATGATCCTTTAATCCATGCTAATGAAAATTACCTGCAAATAACTGAATGGTGTTAGTCACACATTGATACAGAAAGTCTCTGTGGCTTAGAGAATCACTCCCTTTTACAACTCCCACAGGTGGACACTGTCAGGAGCACAGCAGCAAGAAAGCTAGAGAGCAGAGTATAGGAGTGTAACTATTTGTGCACCACCTTAGAAGTTCAAATTAAAATAAGCATTGAAAATAAGAAATAAAAACAAGTACTTCTTTCGGCGTGAGATAAAATTTCTTTCTTGTTTGGCAACAGGCAAAAAAAATTTAAAAAGTCCACTTCTTGGGACACCCCGATGTTGCAGTGTGTGGCAACAGCGATCATCATGTCCAGGGAGGTTACAGCAGGGAAACAGACAGGACAAGTCTCTTTGTTAAGCTCGAGAACCCATTTTTATTCCCCCCACCCCGGGCCGGGGATGGGGTGAGGACCAAGTGAGAGAGCAGGGTCCTGCGTTTTACAGGGTATTGCAGGGAAGGAGTCTTAGGGTTTGGGTCAAGGGAGGAGATAAGGAGAGTAAGATCAGATTTCAGCTTCCTCAAAACGGGAGGACTCAAAACCCTGATTTTCGTGCTGGATAGAACTAGCAGAAGTTTAATTGCACTTTGTTAGTGTAATTTGATTTTTGGCAGCAAAATATCAAAATCATCAGGGGAAATTCTTTCGTTTCCTTAAAATTATTTTAGGGTGATATTTTCTTTTTATCGTCTTCAGTGTTGCAGCTCAGGCTTTTTGGTGAAGAGTAGAAAGGTAATGAATGTCTTTGAGATGTGAGAAAGGCTGCATGGTAATGGAGAGGAGAGGAAGCACTGTCTGATCAAACCTGCTTATCAAAGTCAGGAGACATCTCAGAAAGGGCAGCCTCACACCCTTTCTTGTCATCATACCTGCAAAAATTACTTCAAAATTTTTAAGTTAAACTCTCTGGAGTTAGAAAAGGCCAGAATGAGGGTTCCCTGTAGAAGGTTATTAATCCCACAGTGGCAGCCCGGGAGAGAAAGGAAGGACAGAGTGAAATTTGTCCTCATCAAAGTGTGGAAATTCCCTCCTGGCTGTTTGAGGAGTACACTGAGGAGGTCAGACCAGGGTGTCATTGGGGTGGTCTGGGAGACAGATATAGCCAAGTACCTTGACAGATTAGTCATTGTCTTACTGACAAATATTACAAAATAATGTCCCAATCCTCCAAGCACTGTAGGCAAGCACATGGTTCCCTTAGAACACTTTTTTTATTAGTTCAGCATTCAACCAGGCCTTCAGAGCAGAGCAAATCATAAGTGACTTTAGGTAAATCATTCCATGTGGAAAATACAGGTCTAAACCTATAAAACTATGTGGAGAAAATGATAACATCATTCTTGTGTCTGAATGAATGCTAGGTAAAATTCCACAGAAATGAGTGAAGCTCTCCTTGCTGATATTGCAGTGCTAGATGTAGTCAGAACACTTACTGTCACAACAAACAGCAATGATAGGTAATTTTGTATTAAAGAAACATTTTTCTGGGCTGCTCACAGTGCTAGCAAGTGTCAGTGCACATTACTATGGGTTGCACTCAGAATTTTGAGAGGCTGTAAATAACTCATTGACTGTTCTGGCAAACTCCTTGTTAAAGGGACTGGAGTCAGTGCCACACTGTGACACAGACTCCAGTTAGGAGCTGTGATGAGATCTCCACATTAGGCACTTGGTATTTCTCAAGGATGCTCTTCAAGGATAGCTTGATGCATCCTTGAGAAATGAGAGCAAGAAAACTGAATTAACAGAAGAATCAACAAAGATTTACCATTTCTTCACTGGCTATAAGTATTAAAATGTACCAAATAGATAATTTAAAGGGAAAAAAAAGGAAATCTTGCCAGCTGTTAAAGGATGGGGCAGGTTAATTGGAAGTGACAGAGAGGAGAGTTGAACATGTCTATTCAGCACTTCTCTCCTGGCAGGTTCATTTTTTCCAAGATGAGCTACTGCAGGGGAGGGGGTGTTCTGTGATGTTGGTTGTGATTTCACCTGCTGCTTCCAGGAGGCTTCTCTTAAGTCTTTTAAAAATGAAACTAACTATGTGGCAGTTTGCAAACATGCACTTCAAAACAGGACCCTTCAGTACTTTTTTTGATGTGTGTTGCTCTGAGGGGTGACACATGAGCTGCAGTTCAAGCTTTGCAACAGTGAACTTATTTCCCATTTAACATTAAACTGGTGTTTAGTTGCTATGGGTTTTAGTATTTTTAAAATCAAGTTGTTTACCAAATGTCATTGTTTTAAGTAAGTTTGTTTTTCTGGTAGTTTTCCAAGAGAAACAGTTATTTGAAGACTGGGACAAAATCCCTGGCAAGTTTATAACTGAGAAAGAAACCAGGGGACAAGAGGGCTCACATCAGCTGGGATATATGTGAACATATTAGGAATCATAAGATGCATAGGTAAATTGCAAGGGGCAATGAAAAGAAGAGCAAAAATTATGTAGAGGAAATTACCTTATGCTGTGTCCTGTACCAATATCCACTGAATGACTAATGCCCACTGTGTTGATTATGTTCTGCTCGCTATGCCTACAGAAGTGAGGACAATTTTTTTCCATGTATTGTGGAATTATTCCTTCTTTGCATGCATATTTTCTTTATTTCAGAATAAGAAATATTCTCATTTTTTATTATATTTTTATAATTATATTTTTATTTCTTATTATATTATTACTCCAATCCATACATGAAGTGTTCCCCTTCCCTCTGCCCCCGGTCAGCTGCCAGCTCAGGATTTGGGGAGGTTTGGGTGAGGGGATCTTCAAGATAGAGAGAAGAAATCCAAAAGAGGCTCCTTACCTCGAGCGTATTCCAAGGTTTATTCCAAGAAGGGATCTCAGGGGCCAAAGAGGAAGCACATGGAGGGATGGGGCTTTTTATCTCTTTTGGGATGGGGGGTGGGGTTACCTGGCTCAAGGCCATAGGTCAGAGTCAAGGGGCAGGTGGGGTCAGAGCAAAGGTGCAGTCCCAGAGGGGGTTTCAAGGGGGAGACCAAACACTAGGGGGATACAACACATACACAGTAAGCAGCAAAGAGAGATTTGGAACTGGACACAGATTAAACACAGGGAAAACTTCTTGAAGCTAGAGGGTATTTTTTCATTGACAGTTCCTCTGCAAGTAAATGGAGAGTAAAGAAGGACACGGTGATGTTCTCTGCTGTGCTTTTGGGTTTGCAGCAGGTGTTACATAACTGCCCTGTGTGCATCATACAGGCATGGTATTTTGAATAATATTTACTGAATCTTCTGTCTGCCAGCATTATTTAATATGCTTCTATTTAAACAAATTGAAACAAGAGATTATTTTGTTACAACTCAAAGTGCACTCAAAATGAGTTACTTGTCTTTGCCAGTTTGCAGTTACATTTATAGTGCAATACTAGCCAGCTCATTTTCTTTTTTGGTTTTCAGTACAGCTGAGAAATCAACAGGTTTCTATTACACTACATCCCCTTTTTTTTTTTCCTCCCTCATGGGAAGGAATCTAAGTAAGACTGGGTTTTGCTTGTCTGTCTCCTTGCTTTTTAAGTTTCTGAGTGAAGAATCCACATATATTTGTAATGTTATTACAGCGAGTTCTTTCTGAACGGGGGAAAACAGATCAGGAAAGAATAGGTAGAGGCAGAGCTGCAGTGTGGCTGTCTTGTCAATGAAGCTGGGTTACCATGATGCCTGTAGTGATGAAAGGTGGTATTCTCAGCTGTGGCACACATGGTGGTGTGGCTTTCCAGCAGGATCTGACCCGACCAGCTGGCACCTCTGGCAAAATAGCTGTTATGGCTGGACCCTTGTCCCTCTGTTTTTCTAAAGTTCTGCTTCAGCCTTGTGAACAATGATTGTTTTGCAGTCCTTTCTGGAGGAGGAGAGAATTGATGGACTGTTGGGTTGGCCAGTGTGGTTGGAGAGGACAATTTTCTTCCTCCAATCCATGGTCACTGTTGGAATTCTATAAATGTCGAGGTCTGTAAATAATCTGCCCCTTTTTGCCTTGCACATCTCAGCGTGTGAGTGTCATTCATTCCTGTTGTAGCGCGACATCCCCCCTCTGGGCAGAGCAGCCCTCAGAAGTGGGCAGGTTGTTCCTTGTTCTCCATGAACCTCCACTTCCCCTGGCATGACTGAAACTCTACATTGCAAATGTGTACTCAAGCACAGCTGTGGCCAGAAGGAGAGAGGTTGTACGGAGGGGCAAGAGAGGGGTGTTTGCTGCTGTGGGTCTGTGCTGCACACTGTTTACTGCTCCTGCAGCTGGCCCAGGAGCACCTTTTGTGTGGAACAGCCCAGTGCCAGTGTCCCACACATCTGGACTGAGTCCCAGCAGCCCTGGCTCCAGCCCTCTCTTGGTCACAGCTGGCTGTCACTCTGCAAGGGCTGTGTCACTGTCCAAGGCAGAGCTGGGCAGTGCCTGTCACTCTGTTCTTCTAAAGTTCTGCTAAAGCCTTCTGAGGTTTGCATTTTTGTAATGGAGTTTCTCATGCACTTTTCATATAAATAATGATTGTTTTGCATTCCTTTCTGGAGGAGGAGAGAATTGATGGACTGTTGGTTTCACCAGTGTGGTTGGAGAGGAAGATTTTCTTCCTCCAATCCATGGTCACTGTTGGAATTCTATAAATGTCGAGGTCTGTAAATAAACTGCCTCTTTTTGCCTTGGACATCTCAGCGTGTGAGTGTGGTTCATTCCTGTGGAATTGTGACAGTGCCAACCCTGCGAGGCTGGGAGCTCCCTTGGGACACTGTCCCCTTCCCAAGCAGGTGTGCACTCACTGCTTCTCTTCTGTAGAGAAATCCATCTGTGGCTTCTTTCTTCCCGTATATGAACCCCCTGGCCTCAGCAAGAGCTTTGAAGTGGTGCTGGCAGCTGGAAAGTGCCTTCTGAATAAGGCTGAATGAGGCTGAATGTTTCCCTCTCCATATTTTTATTTTTATTATTTTGCTTTTCATGTTTTTTCTCCACTCTGAGAACTGTACATTCTGTGCTGCTCTGATTGTAATTCTTTTTTTTTTTCATTTTTTCAAACCCTCAGTGAAATAGCAACACTGGCCCA
The DNA here is from genome assembly GCA_013400275.1 of Rhadina sibilatrix. NCBI lineage: Eukaryota > Metazoa > Chordata > Aves > Passeriformes > Phylloscopidae > Rhadina > Rhadina sibilatrix. The sequence goes on from VWYO01024115.1 coordinate 55,692, forward strand.
GTGTATTAAGCTTTTAACAGCAGCAGGTTATTATCATTCACAATTGCTCAAGTTTAAGGGCATATTTATTTACAAATATTTACCTAAAGGGTAATGAGACAAGAAACTGAGAATGTTTTCCCCAGTCTCCTGTACTTACCTGGTCATGTGGTACCATTTAGCAGATTTACAGCAATTTTCCAGCTCTGTGAGCTCTCCTAGGTAAGAAAGCTGCCAATGAACAGCTCCAAGATTTCTCTTCAGCCTTTAAATACAGTGGGAAAAATGGAAGAGTATGAAGCATCCTGAAAATTTCTGGGTGCTTATACTGGTTATTCTAACCTGTGCTGTAGGTTTATCCTCACCTACTTTACTTTGCATAAGCTGCACACAGCTAGAAGTGTGATCTGAGGACTGGATCAGTAAGATTCAATAGTAATTGAGGTTTAATTGCATTAACAAATTATATGCTGTTTGGCAAGAGTATTAAAAGTAGATAACGTAAATACCAGCAGACATTCTTTTTGCAAAAATAATGAACTTTAAGAATGTTATGCTTTACAGACTCTGAGTTAAAATAGTCCTGTCTGGAATGTAACCTCTTCATAAAGGAGAGTTGAGTTAGGTTTCTACTTTTTTTTCAGAAATCTAAAAGAAAATGTTATCTGCAAAGCATCCTGTTATTTTTACAGCAACAGAGGACTGTTAGATTTTGCAATCTCAGAAGTTTCTGTATTGGCCTGTATTTTGCCCTGCTGTTTGCCATCCCCTTCCTAGAGGATAGTGATTGACTCAAACCACAGAATGCTGGGATGCATTTCAGGAACATTGATGACGTTTTAAACTCACTGTGAACAATGCAGAAGAAACTGCATTTTACTAAATCATGCAGCTGCCTTGACCTGCATCACCTTTTGGAGAAGTAGTGGTTGTTTTCTGTCTTTTGCCTCATGCCTTTGTCATTAATTAGCAAGGGTTTACATGTGCAGGAACTTCTTTTCCTTAAGATGCATTGAACCTTTGGATGTTTTCAGCCAGCAATGTAATTACCTTGAGCTTCCTGCTTTAATCCACTTGAGGGTTTTAAATACATATTTTTTTAAGCAAATTTTTCACAAAGCAGACTCAAATGCATGTGAAATTATCCTCGTCTACAGCCAAGTTCAATTTGAACTGGAATGTTCTCAGAGTGTGATAACAGCATTCTGTACTCTTTGGAATTTGGGGTAGTTTTAGGGCGAGAGAGATTAGGAGATTCTATGATTCTTTTTCTGTAACCATTTGAGGTGAAATCCTCTCTAGGTAGAGATATCCATTTGTGTTGTTTACTTTGCCACAATCAGCCTTTGCCCGGTCATTACCAGGCTGGGCTTTCATCAGCTCCTGGATAAATTGAGCTTCTTTTCTGCTAGCTCCTTAGTTACTGCAGTGCCGTTTTCAGGGCTGCTCAAGGCACTCTCCAGTTTCTAGACATGCATTTTGTGAAACATTACTTTTGTTCCTATTGCCTTTTTTTCATTTTTCTTAACCAGATTTTAGTCAGTAGTTAAATGTGGATGCACTCAAGAAATGTTGAGTGCTCAAGATGCAGGACAAAAACATTACCAGCTAATTAGTGTTTGACACTTAATTGCTGCCCTTTCTGGAACGTCATGTTCAAAGCCACTAGAAAAATGTGGTGGTGGTAAATCTTCCATGTTTTTTTATTATTTCATAGTTCCTTAGTTCTTGCTGGGAGTGGGCTGGGATGTTCATGGGCAATAGGTCTGTAAATGGGTACTAAAGGATAGTGGTTTTGGGCTTATCTAACATGACCAGGGAGACAGTGCAAAGAAGGGAAATCACAATGACCAAAGAGGTGAAACTACAATTAAGGAATTACTTGAAACAAGCAGGAAGAGAGCAGTTAGAATAGAAGCAAACCTGTCTTCAACCAGGAGGGGAATAGTGACCACCTGGAACTTGCTTCCACGAGAGGCTGTGGGGATGGGCCAGTCACTGGGTTCAAGTAAATTCATGGACAACAGATCCATAAAGAGATGCTGAAAAGGATGAGGATGCTCTAAAATCCCTGCTGTAATAGCTGTGAATGCAGAACCACTGTGAGGGGAACAGAGCAAGTTAACAGTTGCATTTTTGTGCTTTCCCTGCCTGCTTACTTCATCACCACTGGAGATTGATTACAGGGCTAGATAAGGCAGTGCTCTGCCCCACTGTGGCATTTTCTGTGCCCTTCCAAGTTTTATTTCTTGCTCAGACCACCACAATATTAGGGCTTAAAGCATTTACCCCGAAAACTCTACAAGTAAGGACCTTGTATATGTGCAAGATTTTGCGAGGCTCAGACCCTATACTTTATTTGGTTAAATAGGACCACGAACATTCACACAGCTAAATAAATAATCACATCCAGTTAGTCCTGGCAGCTGAGCCAAAAGAGAGGTTTTTAAGTGCCAAGGACTTAGAACATCTCTTTCTAATTTTACCCTGGCTCAAATTATGTTTTGAAGATAAGGTATAGATAAAATCAGATAAGCAAAATTATTTAGCATCCTGTCACTTGTAAAATGTTTAACAGTTAAAAATAAAAGAGGTGAGAAAAATAAGTTAATCTTTTACAGGAAAAAAAACCACATCTAATAGCTGGATTAGGAGCCTGTGTTTAATAAGCAACAGGGGATGATTACAAACAGCCCACAGAAGCTGCTGACAAACATCCTGTTTTTGGCAGCTTTATGCACAGTTCACCGAGATGCTACCTGCAGAGGTAGGAAATCTGCATGTGTTGTCTTAGCTGGAGCTAATTAGCTGGAAGATAGGTAGAAAAACATGAATGACTCAGCTGGGTACTGCAGCTGTTTGGAGGTGTTCCAGCTGATTGGTTTTCTGGTAGAAAAAGCTAATTCTTTCAAAGGATAACATCACGCTAGGATATGTAATCTCAATAAGAATGTCTTTTATGCTCTGCCCAGACTATTCCCCAACTTTGCCAGGCTCTCTGGCAGTCACCAGGTACAGAGGTGAGCTCTTCCCATCTTCCTCTGCTGGATTTGCAGTGGTTCCTGGCTGGTCTTGCAGCCAGTGACCATATCTGTCCTTCCAGCCACATCAGATGACTCTACTAGCTGTCCAAGTCTACCATTGCAGATGATATTTTTTCATATGCTTGAAATATTTTGCAGACTGTGTAGAAAATCTTCCAGGCAGCTGCATTAATATATGAAGAGCCTGGAGGCAACAGAAGCCCTTGGAGAAAATACAGCAGATGCTTTTTTCCTCCTGCAAGAAAAATGTCATTAGGTTCTTGTTTATTGATTTGGACACCAAGAGGGATTTTCAGTGTTTTCCTGGAATATTGCCAACTGACATTGGATTCTTCCTGCCCTTAGCAGTGCACTAATGCCTAATGGCATATGCTAAGCTTCACCCTTATTTTGTTTATGAAGCAGGACTTGTGGCACAGAGGAAGCTGAGGAAGGTGCCTATGCAAAAAAAATCTATTAGTGAGTTTCATAACTTATGGCATACATCCAATCTAATGGTTCAGGCTACTTGTCGGGAGATGGGCAAAAAAGAGAAAAGAGAAAGCCTCAGCAGCCATTTGAGAAGAGGAAAAGCACTGCCATGGCATCTCAAGTGGGAAGGAGGTGACATTCCAAGGGCAAACAGGGATCTGCCAGGAAGGCATCTTGCAATACCAGACAACTGCATTTCCCCTTTGCCAAGTCTGCTTATCCCTTTCAATATCTCATTTTTTATCAAACACTTCTTTTAAAAAAATCATGGGATCGTGCCTAAAGGCACACCATAAGTTTGGATGATTTTGAGTGTTTTCTCAACCCAAAGTGTCACTTTAGCTGAGTGTTTTACTGCTTTTACAACCATGAGCATTGCTGGAATGACAAGGCAGGAACAAGCAATCATGTGCTCCTCTCCACTGGGAAACAGTTCCTTATTTCAGTTATAATATTTGTAACATTTTTGGCTCTGCGGTTTACAGGTTCTCCATCAGAGAGATTAATTTTGTGCTTGGTAATTTATATCTTTGTGTCATGGATGTCAAAACTTTGCAACGTACGAGGCAATGAAAAGGTTGAGCTCAGCAAGTTATATTCCAGGAAAAAGATTGGAAGAAATGCCAGCCATGGACTTGCCCTTCCTGGAACGCAAGGCAAGATTTTACCTCAAGGAGAAACAAAGAAGTCACTTATGTTTGTACATCACAGTGTAGGAATAATCTATCCTGAGTGTGAGAAGTTTGGATTCGTCTTTGTCTTTTCCATATGAAAACTACTGTACTAATAAGGAAGGAAGGAAGAAGAAAAATGGGGCAATTGCTTGACAATTAATTCTTGCAAAAGAGAAAAAATACGTTTACAGAACCATGTTTATATTATGGAATGGAACAACCATTAGTGACTTTAAACATGAGCCATTTCAGCCTCTATCACTCTTAGATGTTCCTGCTGCAAGAGGCCAGCTGTCCCTCAGCCTTACTCCCTGTGCATCCAAAAATGGAACCTGAAGGGCTGGGCTTTCACCTGACAGCTAAACACATGAAATGGTGATTTGCTTCTGCAGGGGGTGGTCTTGCTGCTCTTGGTCTGACCCTCATGTAGCCTCTGGGTGTGATCCAGTTGGCTGCTCCAGTGCCAAACTGGTGCTCTTGTTCCTTTCCCAATCACTGGGTCTGACTTGGGAGGAATAATGGGAAGAAGGGTCAGGTTAAAGCTCGTTATGTCCTGCACTGCCTTTGCTGGATGACATTATACCCTAAGAAATGTGGAGATTACTCCTGTGCAAATTCCTTATCTGGAGTTTGAGACACCTACAAATGACATTCTGAGTGGCAGACATTTAGAAGGAAAATAGGTGTTTTGTTGGTCAAGGGACTTCTTTTTGGTGATAATCAATGCAATAAGAATGAAACCAGTTTTCAGAAGTGTGTGTTGTAACAATGAAAAACAGGGCTGGTTTGAAAGATTGGAGGTGGTCCTATTGCACAGTGTTTAGTCTGCATGTGGAATCATGACTTCCCCCCTTGTTTTCCTTGGGACTCTGTAATTATTAAAAGAAAAAAAAAAAATCCAACATAGCAGCTCGATTAAGGAAAACATTTTTTAAAACCTCCCTGACCTGTGAAACATTTCCTTTTAACCTTGAACTGATGGACACTGGAGAAACTAATTATTTCTTTCCTTTACAACCAGAAAACACAAGCTTTTCCATATTTCTGATGAGCAGATTTCACCATGGATACAGATGACATCAAATACTCTTTTTTCTTTTCATTATGTGCACCAGTAAAATACACTTGGCACAGTTCAGAGAGCTTGAGAGATGGCCAGGTTTTAACCTTCAAATGAAAATACCCCTGTGTTTCTGATTTTTTGTCCTATTTATTGACTTTTATTTTTTTCCCCAAGAAAGCAAGCTAGCTCTTGGGAATAAAGCAACACGTGTTGTGCTGTGGCAGGAATCCCAGTGCAGTGCAGCCTATGCAGATGTTCCAAGAGCAGCTGTCAGCCTCAGCTGGGGCTGAGCAGGGGGCTCAGCACAGACAGGTGACAGCGCTGCTTAGATGGATCCTGGCTGGCCAGCAAAGCTGCCAGAGCAGGTGCTGGTGGTAGTGACCTCAGCTGCATTTTATTGAGCTGCGGACAGGGGCTGTGAATATTATTGAAGGACTTGGCATGGCCCAAAGGCTTGGCTGACAGGGTGCAATAAGAAAGGAATGTTTTTGTGTGCTTGTTACATGGGCTGAGTACTACAGACAGGATTGCAGGTACATTTCAGAGGGCAGGGTCTTCAAAAGCACATCCCATCTCTGGTGCAGGGTTTGAGCTTGTCATGGGTCAGGCTGCAGTGGCAGTGGCTTAGCTTTAGTGCTGGTTTATTATAATGTTTATTGTACACAGGGCACAGCAAGTTGTATCTGGGGTGCTTGTTCAAAATGAAAGCAATCTGCTTGTGCAGTGAAGATTTCAGCTCTGAAGTTTTCACATTCCTGCAGTCCCTTAGAAGGAACAGGAGAGGCACAAGCTCCAAGAGGCATGAGCATCTTACATTTTTAGAAGGTACTTTGGAGAGCATTAGTATTATTTTGGTCTCCTGCATTCCAAAATCAAGAGGAGATAAGGAGCCTCACTGAAAGAAGATGCTAAAATAATCCAATCACATGTTTAAAAAGTGGAAAAGAAACTCCCCAGCATGATATTTAAAGGCTCTTAGGGCTGCTTGAATTAAATGTTCCTGTCTCTTGCAGTGCAGTATCTAAAGAATCGATCACAGGTAGATTTAAAATAGCAGAGAAAGGAAGGCTGCCAGAGCTCCTTTTCCAGTAGAGTTTCCAGCAAAGTCTTCTTGCAAGGTTGCTGGGAACGAAGCAAGAAATAATAACAAGAGTGGTGTTTTAACTCCCTTTCTCCAAATAAGAATGACCTGAAAAATACTGCTTCTCTGGCCAGGCAGTGAGGGTGCTCTTGTCTCCCCAGCCTCACTCTAACAATGTGAGAATTGCTACAACAAGAATAAGGTCAACTCCTTGTCTGGGGTTTTTGTTTGTTTGTTTGTTTTGTTTTTTGTTTTTTTGTTTTTTTGGGTTTTTTTACCTAGAAATTTATCATTAAAAGAACAACCTGACACCAAATTCGCTACCCAATATTATGTGGAAGTGTCAGCTTTGTGAGATGTGAAAGTTGCAAGAATATGATCAGTCCTCTAGAATTATTGCTTCTTTTTAATAAAGCAGCAAGTGATTCAGAAGGTGTCAACAACTACCTGCAGACATTCATACAGGAAAGTTTTCAGTGCCTGCAAGAGTGTAAACACCACTGTATAATCTGGTTTCTAGTGATTATGTATTTTAGCTTGGCTTTGGTGGTATAAACATGGGAGTTTTGGTTAGTTTGCTGTAAACGGATGTGATGCGGCTGCTGAAAATTCAAAAATGCACTGTTTCTGTCATGTGTCATTTTCTTCTCATTGTGTAGGATTACTAACAGTCAGACTTATTTTGCTGTACAGCTTTGCTGCTTAGAGTTATTACATATTAGTGGCGAAGTTGCTTAAGGAGTCCTGGAGGGCCTTCTCCTAACAGGAGCCAACCTCAAGGACCGGATTTCCAGTTCTCAGGAAAAGATGTCTGTTGTCTCATTGCCAAAACATTTGTCTTCCATTTCCCTTTTGACTGTGTGGTACTTCTAGGAGACATTCTGTGTCCTGAATCTCATCTCCTCCCATAACCAGATAAAAGAGGCTTTATAAAACCCTCTTCTAGTGAGAAGATGTTTTTTGAATAACAGCCCTTTGATACTGGAGTAAAGTTGAAGACTAAAAGCATTGTTTAGTTCAGTTTATTTTTGGAGACTTGTTTAAGATGGGAAGTTAATACACTTCTGTGCAAAACCACGGTGTTGACCAGAAGATTGAAGATGGTACCACTTAACATCCCTGTAGTTCTTCTAAACAGGGGAAGCAAAGGAAGAATTGTGAGGAGTCACTGGCTTGTTTTCTTCCTGCAGCTCCAGGCTCAGTGCCAGAGACATCTTCCTTTCTGAAACCCACGGAAGGCTTTTTGGACATGAAGAGCATCATGGGCACTGTTTGGAGAGAAGAAAATTCTTTCATGTAAGCTCGGAAAATTCAGAAGTGGCAAGTAGGCAAGAGGAGATGATACACTTGGACTGCATTAAAAAACCAAAAAGCCCAAAACCCCCACACCAGCAATAAGCCAGATTCGAGGAACTGACCATCAAGGAAAGAGATTTTTAAAAAACCAAACAAAAAACCCTACCAAAACCTACCAAAAAAAAAAAATCAAAAAACCAAAACAACAACAACAACAACAAAAAACAACCAAACCAAAAAAAACCCCACCAAAACAACAACAACAAAACCAAACCCTAAACCTCAAACCTCCAAAAACAACCAAGAAAAGGACAGGATGGTTTGAAGGCAGGAGTTGCTCTTCTGTTCTGGAGGAGGGTGGAAAGGGTGGGTGTAATAGAAATTCTTCTTCTGTCTTCATGATGTAAACATTCACAATTTATCATTGTGTAGGGGGAGAACTGCTTGTACACCTAGTGACAAATAAAGCATATTTAAAGATAATAATAATAACCAAAGCGGGCTTTGTTATTTTGACAAGAACAGCCTCTCAGGCATGATCCCACCATGCTGAGCAGAGCTGGCTGGTGATTTAAAGCCATTTCAAAACTTCTACAGTCCAGAGACCCAGAGGCAGCAGCTCCCAAGCTGGAGGGGCAACTCCCCTGCTGGAGTGTCTTCAGGGAGTTTCTCTTATCTGCTAATATTTATTAACATTTCCTGACTCCCTGTGGATTGAATAATCATTCCTGTTGAAATACTGAGCCACAAAATGCAACCTGTTCACAGATATTGCTGCTGACTGTAAGGAACTAATTCCAGGAATTAATTCCACCTTGTTATAGCCCTCTGCTTGTTGTCTAATTGCAGTCCCATAATCCTGTAGCCAGAAAAGCAATGTGCTTACTCTTTTACCTCTCAGAGAATGAGTCAGGGGACTTGCTTAACCCATAAAATATAACAACTTTTTCCTGTTTTTGATTTCCTGGCTTTATCTTGGTAATCACGGTGTAAACTTTGGCCATTATTTCCAGGTAAACTTATCTGATAAATGTTACATTGCATAAAATTAATATTTTACATTATTAACCAAAATGTTTATTTAATTCTCAGTTCATGGGGATGAGAGTAGGAATCTTACATAGAAGGATGCATTCAGGGTCTGAGTGACTTCCTCTAGCATGTGTGACTAGCTTCACTAGCAAAATCATGACAAAAACGTGGAACTGCTGAAGTCCTGACAGACTTTTGAAAAAAGTCCTTAAAATGCAGCTGAAGAGCAGAGACCTCATTCTCTGGATGAAAACAGCAGTTCCTGCCTTCAGCTGTCTGCAGGGATGAGAACTCAGTTGCCAGCACCTGAGACACTATCAGGATGTGCAGCAAATCAGGTCAAGATAAACTGAAATTGCTGTGAGGTTTTAGCAATTGTATTATTATCAGCTGAGTCATCCCTGCAATAGGAAAGGAAAGTGGAAAGAATGTGTTAGGTAGCAGGACACAGACTGGTCCTTCTTCTAGTAGGGGAGAGATAAAATCTGGAGGTAATTTATTTTGAGAACATAACTGCAAGACAACACAGTGGTAGCAATGAAATGTAAGAGGCAGAAAAATGAAAAGAGACATTGTAAAGATCAGGAAGGATACTGGTTAAGACGTGGGCTGCAGAGTGCCATAACTTCTTGTTTTCAAGTGTGTGCATGTTTAGAGTGGAATATGAAATGGGAGGCCAGTTTTGGACTAGTAAATTTGGTAGGCAGCTCCTTTGAGGATGAATTGGTTAGTTTTATAATGCCATGCTTTACAGCCAGTGTGTGCTGCACAGTTTTGAGCTGTACATATAAAAGGAGGGCTGTAGGGCTTAGTGTGCTCTTGCAAAGAAATTTCTTTTTCTCAACAAAAACATTTTCCCTTCTTTTTGTGAGTGAAAAGGGAACTTAAGGAATAGGGGCAGTATTTGTGGATTGTGCCAAATACTATAAATGCTACAAATGCTGAAGACTGGACTAAGTGAAAGATAAGCAGAGAGAGTATACAGAATTCTGTTTGTCCATCTCCATGGGCTTGGAGAGCTCAGACTGTAGGTGAGACAGTTCCTTTGCGTAGGACACTTGAGCTGAGCAGAAATTGCAATAAATCTGAAAAAACTGCAGTACAAACTGAATGTACTGAACCACAAAATTTATGAAAATTAGTCTTATCTCGTGTTCTCTTATAAGTTCAGGCTGTTTCTTAGCCTGATGCCAGAATTTAGTCAACAAGGCGTATTTTAGAGACTAATTGGATTTGGAAAGAAAATATTTTCATGGGCATCAAATGTGCTTTTTGTTCCATCCACTTTCTTAAACTGATATTGAGGATGTTCTACTATTACTGGAAATTAATGCACTAGTTTTAGACAAAACCATATTACTATTTGGCAAGACATACTGTAGCAGTCACGTGTGACATGAAAATCACAGCAGGTCTTTAAAATCACTTTATTACCAGCCAGTATTAACTCAACCGTGTGCACTCTTGTCAGTTACCTGCCAAAATTCAGGTTTTTGGTAAAGGGCTGCTCCTGCTGAAATGATTTCTTAAGCTACCTTGAGAGTTTACTTATCTATTGTTATCTTGGGGAGGTTTATGTTTCGCTCTGCCTCCCTAAAAGTTTCCAACTTTGTGTATGAGCATGCAAGGAAATGGCTGGAATTCAGGAAAGGGCAGAGTGACCAAATCTCTAATTAAAACCTTGTGCAGTTGTGATTCCTGCCTCTGAACCAAAACCCGTTGGAGCTAATCAAATATGGGTCATACAACTATAAACACAGAAAAGAATCTAACTTTTGGCAGCTGGTTTTTGGAGACGTTTAGCACAGTTTTCTTGAAGTGAAGAGTGTAAGCCATTGCTACTTGATGGATTCTGCAGACAGGAACAGTGATGGCTGTCCTCTGATGAAACTTGTGTAAAGAAAACAAGGGCAGGCTCAGATCATCACATTGTAATCTGCTGCTCTGTATTCTCTCTGAACTGAGAAGGAATTTGGCCAGGCTTTCCACCAGTCTATCTTTACTGGAAATTAAACTCACTGCTCAGCAACTTATTGAAGATCGTTAATATATTAATTAATTAGTTAATGGAGCTCAGCAGGGTTTGTGAAGCTGATGCTTTGAGTCTGACTAGCAGCATTTTCCAGCACTACACAGGCCTGTTTTAGACTTGTCTTTGTAATATTTCTGGGGAAAGAGCTTTTAGCCAAGTTCTTTATATGCTGCCTTCTGCTGTGTGCCCTGTAGCCAGGAATGGCCAGCAGAAGACAGTGACACCAGATCTGAGCCCTGACCTGATCTGGAAGCTCCCAGAAGTGTCCCTTTGCTTCTTGGCACTTAGTGAGCTGCACTGGCTGCTTACCTGTGGAAGGTCTTATGTTCCTGAAGCTGTTTATGTGGACCCTGTCAAAAACAGAAAGAAAGCAAAAGAAGGGAAAATCTTGGTTCTTCACTTTTAACATCTAATATGCTTTCAAAATCCAAACCGGAATCTGGAAGGGTCTCACTTAAGAGCTGCAGCATTTTGATTGCATCCTAGTCTATATACAATGATGCCTTACATAAAATGCAACAGCTGCTTTAGACTGAATTAGGGATGGGTTTACTACAGATACCACTAAATTCACCACAAGGCAATGGGAATGTTATGTCACCATGTGATCTGTTACTTCTGCAACTACTTTGCACAGTAGGAGCACCTGCCTTTGGGAAAAAGGCCATTAATATTCTCCTTTCTTATACTTGCAGCTCCGCTCTCCAGGCTTGATTGTCTTCAAATTCCTGCATCACATCAGGTAGGCCAGGTTTTCCACTGAGATAAGTTGTATTTATATAAAAAGTGCAATACCTGCAAATGTGAGCAAGCTATGTTATGTGTTCATTTTTGTCCTCCTTTGTATTTGCATTTTGTAACCATAAAGAAGGAGAGGGGAGAAGAAAAAGAGAGCATGAGGTTACGCCACATGTTTTATTGCATAAAAATTAGGTTTTGAATTACTTTAAAAATCCTTTTACAGATTGCATTGTTAAAAAAGTCATTGGGATATGCTATTTAGAAGTATGAGGGCTTTTAGTTGAGAGAAATCAGCAAGGAAAATGCTGCAATTTTTTTCACTAAGTTTTTTTCTTGAAGAAAATTAATGTTGGAGTATGTTTCTGTACTTTAATCTGAAGCATTATCTTGGAAAGAATTATAGAAAGGGCATGTAGAATAAATATTTTTTTAATACTGCAAATGTATACAAAAGGAGGTTGTGTATTTGTTTTATGTCACAGAAACCTAGCTGGTCTTAATAAATTACCCCTTCTCGTTAACCTTCCTTGAGGTAATTTGGCACTTGTTTCATGAGTTAAGGTTTTGCATAATTATGTTTTTGATATATTGCCACTACATTGCAGAAGGTAATATCTGTAAAGAAAAATTGAGCAAAAAATAACTAAGAGGATTAATGTCCCAGTCTCAAATCTGCAAGCAAATTTGAGCAGTCTGTTCCAAACTATTTTGTACTTCTGGCATTGACAGAAAAGCAATGTTGGTAAGCTGGAGCAAATTTTGTGTTTGTGAGGTTTTTTGTGTGTGTCAAGTCTGGCAAGATCTCTGTGGCCTGCTGTCGGTACAGCTTTGCTTGTCAGGATCAGGTTACTGAGAAGCCAATTGCTGGATTTATCAATCTCCTGTTGGAGACCAGGCTTGGTATTCCCATCCTGTCCTCTATGTGTGGATTCGTATGGAAGTTCTCTCATGAACTGCCTTTAATTTCTTTGTTTACAACATAAAACCAAAGTATCCTTAATATGAGAGGAGTCTGGAAGGATTAAGATGAGATGGGGCTTGTTAGTACTGTGTCCTGGGTCAAGGTGGCTAAAACCTACTTATCTCTTAATTATGTCTTTCTGAATGGCATCACTCACCCTTTCAAAAAAATCTTTCTTTTCTAAAATATCTTCAAGTATGTATTTTTCAGTCTTTCTTTTCAGAAGCTAGAAAGAAAATGTGACTTAAAATGTAAGAAAAATCAATTGATTGTAGGGGAAAAGCTCAACTTGTGTCTTATTTCTTTTTATTGTGGTTTTGGTGTCTTAATCTGATAGACACTGTAGCTTGAGCAGAGTAGTCAAGGTCCTGTCTTTCCCAGCTCCTGCTCTTCCTGGGGTGTTTCTGGGCAGGAAGGTGAGGTGGATGTCTCTCTTTCAGGGAGCTTTGTCTGCCTTAGGCCCATGAGCTGCTGCTGGGATCTTTCACAGGAGAAAACAGGCAAAACCTTACACAGCAGAATTTTTCTTGAGTATGCAGTGTTGCTGCAGAGTGAGGTGTGATTTTTACATCATTACTCCTGTGTTATTTTACATCTTATTGCAGAAGCTGTCAGCCTCTGGTTTCTTTCCCTGGTAAGAGGTTTTTCTGTATGGCCAAGCCTGTTGGGTCTCACCAGGTAGCAAGTGCTCTTTCTCCTGCAGTCCAGGCTTCAGGAGAAAAAAAA
>VWYO01024117.1:0-59336 GCA_013400275.1 Rhadina sibilatrix
TCAACAGAAGCACATCTGTCACTACAGCAGGACTTAATTGGACTGCTCCCAACACCCTGACCAATAACAGGTGTCAGGTTGTGTTCTGACTCTGTCAGTGTGTTCTCTTTTTTTGTTTGTGGTTTTTTGTACTACTACATTTTTACTTTAATTTTCTTAGTAGAGAACAGTTATTCCTATTCCCATATTTCTGCCTGAGAGCCCCTTAATTTCAAAATTATAATAATTCTGAGGAGGAGGGTTTACATTCTCCATCTCAAGGGAGGCTCCTGCCTTCCTTAGCAGACATCTGTCTTTGCAAACCAAGACAGGGAGAACATGACAGGTGGAAGAGGGATGCTGAACCATGGAATGAGAAGGTAATTACAATTTCATAGAGCAAATGGGTGACAACAGTAAGGGAAAAAGAAAAACAAAGTTTGCCAGGAAATCCTGGGAAATAAGAAGGAAAAAAATTTGGGTTTTTTTGCCTATGCAATCAATTAAACCATGTAATAGGGGTCAACCTGTAGGGAATCTAACTCCTAGGGGTAAAGACATATCTTCCATTAAGTGTCTAAATAATAAGAAAAGATACAAAGACAGATACATCAGAGAAAAGTAACACTCAAAAATATTACCAAGGCCATGGAAATGTAGGTCTGATTTTTATATTAGACTAATAGGCTAAATTCCCTATTGGGTACGTTGCTAAAATACATTTAAAAGAACAGAACCAAAAGTCATGTGTTTAACTAAGACATAATGGAAAAGAGTTTTAAAAGATTTTGTAGGCAAGTTATTTCTCACACCTCAGAGGTCTTTTCTAATACACCAAAAACCCCCAAACAACCACAAACTCTCCCACAAACAAACTAAAAAACCAAATTCAAAATCTTGTGTGGTTTCTAAAGCACAGCTGGAATTTTAAAAAACCAATTACTTACTTGAGGGCATAAAAAAAAGCATAAGGAATAAGAGAGATAGAATTGCAACTCTTTCAAGATTAGAGAAAAAAAAAAAAAAGCCCAGTTTTCACAGTTGTCACTAAAGGAATCTGTGCAAGACTTGTGTTGTTTGAAATATTCATAAGCGAGCCAAAAAAGGGAACAACTAGAGAAGTGACAAAATTTGCAGATGACAGAAAATGATTCAGGACATTTTAAATTGAAAGACATGCAAGAAATTGCAGCAGGTTTTCCTGATGCTGGGTGATACAGTTGCTGATGGAAGACAGTTCTTGTTAAATGCAAAGGGGTAAACACAGGACAGAAATTCTCACTGTACATAATCAGAGGCAACTGCAAAATTAACTTCTGCCAGCCTGAAAAGGATCAAAGTGTCTCTCTTTCTGGTCTCTTCAGAAATCCTGCTCAGTAATAAAGAGCTTCCATGAAGGCAAATAGAGCACTGCTGTTAAAAACGGTTGAGAATAAAATAAAATAAAATTAAAAAAAAAATTAAGGAAAAGATTTTAAGGGAAGGAAATACTTAGGCTTGGGCCTGTTTAGAAATTCTTTTCTCGACTTGGAAAAGGAGAGAGAATTAAGAAAGTAGACAGGCAAGAGCAAAGTCATGAAAAAAACTTCTCTATGAAGTATTTTGAGCAATTTTGCAAATTTAAGCAGGTATTTTGAGACTTTTCAGATGAGAAAAGTGAGGGAAAGTATTGCAGAGACCAACAAAAGCATGAGGTGCATGGAAAAAGAGAATGAGGAATGGTGGGGAGAAAATTCTTGCATTATTCACTTTTGAACACAGAAAAAAAAAAAAAAAAACAAAACAAAACAGGCAAGCTGCTCTGAAACTGATAGAAATAATCAGGTTTTTTCACCCAGTAAATGATTAGACGGTGGAATTCAATGGGGTTTTCAGAAGGTCAGAGACTAAATTTGTTCAAAATCAGACACATTTGTGGCAGAGAGCTCTTGTGGCAACTGCTGTAAATCCACTCTGCAGCAGAGGTTGCAAAGGATGAGAGAAGGTGGCAAGGCTGGAGGGACACAGCACTCTGAACACTGCTTTGGAGTTTGAGCAGGTGTTTTATGTAACTCCTTAGGACCACGAGCATAATTGCAGGTTTCAGCTTTTTCACTATTTGCTGATTTAGACTGAATCCTGTCACAGAGTTCCTGAAATGCTGCCCCCTGTCTTTAAAGGAATTGCTTTCTGCACGGCTATTACTTGTTTTTTGTTTATTTAGGGTGTGTGAAAACAGGCTTTAAGTACCAAAGAGACACAGAAGGTGCTTTCCAAATCCATTGAACTTCATGCACCAAATTCTGCTTCTCCTGTGGTGTCAGTGGCCTGGAACAGAAAATAAACCAGTTTCTTTCTGTTTCAATAGCTTGATTAGATATGTTGAACTCTAAAATCTCCACTGGCAAAAAAAGTGTATTGTGGTTTCACTTTCTGCTGCTATCAATTTTATCTATCCAAACATGGACCCCTGAAAACTTTTAAAATGAATACTGCAGCTTTCCCTGGCCTGCCTTTTTCTGACTGCTTGGGGAGACATTAATCCTGTATTTCAGGAAGTAGTAATTCCTGCATTTTGCAAGCAGACTGAAGGTAAATTGATAAATTAAATTCTGCATGTATGTTGCAATAGAAAAACTCAATGGCTAGTGAATACTTGCAATGCCTTAAATCCCTCATAAGTACTTGTAAACTGTGATTTAATACCCTCTTCACTGCCTTTCCCTGGTCTAAATGTGTTCAGCTGTGAATCCCCTCCTAGTAAGAGTCCTGTTTGGAGGAAGCTGGGAAATTGTTTAGGTAATTAAAGGAGTGCTCACAGTGTTGTCTCAGCCAACTTTCTCTTTGTTTTTGGAAAGATTCCAGATTCCAATTTAAGGTAAAGGGTACCAGACTGAGCTCAGGGAGGTAGAGAAGGGAATTAAAAAGACTGATTCAGCTGCAACAACAAATTTAAGTTTGACCCAGGATTTAGCTTTGGCAAGGTGCTCCAAGTAGCCTCCTTACGCAGTCTAAGGAGGAATGGTCTATTTGAGCAAGTTCAAATTATGAAATATCTTAACACTGGGGTTAGTTATGATGTTTACCAGGCACAGAAACACCTGTTTAGTAGATGTGGCACAGGTTTTGCATGTGATACACTATAATCACACAGTTTAGTGCTTCCTGTACTGCAGTGAATTTTGCATACAACAAATGTTCCCCATCAGCTCCCCTTTCTGTTCTTCCCTCCATTCCAAACCCTTGCTCTTCCAAGAATAAATGTTCTGTTACTTCTGTAGTGAGTTAAAGAAGATAAATCCTTTTTTTTTTTTTTTTGCGAATGTAAGCAGGAATGCTATAAAATACTATATTCATCTTAAATCTGCTTTCTTAGTATTTAAATTTGCAGTAAATCATCCCTTGGCTTCAGACTCCCTGATGAAGGCTTAAAGACACACACAGCTGGCTATAGACAACCATAATCTCCATGTTTTCTATCAGCAAAGGTTTTTGGCTAACCTCTTTTTCAACTTTGCTCGAAAGTGCCTATTAATTTAGATGATTCAGATCTGTGGCTTTCCATTCTCCTTGGAAGTAGCATAACTGTTTTCTAAGTTGTAGCCAAGCTGCTTTTATCACTACCTATGTTTCTTGCCACCAACACCAGGCACTGGTGTTCCAAGAAAGAAATCCCAGATACCACTGAAATGGATTTGCTCCTCTTCTACATAAAGAATTTTGTTCCAACACAGCACATCAGAGGTGCACAGAGGATCTCTGAGTTTTGGCCTCTAATTTGTTGTGACCTTCTCTCACTTCTTTCAGCTGTTCCCTAAATTGAATCTCAGCTGGCAATTATTGAATGGCACAGTCCTTTTATGTTCATTTTTTTCTCTGTCCCATTTCACAAATGGAGTCGATTGTTGCCAAATGATGCAGAGCTGTTTGGAGTAAGAGTCTTGGCATTAACAGTCCTGGCAGCCTTGTCAGATTTGTTTAGTTCCCCTTCTAATCTTTGCATCCAATCCCAACTTCAAAATTTGCCAACCTAGAAGGCTTAAAAACACTCAAACAAAAAACCCCACTTGACATTGAAATGGCTTGATTTCCTTGATATAATTATTTTCACACTGATTTATTGCCTTTTTTCCCTCTAAATTTTTGCCCCTCCTTGTGTTGCCTACACTCCACCATCTCCATGTGCCACCCAGCACACACTGAGGTAGCAAGGACACTTTGGCATAACTGTTCTCTTTGCTGTGACTGAAAATCTCTTCCAGGACAAGAAGGCCATGTTAGATCAGTGGGTCCAGAAGAGTTTAACTCCTCTGACATCTTGCTTGAAAAATACCTGGCACTGAGATTAAAACACTGACACATCCACCAGGGTTTGATGCTCCCCAGGGAAACTGCTGTAGGGGAAAACACTGAGGGTGAAAGACCTGGCTGGAAAAATCACAGCTCCTGCAAGACTTCACTGTACAAGCTAAAAAACCTTTGAAATTGGTCCTGCTTGCAGAGAGGTAGCATGTTTTGATTGTGTTAAAAGCGCAGTTCAATTATTGCTTTATTAAACCATCTATTTTGAATAGGCTTGTATCTTACTGGCTGGTTTCAGGATGTAAATGTGCGTAGTTCCTCTCCAGAAAGCAGGCTACATAAACAAAAAAACAAATGAAGGATTTTGGATTATTACATTAGAAAATTTGAGGCTAATTCTGAGAGATTTTGAAATGGCCATTTCTATTTCTCTGGATGGATATTCAGCTCTGGGGATCCGTTCAAGATCTCTGTCAATCTAGGATTTAGCAAGATTAACCTCCTTTCAAACCAAGGGGGTTTTTTTGAGACTGACAGCTCATTTTTATCTCTTTAAGCTATTATTGCCAGTTAGTAGAAGCTTTCTCAAACAGAAAATAACAGCTTATTTTAATCCTGATTCAGGAAAAATTAACTTTATACACTCACTCAGGTTCCACAGAGATCTAATCAGAGTCCTAAAGGCTGTTCTGAGTAGAAAGCCTAGATCATGGCCTTCATAAACTTCTTATAAATAAATATAGTCTCCTATTTCAAAAATACCAGCACTGAAATCTCAAATAATGGCGTTTTGCAATTAAACATTAAAACGAGGCAAAAATATAATGAGTAGAATGGATAATAATTGCATGCCCTTTTGTTGACACTGACAATTCTCATTGCATTTGGATTTGAATAATATGTATTTGTAGCGATTGGAATAATTTTCTGAGCACATTTCTGAGCTATAGGCTGTCCAACTCTGTCTGGTTCATCTGCTGACAAGCTCCTTTAATTTGACTATTTTTCATTTAGTTTTTCCAAGTAGGACAGGCATGGTTAAAGCAAGCTGATATTCCACTGTTTCAGAGAAGACTCATGATTCAGGAGACAGGTCAGTAACTACTGCAAAGCAGACTTGTGTATGTTGGACAACCAGAAATCCAAATCCAAATCCAATCCAAAGGGAGCAATAATAATAGAGCAGATAGAAATTGGCTGAACTCATCTCCATGTTTGATATCTTGCTTAGATGGGAATGTTATTTATGAGTACAGATGTTTTGTATTCTGCTTATTGTTCTCATAGAGGAAGAAAGGAGAGATGAGCTCTCACATTTGGGCAAGTTTGACTTCTGCTATAACTTCAATTGTCTTTGATCCTTCACATCCTTAAGCACAATCTATGTCTTTAACTCCTCTTGTGCCTCTTTCATGCCTTTATAACATTTTCTCATACTGTACTATTTGCTTAAATACTCTTCCATCAGCTCTCTGATTTCTGACAGACAGTAGTTTTGAAACACAAAGAACAAAATAAGATTTAAAAAGCAGTTTGCATGCCATCAACTTTCCACATAATTAACGAGCAAAAACTTCTGGATGTTTGTAACATCAAATTTCAGCAACCATAATTAGTTATGTTCAATGTGGGTTGAATTTCCCTCATTACTTCAGCAGCCTAGCACTGGAGTGTGATGCTGCAGTGAAATAACACTGAACTTCAGGTTTTGCTGTTGACTACAGCTGCTGTAGGTTTGCTTTTAAATAATTATTTTAGTGTTAAGTCTCCTTTTGCCTTTAAATCCCAGCCTGGCTTTCTGCCTGGTGTCACAGCTGTCTCATTTGGTTAGAGACTGTCACATGTGAAGGAGTATATATGATATATGTAGACATGCATTTGTGTCCCTGAACATGCTTTGCTGGGCTGGTCTTTTCTCAGTACACATGAAAATAAACAAATGTGATGCAAAAGCTACAGCAGATAAAGTTACAGCCTGCAACAGAGGTAAAAGAAATGGGAACAGATAATTAAAGAAATAGTTTAAGAAAGACTTTTTTGTGTGTGATGTAAGAAAGCTGAGTAATTTCCGTGTTGTAAGAAAAAAATTAAATATTCACACAAATATCATATCCACATGTAAAGGCCTAGGTCTGATTGTCTTTCCATTTTTCCTTGCTTTAAACAGTGATTGGAGATTTGGACACTAAGAAAATTTTATTGGTCTGAACTTCATCTAAGTGTTTTGTGAAATGAGTCTCCACTTCTGCAATAATTTCTATTCTTTGATTCCTGTAACCAGCTGAGTAAGCTAATAAATATGTAAAGGTGATTCAATTAAAAATGGCATTGAAAAGCAGGAAAATCCAGAGTTAAATGAATAATTTCACACCCCATGCAAAATTGTCAAATTTTGTCAGTTAGCCTCGTATAAAATTAAAACAGCTTTTTTTGATAAGTCAAGCAGGATACATAGGCTAAGAGGGCAATTTGTCCATTCTGCCGTGCAAATACACTTGGGAAGAAGAATTATGGGGGAAAAACCTGTAGGGAAATTGAAAAAAAAGCTTTAATCCAGGATAGGAGTCATCTCTATTGTTGTTTAAGTGTTAGATGCCTGAGTGCATGCTGGGAACTGAGTTTTCCCAGTAAATGGCTCATCCCATACTTGCATGGATCTTTTACACAGACTGGGTGAATTTCCCTCTGAGGATCCTTTATCTATCTATCTATCTATCTATCTATCTATCTATCTATCTATCTATCTATCTTTTTTTTCCTCCAAAGGGAACACATGCTAAGCAGCTCAGATGTACTCATCTAACTTTTAGATGACACTGGATTAGATTGTTTTCTCCCTTCACCCTCTACATACTGTTTCTAGGTAACTCAGAGTACTTTAATTGTCTTTGGACTCTGAACAGGAAGGTATTTATTGACAGGGAAAGAGGAAAACCATCACTTACCCCACCAGTACTTGCGTTATTTGTTTTCTTGGTGTGCTCCCCAGTTTGTGGATGCTTTTGTAATACAGCCCAGCAGTGACACACACATTTTGTGTCTTATTAAATATTATTGTTTTATTAATTTTAATTTTTTTTTATTCAGATACACAGAGAGATTAAAACATGAGTGAGCACTGTGTAAATGCTGGGGGGGAGACATTGTTCATATGTATGTCAATCATACATTTGGAGATGAAAAGAAAAAAAAATATAGTAGAGTTTGATAATGACTACAATCAAGGAGAATCATTTTCCCTTGTCCATACATTGAGCAAGAATAAAGCAGAGGCCTTGTTAGGAAATAGAAAAATATATGTCTAAGTGTATTAAAATTAAAAAAAGGGCTTTTTAACAGAGGAAAAAACAGAGAGTAAAAATGCATGTTCAAGAAGGAAGACTTGTTGAAGTATATAAGGGCAATTTGCCAAAAGAATTATGTTTCTGAAGGAAGCAGTGCATGCCAATTTTTAATCCCAAGCAAAATGTCTGTAGCTGAGGTTTTAACTTCTGGAACAAAGGGATTGTATGCTACATAACACTTGTAAAACAAGCAAGTAATCTCTGCACATGCCCATGCAAGAAATGAATGGAACATTTTCAATTTATAAATGAGTAATAGTGAATCCTGAACATTTTTAATTAGTTTGTTTAGTTCCACTACAAGGAAGACAGAATGGGAATGAGGATGGCATGGAAATAAGACCCTGTACTAAAAAGAAACCCCCAACCTCAAAAGAAACTCTGTCTACATTCTTCAGCAGAATAAACCTGGTGTTCTAGACCTCCAAACTTTCATGTATGTGCTTGGATGCAGCCCTTAGAACTAAATAGATGAATTGGTGTTCTTGAATAAGAAAGAAGTGGGACAGGCAGCAGTCCATGCTGTGGATATATCTTCATATATCTTCTCCCACTGGCTGGGAGAGTTGAGGTTGTCAAATCTTGAGAAACGGAGCCTCAAAGGAGGTGTTGTTAGCACTTTCCAGCACCTGAAGGGGCTACCAGAGAGCTGGAGAGGGATTTTATAAGGGAATGTAGTGATAGGACAAGGGGTAATGGTTTTAAACAGGAAGAGGGCAGATTTAGATGAGATCTTCTTTAACATGTGGGATTGGTGTGTACATCCTTCAGCCCTGAACCATCTCTGCCTGAAAAGACATGGGTTGAATTCTTCAGTCCTGCAGATGGGGTGTTTGAGTGGCAGATCTGGGATGACATGCTGTCAGCACTGGGATGCAGTGTGAGGCTTTGAGACTTTAAAAGGAGTCACTTGGTTCCCTAGAGCACCACTTGGAGAATTTGGGATTATACAGAATTATCTGATTTGTTTTAAGAGACTGTGCTAAACTGGAAGTGTGTATTATAGAGCCGTGGTCTGGGTTGGAAGGGATCTCAAGGATCATCTGCTTCCAACATCACTCACCAGATCAAGTTTCTTAGGGCCCTGTCTTGGTTTGGAAAGACAGGTATCTGCCAGGGAAAGCTGGAGTTTCCCTTAGAATGGGGAATGTAAACCCCTCACCCCCGCCACATTATAATTTTGCAATTAGGGACTTTCAGGCAAAGATTTGGGAACAGGAATAAGAGTTCTTTACTAGGAATATTATCAATATAAATGTAATAGAAAACAAAGCCACCCAACCAAACAAGCAACAAACAAATAACAATTTTGGAGAACCCTGACAGAGTCAGAGCTACAACCTGACACCCTGTTGGTCAGGGTGTTGGAAGCNACACACACTGGGTCATTTTGAATCTCAAGGCCAGGGCTTAGAGGAACACAAGTAGAACCTTAAAGGTGCTCTGAAATTTGCTGAGTAAATTGCAGGCACACACCTTGCAGCTGGTGTGAAAGAACAACACAACAACCAGAAACATTTCTCCCTTGCCAGTTTTGAAAGAATGTTCTTTTTTTCTAAATGTTTTGCTTTGGTGGAAGACGTAAAGGCAATTTTCGTGATTCTGAAGAAAACAGCTTAGAGTTTTCTGAAACTGCCAATTCTAGCCCTTTGGGGCATTCGTTTTGCCAGTAGCAGCTTCATAAAGAGTCTTGGTTTATCTCCACTTCACTTCCACAGTGTTTGTTCTTGCCAGTCTGCAGAAAAACTCAACTTTGTCTCAGGAGGCTGGAGACTGCACATGAGATATGGATAAAAGGGGAAGAAATATCTTTTTGAGACCTATATGTGGTTAATCACTGGCTGATATTCCCTCCACTTCTTTATAGGTTTGTTGAATAAGACTCCTGACTAATCCACCTGAAGGGCGGTAATTTGTAACAAAGTTGAAATGAACAATATTACTTTAAAAAAAAACAAGTAGTGTACAGGAACAGAAGCCAGTAAATACACACAGGGCAGATCCTGTAGAAGTAAATTGATAAAAATTCAATTTGATGAGGTTAATTATACCCAGAACGGCTTTTCCTGCCTTAAAGAAAATCTGGTTTGGTTCCCTGTAGGTATGGATAATGCTTAGTGGAGACTTGTGGGTATTGGAATATAGTTACTTTGTGGCTGGCTGTGCTTCTCAATGGCTTAGTCATAGGTGTGGGAAAGCCCTAAAATAAAGCAAAATTCAAAATTCTCTACTTCTAAAGCATAAGTACTTCCCAGTGCCTACCTCTCACCTTTTGATAAAAGAAGGAAATATCAATCTATCAAAATTATAGCATTGCATTTATGACATGCACAGCTGGCTCCCTACAAAGCAACAGCATTACAGATGAAAGATCAGGCAAAAGTTTTCCATCATTCTAGAATGTACTTCTTACCTAAAAATTTCTTGTCAAGAAAAAATTCTTGATCACCAGCCTGAGGAAAACCAGGAACCTGTTAAGTTAGGGGTTGACAAACTTTTAGCTCTATAAAAGTACATGCTCCCTAGAGGTCACATCCCTGGGAGGTAACATGCTTTGCTCTAATTAGAATGTGTCTCAAGAGCAGCCAAGAGCAGGTGCAAGTATTCATGGTTCCTTGTACCTGACATAGGCATGCAAAGGAATGTTCTTTCAGAAAACAGTTCAGCTGCCTGTGTGAGTTTAGATCAGATAAAAGTCTTCTGGTTAAATTCTTATTATTTTTCAAAGAATTCTGAATAAACATAAACTTTTTTCATACCTCATTCCCAATCTGTGCATTGTCTTCTTTCAGATAACCCATCACACCACTGTACTGGCATTTCTGAGAGGTGAAGTTGGATTTTCTAGCATGATTATTTTCTTTGCAAGCCATATCCTTTCCAGAAGAAATAGCTGTTAAAAATACAATTTACTCATCTATCACAAGTCTTGCATGTGCACCTGGGCATGTGGTTGGTGATCAAGTCCATTCACAGGTTCTGCCTTTACAAGTAGGAATAATGCAGCACAAAACTCAGTCTAAATAGGTTTTCCCTCTTCTGCCTGAAGCAGGCTTTTGAATTTTCATGTAGAACATTTTACCCTTCCACAAGCATACAGAAGAATGGATCAATGGTTCGATTTTTCTTGACACAGAGGACAACAATTTCCGTACTTAAAATTATGGAGTTTTAGAAGCATTTTCTACAGACTTCACTATCCCTGATGGAAGGGTATTTGAGATCTCATCAGATCTCACCTAATGTCTATTTTAATCTCTTCACAGACACTACTCAAGCTCATTCTCTGTTCTCCTTTACAAGTTCCCCTCTCTTCAAAACTTACTAACAAAAAATGCATTCTTATCCCAATCTTTAATTATTTTAAAAGTATAAATCCAAATGAAGTTTCTGTGTCCTTTCATTACAAGATTACTCATTTTCCCATTCCTGTGTATATTCTGCATTATTGAATGTAGGTAATTAGAACTATATTATATTGCTAACAAGATTGCACCAATGATTAGAATGCCTTAGAAGTAGAGAATTTTGTATTTTGCTTTATTTTAGGGCTTTCCCACACCTATGACTAAGCCATTGAGAAGCACAGCCAGCCACAAAGTAACTATATTCCAATACCCACAAGTCTCCACTAAGCATTATCCATACCTACAGGGAACCAAACCAGATTTTCTTTAAGGCAGGAAAAGCCGTTCTGGGTATAATTAACCTCATCAAATTGAATTTTTATCAATTTACTTCTACAGGATCTGCCCTGTGTGTCTGATTAGAATAAAGAGCAAGAGTGCTTTCCTAACACCAATGGGAGTACATCAACTAAAGGCTCTTCAAATTTTACAGAGGAAAAACATTGGAAATAACGTGTGTTTTGTCTTGTTTGCCTAGCTTTAGAACAGATACTGCCAAGCCAAGAATAGACCCAAACACTCCTCTTTGTCTGGAGCCTTACTTCTTTCATAAAGCTTTGGGTAATCATGATGTTCCTTCTGTCAACCCTTCTGAGCAACATGAATTGAGGAACAGATCTGTGACAGATCAGCTCCCCATTTCTTTCCTTTCCCAGACCTTTTCATTACCCAGGTCCCTGAGACATTTACAGAGATTGCATTTCAGTGCCCTTTCTTCCTTTTTCACCTGTAATGTATTTTTGACATCAAAATGTACTGTGAGATGAACATAGATTTGGGGGGTTTTGGGTTTTTTGGGGTTTTTTTTGTTTTTTTTTTGGGGCGGTGTGTTGTTTTGTTTTTTTTTTCCAGATATTAATATGAGGTGGAAAGAAATGAAGGGACTTCTTTGTGCCACAAGTGAAATCTGTGGTACATATGGGGATTCAGCTTTGAATTCTCAAATTGCACATTGCTGACTGGCAAAACGCATCAAAACCTCCTTACAGCTGGCAGGCTCAGCTCTGTGTCAGTGCAAGAAGATGGAATGTAGAAGGTGCCAAGGTGGCTTTTAACTCAAATGACTCTTTGTCTGTTAAAATTATTCAAATTTTTCTTCAAGTATCCAGACAATAATCAAACTGAATCCAGAGGGAAAAAAAACCCCCAAAACAACCAATAGTAAAAGTCTTTGCTGGGGAATATAATAGGATCTAGAGTGGACTACCTACTATCTTATTCAGAAATGCTTTAAAATATTTAAAATCTATTTGGCTGATTCTGCCAAAGAGTCTGGGAATTCATTAGGATATAAAGGTATTTGTGGTCTGCAGGGAGTAGTATAAAATGGATGGCCACTGGTACCTATGAATAACTTATTTGTCACATTTGAGTCATAACATTTCACAGCCTAATAAGGAAAGATGTGAAGCTTTATATTTTTAATTTACATATGTAAAACTGAATTGAGCATTTCTTTGCATACCCTAGCATAGCAAATAACAGCAGATTTGTGATAACAGCATTAGCTACAGCAGGTTCATGAATTACTGTGTAATGTGTCCCTGTACAATTTCAATACAGCTCATTTTTCTCCTTGCTGCTGCTCTAAATTCTTTATCTGGGAAGCTGGAGACTAAATATAGCATTCACTATGCCTTGAACTGGGAGGGATATAGACTGAAGATGGCTTTGAAGATTACATATCTATGATTGCATGAATATTCATGTTTGCAAAAAAAAAAAAAATCTTTGGTTAATCCAACAGAACTGTACATTTTGTTAGCCCTGGGTCGCTGTATAGGAAGGAGGGCTCTCACAGGGTCAGCAGGAAAGCATCAGGATTAATTCTCTTCTTTTCTGTCCAGCAGTGTTTCCCTGGTTTTTATGATCATTTCCTAAGCACCCTCAACCATTCAGAGGGCACAGGGGTGGGACATTCACACTTGTATGACCTTCCTCCACAGCCAGGTGGTCAGGAAGGTTAGGCAAGAGCTGGATGTGATGTTGCCTGCTCTGAGGGGTTCATTTATTTTTTTGAGTCCTGTATAAAGTTTCCAAAGAGGTCAGGAAATGAAACATGAAATCTCCTTTCCTAGATCAGATCTCTAACCATTAGGCTAAGATTTTTCTGTATCTTTTATCCACCACCAGTAGAAGGGCAGCAATTAAGAACTTTTCCCTGGAATGAAAAAGATAGAAGATTTAATCTCCTTAATCCCTTTCAGTTCTTTTAAAGTACATATGTTTAAATCCATAACAGAGTATGGAATCTAGACTGAAAGCAGAGAGTGAATGAATTTGTATTCACACCCATATTTAGTGTTTCTCACTTGTTCTATCCAAGACATTTTCCAAATCTCTGGACATTTCATGGAGTTTTTGGGTTTTGGTGTTTTTTTTTTTTTTTTTTTTTTTGGGGTTTTTTTTTTTTTTTTTTTGTTTTGTTTTGTTTTGTTTTGTGTTTTGTTTTTTGTTTTTGTTTTTGTTTGTTTTTGTTTGGTTTTTTTGGGGGTTTTTTTTGTTTGGTTTTGGTTTGGTTTGGTTTTGTTTTTGTTGTTTGTTTTGAGTTTTTTTGGGGTTTTTTTGTGGTTTTTGTTTGTTTGTTTTGGGGTGTTTTTTGTTGGTTGGTTGATAGTTTGCTTGGTTGGTTGGTTTGGTTTTTGGTTTTGGTTTTGGCTTTGGTTTTTTGTTTGTTTGTTTGTTTTTCGTTTTTGTTCTTCTGTTGAGGTACATTGCTCTCTCCCTGTCTTGTATCGGTCACTTGTGCTTTTAGATTTTGGATCTTGTGCCAGAGGCTTCCAGCTCAAGGCTGAGAGTCTGACTCTCCTTTGCCATTGTACATAATCTATAAGCAGTAAAAATGACAGTGCATATGAATTGACCTTTCATTGTCAAGTGCCCACAGTGCAGACAGCCTCATGCCACAGTGTGAGCATTTTTTTTCAAGGAAATTTCTTGGAAAAATAGGAGAAAGAACTTAAAACCTGGGAATTCAGTGGAAACTCAGGTATGATTATTCACCCTGAGGTAGCTATGTCCCTTTCTCAGGAACCATACATCGAATTTAACATTTTCTGAGAATAAAATTGACTGAGAATTTGCAGTTAAAGCTTGTTTGCATTTCATAAAAGCCTGACCAGATTGATGGGAGTTTTGGTGAACTGCTGGTGAGAAGCAAGAAGGTTTTCAATCAGCCTTTCTGGAAAGAAACTTTAAGGGAGTTTTTAGATGGGAATTAGTCAGGTCTCCCAGTCACACAGGTGACTCCCCATAATGCCATGAGGGTTGGGAGCCAGTGAATTCATGCTGGCCAGGCAGGCAGGTAGCCCAGCAGTGTGAAATCTGTGATGTCCCTGGGACAGGGCTGCCCAAAGAGATGGTCCTACCATGCTTTCCCTGAATACTGTCACAAATCATCTCAATTTTAGCCATTTTCTGCTGATTTCTAGGAAGCAGGTGTGACTTCTTTGGCACAAAGACTTGATATTTCTTACATGATTCTTATTTTTTTCAGTCTGTTTGTTTATCAGGAATACTGAGGGATAATAATTTTCTTCCAAGAAAAATTTGCAGATCTGAACTTTTATAAAATTTTATTTACTTCCTTTCTCCCTAGAGTTCCTTTTCCTCATACATAGAAATCTGGAGTTGAGACCCACATCTGTAATTTCAGGGATGATTTTTGTTGGACTTTTCACAAATATTTGGTTTTTACTATTGTATAATGCACTCTGTCATCAATTAGTGTTCTTCATTAAAGAAATAGTCAGAATTGGAGAAGTTCTAATGGAAAATGTTGGTTCTTATGGAGAAGAAATATTCAGGCAGATCCTAGTTAAAACTGCCAGAGAAAGAAAATGAAATGAACCCTGTACTAAATGGTTTAATCCAAATCCTTTGGGATTACAATGAGACCTCCATGGGGAGATAATGCACATCTGCTGAATGGGGATAGGAGGATTTATTCATTCCTCTGCAACATCTGGTTCTTGCACACATCAGGGAAGATGACAGTTCATAGGTCTGATCCAGTACAGCAATTCCACTGCTCCACAAAATTATATTCATTCCTTATTTTCCAAGGCACTGTTTCTCAGCTGAGATACTAAAACATGAAAGAACAGTGACATTCTTAAATGTCAACTGATAACAAGAGTACTTATTAAACAGTAATATGAAGATCCATATCTAATTAATCTGTCAATTGTGATGAAAAAATAACATAAACAATTAAGTTTTAATTATGCCCATTAAAATATTTTAAGAGCAATCTACTTGAGAAAAGTGATTAGGCTTTAACTGAGGTATTTCAAAGCAGCTACAAGTTACTAACCAACCCCTTCCAAAGTGTCAATTAGCACAGTTTAGCTACTTTCTTACTGATATTCAAATGGTGTTTGAAATGCCAGCAAAACACTTAAACACATCTAGATGCCTGATAGGTTAATAAAATGGTAACAGATTGCTTTCCAATGTATAATTTTGAATTAATGGCACTATATCTAAGCTTTCTTCAACAGTAGCAATCTAGTTTTTAATTACATTACAAACGAAATCTTGCAATACTAAGTCTATAATTAAAATCTTAATTGAGTCAGGAAGTCATAACAATAAAAAGGTTGTTGAAAAGTGGATTTATTTTATTATTCGTGATTCCTTATGTTCCCTTTGAAACAGAAATAATATGCATATTTTTCATTAAATTCTAAATCCATATTATTTAGACTTAATGGTGCTCTCTACACTGAATTAAACTAGAGAAGGATCAGGCCATATCTATATTATCTCTGTTTACCAAACAAAAATTTACTAAATAAGAATTCAGTTCATCATTTTCCTGGCAACAAGAGTTCTTAATTCAAGGAACATAGGACATTAACATAGATCAAAGTTTCCTGGGTTGCAAATCCTGATTTTTGGGTTTCTGTGCCCAGCCAGGGACAAAACAAGAAGACACACACAGGAAGCTGTGGGAGATAAAGGTGTGAGATCCTCCTGTTCTTGGCCTGAACAACATCTTTGCAACACACTGTTGATGAACTTGAGACATCATGGAGTTACCACACTCTTCTTGTTATGGTACTGAGTGAGGAATAAAATGATTTCATCATATCACCATTGAATAATTTTTATTTATTACATCGAGGAATTGAATGATGCCCTAATTTTAGCATGTTAATAAAAATATAGTGCATTGCATTCTAACCACAACCCAATACAAATTTTGTTGCAGTAGCAGTAGCTGTTATCTCTCTTACCTGTTCTTGGGTAAGCAATTTTTAAAATAAATATATTAGACATTAATCAGCCTCAAATCTCTTTCAAAAGTTCTATTTTTTCCTGTATATGCCATTTTTAATAGGCTGTCTTTCTGAACAGAAGTTCATGAGGCTCTCCAGTGATACATTAAGATACAGCCTGGGAGAACCTCTGCTTGCTAAATCATTCATTTCATTATTTCCTCTTCTCATTTACTGAAAAAACCCCACCCTTAATTCCTGTAATACAATTAGTAGTTTCAGGCTATGTTGTTAAAACATGCTGTAGTTTGATAATGTTTGAATATTTGGATTTTAGCCTGGGTGTATATCAGCATGTAGTAACCGGATATTATTTTAATCAGACAGCATGTCCTCTCATCCAATTCATATTTTAATAATCTAGAATTCATCTATGGGACAAATGAATATGAGATTAACCCAAGAACAAAAAGATAAATAAAGCAATAAGAAAACACAGAGGTAGTAAAGACATTATGTAAATTGCACTATTAAGTTCATAAATCTGTAGATTTGATCCTCCTTTCATCCATCTTTTTCCCCTTTTGATCTCTTGCTGGTTGTGTAATTTGTATAATTTTTCTCTCACTGCGATGCAAATCATGACTCATCTAGGAAAAAAAGAGAAAAGCAGTAGGATTCAACTCACAGATCATAACACTGCAATTTAGGTGAGTGATAACAAAACTCTGCATTTGTGGTGAGACAGTGAACTTATTCTTCTGTGTAAAGGAAGTGAGAAAGAGAGGAGTTTAAGCAGCACCAAGAGCAGTCTGGGTTACACAGCAGGAACAGCTTTTTCTCTGCAGAAGAGCCATGGATTAGAACACCATGGGAATTTCTGCAACCTGTAACTCCATATTTCTAAGTACAACTTAAACAAGTGTTCACCATTAACTTTTGCAATTAATTAATCCTATCTTTGTGCCTGAATGTAGTCAGCACAAATGAGCTCTTGAAATTCCATCCTGACCTCCCTTCTGTAATAAATCACTTAAAACATTTACTTTTTGAAAAAAATGTCTTGCAAGATATGAGTAAAGAACATAATAAAATCTGGTTAAAAAAAAATAAATACTTATATTTAAAGCATCATCATCCAGAAGTCTGCATCTGAAACAAAGGTGCTTCAGATGCAGAAGAGGAAAAAATAATCAAGAAGGGAATCCCTTCTTTGTATCAGTGCCTCAGATGGGAAACCAGGACGGACAACTTATAAAAAGGGGTTAAATAGGCTGGAAATAGTGATTCATCTTGCAGTTACTTACCAGTCTATAAAAATGAGTGTCAGAAGGATATCAGGCTGTGAAATAAACTTAACCTAAGAGAGAATAATTATGAGAGATCTCAATCATAAAAGTAATAATCATTAATGAATTATAAGATCGGTGGGGACAGCTTTTTGTATGGGCAGAAAGACAACTTTGAGAAAATGCCTAAAGAGTTGGTGATGCCAATTTTCAGTTTGAAAATTCAGGTGAAAGAAGATATTAGGAGGTGGAGAAGTGGTAAGCTGGATGGGGATACACACACACACACAAACACTTTCACCATCTCTGCTAACTGTGATAGTACTCTCACACAGTGCCACAGAAAATGCATTTCTCCAGTTCCTCAGCTGCTCCCAGCTCTACTTGACTCTTCCCCACTCCATATCTTCTAAACAGTGGTTTGACACTGTTTAGTATAATGACCAGCCAAATTTTGTTTAGAACATTTTATATATATGTATATATATTTTTTTTCACCAGTCAAGCATGGTTGGCACCTCAGCATCAGAGATTTCTGCACTTCTAGAGCTAAGTTCGGGTCTAAACACCACCCAAACTTCCAAAAAAAGGGCTGTTCAGAAAGTAGGACAAGTACTTGTGTTCCTTTGTCTTATTACTTTTTATTCTTTTCTCTTGATGGATCACAAATAGATAAGTGCAGTTAAAGGGCTGTAAAAACAAAAAAATAGGGGAAAAATTCATAATCTCATTTACTCTTAGGAGTAAAAGCCAATGATAAATAAAATCTGTTTTTCTTTACTATTGAAAGTGAAATTTTCTCTTGATTTTGAAAAGCATAAAATAGTTACTTGCTTTCCCTTTACTTTTTGGACCCTCAAACTATCAGCTTATTCCTTTCTCTTCCCTTTCATTTTTATCATTTTTAGATATTGATTTAATTGTGATTTCAAGATTTTAATCAACTTTTCATTTATTCCAGTTAAAGAAAAAATTAAATGTTTCATTCCTGTCTGTGCTATTTTATAAACTGGAAGATTTGATGCAATAACCTTAGAATTTACTACAGATCAGTTTCAACCCAAAATTTTGTATTATCAGTGAGACATAAAGTCTCTATTTCACTCAAATATCATCCTTTGAACAATGTATGGCAATAGTGATGGCAACCTAAATCTCACACTTGGAAGCAAATTGCCTTAATCCATATTAACGTGCTAATTATTTGATTTCTGAAGCTGGCAATTAAGTACAGCTTCGAGGATTTCTGTGTCAGCTGCAGGTAAACATTCTTCAAAGACTCACCACAGCTCGTCAGAAAAAACCTCCTTGGTGATACCGAACACTCTGGCAGAATAAATTCATCTCACCATCATAAATCAATTTATAAAATGAAATTAAATAGGATGTTTGTCTTTGAAAATAATGCATTTTAAAAGCAAACAAAAAAAAATACTGTGTTAAGTGCAATCTAAAACTCAAAATATTCAAAGAAAAGAAAGGATTGAATTGAGTGTTTTAAAACATTTTAATCAATACAAGTCTCTGCACTCTTCCTAATATGCTGATTAAAATTTACAGTTTTCATGCAATGATCTGAATAATGACATTTCTTCATTTCAAATAATCTGTACTTCAAGAAGAAAACACCACATTCCACTCCATTATGACAGTTTTAAAATATTGATTAATTTCTGATTTTTGGTCAGGTGGTTGAGGAGGTTAAAGAGGAAAAACTAAAGCACAGACAATTTATTAGGAAACTACAATAAGAATTTTACTAGATGTTATTACCTATTAAAAAAGATGTAAGGAAAAAAATCCTTGGCATCATGGTCTCTACCAGAATAAAGCAAATCTCTGAATAATCCTGTAATGAAATTGTGCAAGAATACAAATTGAAACCATGCTGTCAAACTATCTTGAATACGGTGTTAGAATGATCTGATGTCAGAATTGTGTATTCATCTAGCTATTAAACTTTTGATTTTCAGGGAACAATGGTAATTAGAATTAAAATACACCTTAAGAAATTATCTAGGCTTTTGTCTTCCTCCAAGGACTACACGCCAAGGATTTCTGGCTGATGGCTTATATTTGGTGTCATCAGAGAATACCAAAGAATTATCAGCCTTTCTCCCCTTCTCTCTCTCCACCCCTGCACTTTTATAACAGGTATTGTAGTGTATTAGGTAGTACAGGCCATGTGGGACAAATATAACAGGAATAGAGTGGTGAAGATACAGGGCTAAAGCAAGTTGAGTGTGTGATTCTGATCATGGAAGGGATTGTCAGCAGGTGGGGGTGGTGAGAGAGGATCTATATTCCAGCACTTACTGTGATTTCCACCTTAATTTCAGGCTGTTGGATGAAAATGAGAGTCTTTAATCACATTTAGCAACTGAAAATTTAAGTATAAATCCACCAACATAAAAGTTCTTTTTGAAATCAGAGCACCCAGCTTTTTACTTTCTCATATGAAAGTTTAATTTCAAGTACTTTGATTCAAATGCAATATTTTCAAAAAGAGAAAAGGAAAAAAAATTAACTGCATCCCCCAAGGCACACTCAGTAGTTAATTTGACAACAAAGCCATTCATTATGAGTGATCAAGTGATGAGTTATCTCATCAAAACCCACAATACAAGATCATTCCAGTGTTTAATTAGAACAGTAGTAAAGAAGTCAAGCCAACAAAATATTTAACTCATCCCATTTAATCAGTTCCTCGTGATTAAACAAAAAGTCTCACTTTCAGTCTGGCAGTTTAAGATGAGCCAAGGCATCAACTTTCCAAAGAAAAGCACCCAAAATATGTATATTTCATGTAGCAGTCAAGAGAGGCAGCAGTATAACAATTGTTTCATATAATAATAATAATAATAATAATAATATAGAAAGGTAGCAGTATAACAGTTGTTTCATTGAAAAATAATAATATAGAAAGGTAGCATTATAACAGTTGTTTTATCTAATAATATAGAAAGGTAGCAGTATAACAACTGTTTCATTGAATAATAATAATAATATAAAAAGGTAGCAGTATAATAATTGTTTCATCTCCTCTCTCCTGTTTGTGAGGTTCTTGTGGGTGGCAGGATCATGTTTTTAAAATGTCATTCTGCACATTCCCACTTTTCGCATGTCCGATGCTGGAGGAGGTTTGTGGGCAGAGCAGCACTCCTGTCACCCACCTCCTCCCCATCTGTGCCTTGAGGGCTGAGGTGCATCACTGGAGAACAGAATAGATGGTGTAGGCAGGAGGGTTGGTCCCAGCAGATCCAGATCAGCCCCTGCTTTGCCATTTGGCCACCCCTGGACAGATCTTTCCGCTGCCACTGTCTCTGGTCAACAGCCATAAAACACGGATAATGTCCAGGGTTTTGCTCCAGATCAAGTAGGAGCAAGATCTTAGGACAGGTCTCATGCTGCCTAAGCTGAAGCTCTTCAAAAGGTGGATGTTTTCAAATAAAACCAGAAGGAAACCCAACAGAGCTCTGAGACCGAGTCTCCTGCCTGGTATGAACAATAATAGTATATACTGGTATACTGGTATGAACAATAATAATATCACAGTGGAAGTCCAGATGCTATGAAAATTTCTTGGCAAGGTGTGCAGGGAGTTTGGAAGGATCTGGCTGTGACTGAGGTGGTTAAACCTCTCTGTGTATTAAATCTGTGGGGGATTTACCTTGGATTACACAGACTGTCCATACTTGCTCATAAAACATTATGAGGGCTTGGGCTCAAGCACTGATCTGTGATTATCTAAGTCACCAGTTTCTAGCACAGGCCATAATCTGTGTCACAGGAGGCACCAGTGAGCACTTTCTGGGATAACAGGAAAACATCAGCAGATAGTGATCCCCATAAAACCCCAACATGGTATCACCATGTATTTGAAGAAAGACCTAAATCACTCTGAATGTAAATTGGGTTTATGCCACAGGCTTCAGGGGCAGAGGAGGGACTTTGGGTTGATTAATTTTCCTGTGTTCATTTTATTAATTGAGTTTATACTGAATTATCTGTATTGATCAGGAGACTTTTCTAACCTGATGATAAAAAGGCAGTAAATTCTCACGTTTGCTTTACTCTCATTCTGTTTTCCTCTACATTTTTTGCTAGGGATATTTGTGGTGTATTTCAAAACTGATCCTGAATCTCAAGCCTGTCCCTGGAACTAACAGACCATAAATTGTTGGTTAGCCTTGAGGCTCCCACATGGCAGAGCCTGTATGAGGGCAAATCCTCACCACTGTATGTTTTCCTTCTGATGTGATGTGTTCTGCCAAGCCCTTTGAGAGTATGATGGATCAAGCTCCCTGCATCACTGAAGCTCTACAAATTTACACACCTGAACTAAATTAGCTGCACCATAAAGTATTCTACTTTTAATACAGGAATGAAGTCCTTGCTAGTGCTACTTTAAGTGAAATTGAATTGGATCAGCTAAAAAGTAAGTTGTGAATAATAGAAAAAACTCTTTCTTTTTAAATAGTTGTTGGATGGAGAAAAAAAAAAAAAAAAAAAAAAAAAAAAGGACAATGTGAACAATATCTGACCTGGTGACTTGCATTGGAATGGGAAGAATCATCTCTTTGGGAAAAGGAAAAAAAGAAATAAAAGAAACCTAACAAAAAAGGCACAGTTTTAGAAGAAAAAGTTAAAAAATGAGGAACTAGGACAGTCAGTGGCTCTGTCTCAGCTGAAGTATGGTCTCTAAAGACTCCACTGACACATAATCAATTTATAAGCTTTGTTGTGTTACATTCATGGACAATGCAGATGTCATCATTTCCATGTCCCCCGAGAATAGGAAGTGTTATATTATATTCACTCAAGACAGCAAATGCCAGCAAAATTTGGCCATCCTAATTCATATAAAATTAATTTCTGCATGGTTCTACTTAGATGTTTTGCCTACCCAATAGTTGTCTCTCATAATTACTCTTTTTTGCAATCTTTGAGAAGTTTGTTGAAATACTGATGGGATCAGAACTGCAGATTTTGGAGCCTTTCAAATTCTGTTTCTGCTGAATGACTTTCAGTGGTTTATGCCAGCTCTCAACCTAAATTTCTTAATACTCTGAGAAATCACATGTTAAAGGGATTTGTAAACAGGTATTTGCTTTTTCACAGCCCAAACCCACCTCCATAGCTGAGATTCAGCTGTTTTATGCTTTCCCCAATAATACCTCTGCTGATTTCAATTAAATTTCACCAGAATAGACTGTAATGGGGGAGTGCATGTTCTACTTTGTCATAAAGAAACCTGGACATAAATAAGTAATTAGAGAACTATTAAAGATTTGTTGTTGCATTTTCATATTTAGTGAAAACCTGCATCTTTAAAGAATTCCTGGAAGATGTAGGATTCAATCTTTTTATCAGCCAAGATGGCCAAATACCATTTTCACAGATAATGTAGTGTAAGTGTCTAAATTCCTGATCAATTCTCCCCTGTCACTCATTTCTATTCCTGATAATTCAATGCTGTTAACTGTCTCTTCCCTTAATAGAATTTATAGTCAGGTATTAGTATTTATATGATATTAAAGGATAAATAAACATTTGTCTGAAACAGCTGGTGGCAAATAATGTACAATTCTCTGTTGATTCCTGAGACAGCAGAAGTTGTCTTCAGGTCTTTCAGATCTTCTTCAAACATTAAGGTTGAGCTACACTGAGGGAAGAGTAGGGAACTTTCAGTCATGAAGAATGCAGTATTTATTATTTTGGCAAAGACATCTATAATACATAAAATATGTATAAAATACTTATGCATATCTAATTACATCTATAAAATGTATAATACTTCATATGGTATAATTTGTATAATAATACAATTTTCTAATAATAAACATTATTAAGCAGGATGGTGAAAAACCTGACACATGCTTCAAAAGCAGACAGATTTGGATGGCTTGGACTTGAATATTTGTGCATTTGTTATTTGGGAAGCAGGGATCATGACTACCCTCAAATTATATAGAATTCTGATCAGTGCAAAACATCTAATCATGAATGATTAATATTCAAGCAGCAAGTAACTCATGCTTCCCAGATAAATTACTGACTTTTTTGTGGCACAGGGTTAGGACATTGAGGAAGGAATTCTGAGTTTAATAACATCTTAAATATTACCATCATTTGCAAGTTATCACATACCTGCAGAAAGTAATAAACAGTACTGGAGAAGATGTTTGCCTCTAAGCATTTTAAGAATATTGCTCTTCCATTCAAGCCAAAAGTTTAATTTACAGATACTCTAGAAATCTAGTAAAATTTCATAGTTCTGTTTCCTGCTCCCATTTAGGAAATTGAGTTACAAATTCTCAATCATAATGCAGGAGTTCAAGAAAAACAATCTCTTACTTTTTGAGCAGATGGGAACCTAAGACTAACTTCAATTTCTATTAAAGTTATCAAATTCTCACACTTGCAAGAAATTTGCAGTATCACAAAATCAGTGTCTGGTTAAAACCACAGTTTAACTGAATGAATAATGAGAATTGAATTTGGCTGGCATGTTCTGTGTAATGGCAGAGGTCTGGCTCAAAGGGCCAATTTTAAATGTACAAAAGGTCCAGGGTTTGGGGTACCACAGCAGTAAACTGGGCAGAATTGGACTATGGTGGAATGTGGGCTTAATCTCACCATATATGATGTGCAGAAAGATTCAGCTAGAAGAAACCTCCAGCTCCAAAGCACTGGCCTTGAATCAGTGGCATTAATGAGATTTACTTACATACAGATCGAAATTCCAGAAAAGGGAAAGACTATTGCACAGACCAGCCAGTGCAAGACGTGGCTCCTGAGTTGGAACTGAGCATTCTGAAACACTAAACCAGGTAGGCGTTGGAGTTTCTGTGAGCCCCAGAACAAAGCAGCTCTTGGCAGACGCTCTCTGAGCACAGGCCTCTGGCCACCACGATGCTCCTGATCCACAGGTGAGCTCAGGGCTCTCTTCTCTTCAGAGGAATCTCGTTGAACTCTGACTTGGCAAAGTCAAGAGGTGGAAGTCAGCCTCTTCACTTTGAAAAATTGGCCCCATGGGTTTTTATTCGTGTTTTAAGATCTGCACAACTGTTTGAAGAAAGAAGAGGTGAGAAGGGCAGAAAACCTTCCTTTTTCTAAAGGGTTCTTGTACTTATATCCAAGACTTCAACAATAGAAAAGATGAGAGATAGGATGCCCCTGACTGATAAAGCTCTTCCTTTCCTTTAGATGTCTTCCAAGTCATGTAAAAACGAGGCCCACCAACTCTTAATTCTTTGGGACACCTTTTGAACTTGTGGCTTTCAGATCATGAACTCTCAAACAAGAAGTGTTGCAACTAGGGTGAAAATTATATTTTAGTGATGTCTCTCTATCCTCCCTTTACCATGATTTCTAATGTGAATATATTTCTGTTTCCTGTTGAAACTATCTTTTCAGGGTTTTTTGGGTTTTTGTTTATTGGTTTGTTTCTTTTAGTTTGTTTGTTTGGTTGTTTTTAATTGACATGGAATATTTAAATTTCTTGTTTTCTCCAGTTAGTTATCCTGTTCTATGGAGGTGCTTGTAAATATATGAGCTATAGCCAACACTTAAGAGCTTGCTTGCAATTTTCTCTCAAGATCCTCAAATTAGTGCTACAACAAGAAGCCACTCCCAGTAACTGCCTCTGATATCTCCAATTACTCTTTTTTCCTGGGAGCAAGTGGGAAAGTCCCATTTCTGTGGTGGAGAAACCCCATCACACCTTCTATGATCTGGAGATGTATCCTCAGCTGCCCTCTAAGCCTGTCCACCACGACAGTGCCTTTCTGAAAAGCATTCACTTCTCCATCTTTCACTGGAGTAGAGAATATGTACATAAATCAGCTGGGAATCAGTTTCCAAACCCACTTTTTGTCCTGCCTGTTTGTTCATTTTTATTAGAATGGACCTATGTGCTGCAGGAATCTCACAGGGCTTGGTACAAGATATGCAACCAAAAGTTTTTTTTTAAATTGAAACCCATAGCAATAGATATAGGTGCCTATAGGGAAAAAGGAGCTATTATATCAGACTTTTTGGATGTAGCCTTTACCCTCATGCATCTTTGGAGAGATTTATGTGTCTAAGATTTTAAATAGTAGTGAAAAGACTTTGTTGTTTGTAATCAGGCGTGCTTATTTTAAAAGACTATAATAGAATATAGTTTTAATAGAAACTATAAATTCTATTTTACATATGTAGAGGACATGATTTCTTCCTCTAGAGACAAAATACATGTGTATATTTAATGGGAGAAGAAGGGAGAGAAGGTTTAGGAAAAGAGAATAAAGTGACATGATCCATGGATGTAGAGAGTGAAATGAGATTCTATTGAAACAAGTGAAAATGCCAAGGTGCACTTGACTTTCCAAAACAGTAAATTGCAATCTTAGAATCAAATTTCTCAAGTTCCCAGCCTCCTACACAAGCTGGTTTCCTTTCAAGGATTGTTCTCCCTGGATACATCATGTCTGGGAGAATGTGCTGTGAAAATACCAATTACAAGTTCTTGTTGGACTTCTCTGTTGGAAATATGAAATGTTTAATGGAAAATGCTTACTTTAAAATAATTACATGAACCATCAGATTTCTTCTACATAAGCAAACTGCCAAGCCTGATATTGAAGGGCTTCTTGAAAGGAAGGCTCCCAGGACTGAATTTCATAGCCCCAATATAAGCAAGAGGCTTTATCCAGGCCACAGCCAAGGGAGCATCATTCTACGTTTTTATGATGACATTATCTTCATTTTGTATCTAACTGCTGCTGTTGGTGAATTTTATTTCATAAAACAGGGTATGACTTATGCAACAGCTTTTACCTTCATCCACATGTGGAAGAATCAATACACGTTCCAGCCAAACTCTGCAGGCAACAATTGCAGGTTGCAGTCATAATGGTGGGAGACAAGATTGCTTCCCATATCTGCAATTTAGTACATTTTGCAGTAGATACAAGGTTTTACATAATAATTCGTAAAAGCATCTGGATGTTAAGAGACCTAAATGAGTAAAATCCTGAACCATGTTGCAGACATCCTGTGCACTCCCCTGGCTTAATGAATCAGGGTTTCACCTGTTCTGAATAAAGCTGGTTTTAACTTAGCTGCAAAACAAGGCAGAGCTCTCACCACTCTGAGATAACAATGTGCCAATGAGATTTAAGTCCTTATTCCATTTTCATTGTTAGAGAGGCTCAATTTTAGGTATGCTCCACTAATTAAATTATTCTTTAACTACTTAACAGATCTATTCATGCCATCCTTACAACTGAACATTGTTTTGGTTTCTTTTAGTGTTGAAACTAAGAACAATGTTCAGATAATCCTGCTGCCTTCAAAGCAGCATATTTAATATATATTATTGTATCATCCTCATGAGCGCTCAGAAGAAACCCAATCAGCAATCAGAAGAAACCCAATCTCCTCAAATTCATTTAAAAGGTGTTTTTTTGGCATTCCTACAGGATTTTGTTAAGTGTCTTCTTGTTTTGGTTTATATTTTAAATGAAAAATAACAGAATTTTGAGTAAGAAAATGTGGCTACAGTGTTTTCTAAATGAAATGTTGTATTTGAAGTAGTGGTTCATTATGCAGCAAAAAAGTCCTAAGGCTGGGAAGAAATGTGGTGTATTTGAATTTGCATTTTTGCTTGAAGCCCGAACAAGAAATATTTTCTCTGCTTTTCTAGAAGGTGGAGTGAAGGTAATGATTTGCACTTGAATAAAAAAGTATGTACAATAGCTAAAGAACTAGTTTAATATTAAACTTTCAGTGCAATTAATTACTCAGGCTTGAATCCAGAGTTAAGACTTTGGTCCCTAAAAGCTGTGAATCAGAGCATCAAACTCTTGAGTGCCTGGCCTTCACAATGAAACACAGGATGCTCTCTTAGGCATTCAGGTTTCTCACACAGTGTTTTAAAAGCCTTGAGCTGGGAGTTATGGAATTGTGACCTGGCTGACATCACTTCACTGGGAGCTGAGCAACAGGGAACACAAAGGGCTGGCTGGGTGTGTAAATTTCCTTTTCCTTGCAAATGCAGATTACTATTATTTTCTGTCTTTCACAAAGCTCCCCTCATTCTCCTGGTTTAACAACAGCTGCACACTGCAGCCTGCTTTATACTAGTGCTGCCTTTTTTGGTGGACAGCTCACAGCTCAAGAACTGCAGGTGTCTTGAAAGCTTTCACTGTTTCTGCACATACCAGGACATGAAAGGTTAGTAAGGTTTTCTGCCAGAGCTTCCCAGTCATTTCTGGATTAGGTGCTTATTAATTACTGTAGATCCCATGCTGTTTTTTGGTCCTGAATTTTCATGTTTCAGTTCTTTCAGCTGCAGATCAGTTTATTTTTTAGCAGATGAAGAGTTTCTGATTCAAACACGGGACTAAGAGAGTTGTAAGACTTCCACAACTTTTTAATTAAGAGTAAAAAATTTATACTAGCTGTGGGCTATGGCTGTAATATATTCATGTTGGGTTTTGGTTGTGCCCATATTAGAACAGAACTGAGTCATGTTGGATCAGTCTGGAGATTCACAGTTGGGTTGTTTTGGGAGGGAGGAGTGTACATTACTGGCAGGAGTAAGTCTGTTGGAGGCTGTTAACTATAGATAAAGATCTCCGTGAATAAGGATTAATTAGCACCTTGCAAGCAGAAGGGGTACCTTAGCCAGCAGTGGCTATAAAGTGAGGCTTTGATCCTGGCTCTCATCTGGAATTTTGAAGATTTCAGGTTACTTCATGTCTCTGTCCCTGACTCCAAGATGGAAATTAAACCACTGCTTATTCCGTGCTCCATTTCCTCTGGTTTATAACAAACTTTTTTTCCACTGCTTGC
The DNA here is from genome assembly GCA_013400275.1 of Rhadina sibilatrix. Lineage (NCBI taxonomy): Eukaryota > Metazoa > Chordata > Aves > Passeriformes > Phylloscopidae > Rhadina > Rhadina sibilatrix. Next base: position 28,365 of record VWYO01024117.1, read on the forward strand.
TTGTTCTGGGTTTTTTCTGTCTCTCATAAACTATTTTTCTAGCAGCCTATGGTTTCCTGTTACAATTGTTTAATTGGTTCTGCTACAATTTGGTAAATAATCCTTGGACACGGGTTTTACTTTCAAACACTGTCATCACAAAAACATTGCTACTGTGTACCAGAAAGAAATCCATGCTGGACAGAAATTGCAGTGCTGAGTGTTATTGGACCTTTTTTTGAAAGGAATTCTTCTTCTTTTTTTTTTTTTTTTCCCCCATGCTTTATAAGATGATAATTGGTTCAGCTGTGTGGAACCACTTTTGGGTCCTACAAGGTCCACAGAGCCAGATGAAACACTAAACACTATTCTCTGAATGGGCACAGTTCAGCATCATATTACAGACAGGTTTACAGGGTTTTTGGTTTTTTTTCATGTTCATCATGACTGAGATATAAAAGATTAATAATTACAACTGCTGGAACTAAAAGGATCATTATGCAAATTTTAACATTGTGTTCCTGGAGGGAAAAACCTTTCCTAACTAAGCACTTTACCAGAAGATAAACAAGGCATTTTCAAAAAGGTCCAGCTAACAGCCTCATCAAATCATTCTATGATACTTTCATAATTGCTAGTAAGTCCCTGCAGAAAGACAATCTCTCCTGTTTTACACAGTACTGAGTCTTTATAGTTGAAGCCTTCCTTTCAATATGATTGTTAATAATGAGGGGTCATTAGCATATATTTTAATGAAATCAATAGATTATATTTTGACTAAACAGCTTCATGGACGCTGGCCTCCACTGCTGGATTTTTATTTTGATGGCTGTGGATAAAACCAGAATTCCTTATTGGAAGGACTGAGTCCAGAGCCAGCATTGCTTTGTTATCACAGAGGGTCAGACTTAGCAATGAAAGCTAGAGGAACTCTCTCAGAACAGAACATTTTGTATTAACTTTCACACTATGAACAAAATCCACCTTTCAAAATATTCAGCAGACATCCAGTGTTCCTACCCAGACTTATTCTTTTTTTTTTTTTTAACTGTGTGTGCTGCCTAGATGTGTTTTGCTTAAATGGAAATTTTACAACCAAGAGGACAGAGTAAGAAGATGACTTAATTGCATTTCGAAAACGGCAGGTTCTGCTCTACAGCAGCTCTATCACCCTTGCACAGATTCGTTTCAAAAATGAACCATATTTCAAATTCAAGTTCAGTACTGCATCACAATTTATTCTCCTCTTATTATTCCTCCATAAAATGAGTTATTCTTAACTGTTTTTAGCATATTTAATTCTTAGTTGGTGTGTCACTGAAGTTAACCCAAATCTATAGATGCTATTTCATGTCAAGACCTCACAATAATACCTCCACATTCTTACAATTAAAGCTGCAGCACTTACCTACATACTAACTTTAAAAAGGAAGAATCACCTGTGGTCTGTGGTTCCACTTCAGAATTTCCTTTGGGGTGTTTTATTTAAATCTGCAGGAGAACAGCTCAGCGTGCACAGGGTCAGGGCTCTGCTCACCTCCTGATTGAGGGCAGGAACAGTAGCGAAAATTCTCTGTAGGTCTGGCAAAAAGAGAGTTCTTCAGCAGAAAGATTAGTCTTTTGTCCTCACTCCTTCAGGTCTTTGGCTAGAAAGATTATGCTCTCTCTCCAGCTGGCTGAGAAAAAGAAAAAAATAAAAATGTGTGAGAGTAAGGATTTGATGTAGTGTGACAATAATGGCCTTAGAAATTCACTTTTGTACTGGTGGGCTGAGACAGACTAAACTCTGGCAGGATGGGCTTGAGCCACCTCTGAGCTGGGCACGAGTTACTCGGGCAGACACGCTCCTGGTGGAGAGAAGGCTCTGGCTGCTCTTGCCTCCTGCTCTCTCTGCCCCATGGCAGGGTGGGCACTTCCAGGGAACCAGCTCAGCCAGGCAGCTCTCAGCTTGGAAATGGACTGCAGCCTGACAGGCCAGATCCTTGAACTCTGAACTCTGAGATTTGGGCCATTCCTCTGTGGTTTTTCAGTGATCTGCTAAAATCAGACACTGACACAAACTCAGTGTGGAATTAATTCCTGCATCGTTCCCAAAATCCTGAAAACGTGGTTGATTCATTTAAAATATTTGCACTAAATACAGAGCATAAGTCTCAGAAAATCAGGTGGACTCAGCATATTTCATAACCTCATCCACCTAGGTTTTGGTCTCTTAACCACCTCTTTTGATTTAAGGCTTCTTTTTGCCATTGTTTTCCTGATCACCTCTCTATTTTTGAGCCTGTTTATCAAAAGCAACAGAAAGACTAGAAGCTTTGATATTTGAAATTAATTTATAATAGGATGAGTTTAGTTGTCCCTCTTTGCAGTACTTTCAGTTCTCCATTTCCTTCATTTTTTTAATAATATATGTACACATTACATCGAGTTATGAAAGGCATAAGGAAGAATCCTTGTTATTATTCCTTTATAACACTATATATATATATATATATATGTATGTATGTATATGCTTTTAGGCAAGAACAACTAGAATTGCAAGCAACTTAGACAATACATTTTACACCACTGAGTATAGGCACATGCAGCCTGAGGTGTTGGTTTCATTAATATCTCATTTTTCCACGTGTGCATTTGTCTTGACAGTGCAAATTAATGTTCTAGCAGAGGTGGGTTCTGATGTATGGCAGGAAAAAATATAAGCAATCAATTCAGTTTATAAATATTGAAGTGCTACCATATAGAACAATAGGAAGCACTGGAATATTTAGACCAAGAAGAGAGAGAAATCTAACAATACACAGTACAAATCCCAATAGTGATCTGCATCATGGTTACCTCGATTTTCCTATAAGGCTTTACTCTTAGAAAGGTCTCAATTACTCTTCCCCCATTATCTATGGACTTTGCCCATTTACTGACACAACTTCCCCTCTCACCACCTCTGCACTCCTCTCATCCCTCACAGCCCCTTCTGCAACTTCTGTCAGCGTCTTGTGTTGTTCTGAGATGATGCTGTATGTCACATCCAGCAATTTCTTTGTCACCTCCATTAGTTTTCCATGTCCATGTGCCATTCCTGACAATATGAATAAATTAAGGGAAGCAAACCAGATTATTCTGATGAGACAAGAGATGCAGAGCAGCCTGGGAATGGGTCCAATGGCTGGCACTGGTACTTCTCTCCAAACACACACAGGATACATTCTGTGCCTCACAAACCTTGGAGCCCTGTAACCTTCCACCCACTCATTTTGCCCTTCCATGGAAAAGCATCTCTCAAACCCAAAGTCCCTTCCAGACAACCGTTTCCAAGCTTCTTCGAAAAGCATTTCCTGATATTTGAATAGGGAAACCTCTGCTCTGGGCTTAGAAGGAAAAGCAAAGCCTCATAATTCAAAGAGAAATGTCTGATGAGAAGGTCAGTGAATATACAGAAAAAAAGAGATGCAGTTATGTACTGTTCAGCATTTCTCCTACAATACATGCAGTAAGAACTGTCTGCTTCCTGCCAGATGCTGATAACTTAGGATTTAGCCCCAAGTTTCTATTGAGGAATTCCTCTTTTAAATTATTTGCCATCAGACTAACTTCATTCTTTGTAATAGTATCACTTTTTTTTTTCTTTTTTTTTCTTTTTTTTCCCTGAGGAATGGATGTGAACTTGAGGCTTCCACATGAAATCCTTGGAAGCTGCAAGCCTGACAACCAGTTCCTCTTTCCAGTGTGTTTTATCTAAAATGTGAAAAATGAAAAAGTCTTCAGGCTTTTTTTTTTTTTTTTTAAAGCGGGAGGAAAATCTAATGACTGATCACTGGCTCTGTAAGATGACTTCTGCCTCACTGCTGAGAATTTCCAATCACACCACTGAAAAACTCACAGGAAAGCTCTGACCTGCAGCTTTACAGAGCAGATGGTTTGTTGCCAGGAGATGTTGAGGCTTCCTTTTTTGAGATGTAGGTCTGCTATCACTCCAAAGCAAAGAGATGAGTTGGTGCAGAGCATTTTTCCCTGAGACAGCTTCCCAAGAGGCCTCCCAGAGCATCCTGTCACTCTCTCTCACAGTGTTCAGCTTCTTGCTGGAGTGGGTGAACAAATGTAGCAGTTGAGAATATTGCAGCCATAAACTAGAAACCACTATTTTGTTCTTTACACGCTGTCATTTTTTTTCTGGGAATAATTTGTTTACATTTACATTTATATGATATTGAAAAATATCAAATAATATATTTCCTAAAGTTATTCTATTCTTCTCCCTTAGAAATAAGCAGTAATTGCACTAGCAGCCAGCTTTGAAGGGATTGATGCCAATAATGTAAGCAGCTGTATTTTTAGATTTTGTTTAATAAAATTGCTTTTATGTAAAAGTCTGCTATTAAACATTTGATAGCTTCACACGAGAAAAAAAATCTCTGGTATGGAAAGGCAATTATAATTTGAAGAATTATTGCCATAAACTTTAATGTTTTTCAATTTCAATCTATTGTAAGGCAAGAATTTCTCTAGAGCAGTCACATTCAATGTTCCATTGTAAAAAAGAGTAATGGAATAAAAACTATTGTGCGATGTATGGAATTTTATGATAAAAAGGCAAAAGCCCCTCAAATTTTTCTCTCTAGTCATCTTTACCTTTAGTCTTATTAGTTGCCATGAAAAATATCTCAAAAAAGTGCCTGTAAGCCCAAATAATTCTATACCTGCTTGCATAACTTGTTGATAGAAGCTGAATAGCTAAACCTTCTTCATGCCTTGACTTTGCAGCTGATTCATTTTGCCACTGCTGTCTCTAGATTTGTGCATTTTTAGTTAAACTCTTTTGCTAAGAGAGAAATTTCCCAGGAGATGATTTACCCTTTTCTTCTCTTTTGGCATTAGATACTCAGGTAAGAGCAGCTGTGTTTCACTCCTGGGTGACTGAGATCAGGGGAAGTCCTACTCTGGGAAATTGATTTCATAGAGAACCACGCCTTCAATGATCTTGACATCATTACTATTGCTCAGGTCTTACACAGCACTGAGATAAGGCAGTGGATCAGTTCAATCAGTGTGAAAGTAGGTTCAGATTGGTATTGGGAAGAAATTTTGTGAGGGTGCTGAGGCCCTGGCACAGGGTGCCCAGAAAAGCTGTGGCTGCCCCTGGATCCCTGGAAGTGTCCAAGAACAGGTTGGATGGGGTTTGGGGTGCCCTGGGATAGTGGAAGGTGTCTTGTGGCAGTGGGGTTGGAACTATGTGATCTCTCTGGTCTCCCCAACCCAAACCACTCCATGATTCTATGATTTTATGGAAGAGGGAGTGAACGCCATGCAGTTGTTCTCTGGGAAAGCAGACAAGGATTGGCTGCTCTCTTCTGCTTAAAAGCTACAACCCACTCACCCTGGAGGCAATGGGGGACAAAGAGTGAAACCCCACAGACTGTGCAGAGTATTGAGGCAGCACTCCAAACCCAGTGATCCCCCAGGGATGCAGAATGACTCTGTGGTCACCTCCTGCACAGAGCCCAGCCATACAGATTTAAAGCTTGGGCGGTAGGGGCTGACTTCAAGGGGTCACACCTCACCTATTTTTGACCTGCTGACAAAAAGAGCAGCTGGTGGCTCCATCAAAGCAAGCCCTGGGCTAGAAATCATTACCTCAGACAGCCAAAGGGAGGGCAGATTGCAAAAATCTATTACTGTTATTTAAAAGCTAAAACCAAGTGATCAGACGATCTCATGTTCCACATCCTTCCAGTGATGGATCACAGTCCAAAACCTTCCAGCTATAAAGATTCACTTGAACAATGGGCTAAAAAGAGGGGAGAAGTGACAAATTTGAAGACCTCTCCTGACTCCAGTGATGATAAAACTTCTGATCTGCTGTAATTCATCAGAGCAGTTGAGCACATTCTTACGCTCGAGCTTGCAGGCTGGCACAGTGATTTCAATGCATTTTATTAAATACACCAAGTTAAGTGCTTTGCTGGCTCCCAGCTTGACACAAATTCCTCTTGAAATGACTCTCAGGGTATTTCTGTGAAAGAAATCAGTGACTAAAGTTGTATAAACTGGAGTCTCCAGGATGCCAAAATAAGATTTAGTGTGACCATGAACACTCTTCTCTTGGGAATTCATCTTCAAGTTAAAAAAAAAAAAAAAAAAAAAAAAAAAAAAAAAAAAAAAAAAAAAACCCCCAAAAAAATTTAAAAAAAAAAAACCCCCCNTTAGAACATCTTATTTTAAAATCAATATCATTGTCTGTTGAAATATAGGCAAATAAAACAAAAAAATTAAAAAAAAAATTATTCAGGAGTTTTATTGTTGTTATTGGGTTTTTTGTTACATTTGGACCATACAATAACTCTTCAAATACAAGCCAAAGAGGAAATATACTATTTTGCTCTTCAGCTGTGCTGAGTTTGAGTAACTATCCATTTTAGTTACATACAGATAAGTAAATATTTTCAAAATTTAATTTATCTAAAGAGGATAAGTTATTCCAACTACTTCTTAAGAAGTAGTGAGAATTTTTGTATTTAAAAATTTATATTAAATATTAAAAATGTCATGGTGTTTTATGTTGGTGCTATAAAATAGTTTTAAAAATTAAAATCCACTTAAAATATAAAATAAATGGAAGGGTTAATACAATACAGAATTTAAAATGAAATATGTGATTTTGGGATGAAAAACAATTTTGAGTTTATTTTAATTAACCTAGGGATATTTGTTGTAAGCAAGCCTATTTCACTTTTCTCTGTCTCAAACACACACACAAAAAAATAATCCCTTCCCTGTGTCCTGTATTTGATTTTCCCTCAGGAAAGCCTCTCTGAGCTGTGTAACTGAACACAATGCAGTTGAGCAAATGAGACAAAGAAATAGGGGAGTGATTTGTCTAACAATCGGAAAAGAAGACCTGTTTTGGAGGTTAATAGGTAGAGTAGCCTCCAGAAAATCTCAGAACGATGATTATGCTACCTCAGAGCCCAATGGTGAATGAATCTGAGGGGATGCAGTAGAGATTAGTGATTTTTCTATCTCCATTGAAGATGTGAGCTTTGGTTTAACCATCTTCCTCCCAGTTGGAAAGATCAGCTTTTTCATGGGGATTGGCCACAGTGCTTGTGAGGTTCAAAAAGAATGGGCAAACAAAACATCAGGGCAGTGATTATATTTTTTTTTTTTTTTTTTTTTCAGATATATTTTCTTACACTTTCCAGAGAGGGAGAGTGCACACTGCAGGAGGGTTGGATGCTCACAGGGCTGTTCTGTGTCCCCAAGCCTGGGAGTAGATGACTGAATTGTACAGAGCATTTTAGGAGCTGTGCTCCTGGTTCCTCTTTTCCAGATTGTGTGCTGGTGCTCACAGCAGGTGCTGAAGTGCTCAGCTGACTGGCAGTGAGTGTCTTGTTTCTCCAAATAAATAACCAAACTGACCTTTTTTGGGGAAAGCAATGGAAGCTCTTACACTTTACTTTCAGACTTGACTGTTTTTCCCAGATGTAAAATCTTAAACTGGGCACCACAAGTGCCCAATTTTGAACTCCCTTGAATTCAGTTCAGCTCAATGAACTTGAGGTAAGCTCGTGGGTCTGTTTTCCACATACGGCAGATTTGTAGGTGAAGTGAGGTTACCCAGCTTGGGGGGAGCTTCATGACTGACACCCCAATAATTTCATATTCATTATATAAGTGATGAGTGTGGAAAGAGTCATATGGAGGGATCTTGGCCAAGTCAGCTCAGGCAGTGACATACAAGTGAAAAGCAAAGCAGTCTGGTCCCTGATTTTCATGGAATTAACAACCCATCACTGCAGTTCACCTGGGACTTCCTGTGTCAGCACTCTGGAAAACTCAGCATGATTTCACAAAGAATTGTCTGACTGCAGTCCAAGCAATAATTGGAAGAGATTTGGCTGATGCTCACTCAAAAATGGAGTTTTGGTTCCCAATTGTTTGTCTCTGAGCAGAGTAATAAATTTTGGGTTTGAACAGACAGAGCCTTTATTATTATTATTATTTCTTCCTTCTGTAAAGAAATTGCAGCTCTGACAAGGAAAGGACCTGAGTATTTTTTGACTGGCTGGAGTCTCATAATAATTCTCACAAACACTTCTGCTATTTTCAAATAGCAAATTTTGGCATTGTATGAGACACATGACTGACCTAGGGACTCTGTAAGGCCCCAGGTGGTACAGAGCCCAGCAGCCCAGATTAGCTCACTTTTATAAAATGCTGTGGCCACCTTTAAGAGGTTGTTTGCCATGTCCCTGGTGTGGTGACCACCTGCAGGCTTTGAGCTGAGGGACCTTGGCAGGTGCATCCCTTTGCATCTGTTGGGCTAAACAGCCTTAAGTTTATTTCTTATTCTCCCTCTCTGCAGCTGACCTGCACACTTGCATTTTAGCTGCCAGCAGCATGCAGGACTATGTTCCAAGATGCTGGACTGAGTTTAGATAATGATTTTTAGGCCCAGGAACAAATTGGGGATACAGAATATAACACAGAGCATCAGCTAAGAATGAAATCCTCCTCTGCACTGACCATTCAGCCTACTGTCACAGTAGCTCTTAAATACTTTTTTCTTTTTTTTTTTTTTTAATTAAAAATATTGCTGTTTATATGCAACTCTTGGCAGCTTTAATCTGAAGTGCCAGACTCAGCCATAGCATTTTGCAGCATTCAGTGGAATTGCATGAAATTCAAATCAATAAAAACTGGCATGGTGTGATACATGTGGTGTTTAGTAAACAAAGCAGATGAGATTGACCTGACTGAAAGCTGTGATCAGCACAAACACACTGAATACAAAATGTGGCGTTGATTTGTGGTGCAGCTGAGCTGTATGTGCATTTATCCAGCTACTTTGGGAAGATCTAATAGTTTTTAACAGTGATCCAGTCTCAGGTGTAAATCCCAGTACCCTGTTTCTAAAGTCTTCACATTTGTCCCCATGCCTAAAAAATGAAAATGAAAATGGGATACACTGAGATCCTCTCAGACATTACTGCTTTGCTCAAAAGTTATTGGACTCCCTGCCCTGCTCTTGCCATTTATAAACTCCTTAAACAGAAAAACAAGGTAACAGAAATAATTTTTTAAAAGTTAATAAGCATTACAGCAAAAATCCTGTTAAGTAACTTTCAGATATGGATATTACAAAGAAAACTCCATTAGGTTTATTTGGGTTTTCTCTCTCTCTTTCGCTTTAAAGTAACCAAAAATATGGAATGTAGATACAGGAGGGAGCAAATCTTTGGCACAAGAAATACAACATTTGGCTAATTAAATGTCTGTTTTCCCTGGTATGAATAGAAAATTCTTGTCATTTAGGACAAAACAACTATGGAAAAAGAAAACAGGATCCAGCTCCAACTTATGGAGATTGGCAGCCTAACACATCTCATGCCTTGCAGAATCCATGGAAGTTATTTATTTCTTATCCAGAGCTGGGACTAAGGGACTTAATGAATTCTCTGATAGAGGCAAAGCATTAATTGATGTTGCATGGGAAGTTAAGAGTCATTATATCAGTTTTAGAGGTGGGCACCTGTGGCAGAGTAGCCATGAGTTATGCAGAGGTTCCTGTACTAGGTCAGTGGAAAACAGCTTCCTTCACTCCCAGCTATAAATCCCTCTGAATTATTCCAATTCTGCTAATAAATGCAATATTAACTGAAATACACCACCAGCTGATTCTCCAGGGCATTTGCTGCAAAATGCTGTTTTAGCCCAGATGCACTTGCTGAGCCTGTGAGATTGTCATCTGATGGAAAGATAAAATTAAATGCTGCCATGAATTCTGAGCAATGTATTCCAGGCTGTCCTTAAACTAAGGTGGCTAAATATCAGGCCAGTTCGAACATTTTTTTTCTGCTGGGTTTTCTTCTGGGTTTTCTTCTGGTTTTTTTTTTTTAATCTTTCTAAAAATCAGATTATTATTATTGTTAATTATTGTTAATAATAATATTCTAGTTAGTTAGTTAGTTAGTTAGTTAGTTAGTTACCCTCTGTATCTCTTCCTTAGGTAAATTTTTAACCTGCATACTGGTAATACAGGCAAGAAATGGCAGAGGAATAGAACTTTATCTTCCAAAGTTCCAGTAAAGTGACCAGGAGACAAACCCAAGTTCTTAAGCTGATCCAAAATAAGGCTCAGATGACTTTAGGGGAGATCTAAGCAGTGGTCTTTAAAACATCTCTGTGATCTACCACTTGTAGAGGCTTTTAAACTCTATATTTTCTGAGGGGTTTTGCCTTTTTTTTTTTTAATGTACAAGCATAAATGCCCTAATCTTGTAAAGACCAAATATCCCATATATGGCTTTGGTATAAAAAGATTTCAAATCATTTACAAACTCAGGAGGTTTGATTTAATTAAAGTGTACTTAACTATTCCAAGTGGAGACAATATTTTTTTTTCTATTATTAGGATATCTGCTCTACAAAAAATGGTGATAGTTTATTCTTAGCAATGAAAATTATCTTCCAGCACACGGCTCTCCAGGCTCCAGTGTACACAGAAAATGAAAATTGAATTATTATAGTATTGATATAGTACGATATTTAAAAATGGATGGTAAAATCTGAAAATTTTTAACATCTTGGGAAGAGAACTTCTGCCAATGTCTACTTAACTTTACCAAAATTTACATAAATTAAGGTGAAGGATGTCAGAGACAAAATTAGAGCAGGAGGGAAGATGGATAGCAGGAGATCTGATCCACCACTACTGCCAGTGAACAACATTGTGACCATGGATATTTCTCCTTATTCTCTTTTTTTTATCCATTTTTGCCTGAACTGATAAATCCTTCCAGTTCACTGGCAGGTGGCAACATTTAATCTTGTTCATCCATGCCCACATTCAGCCATGATTTTGTGGGGTTATCCAGAATGGCAGCAGGGGATCCCCCTGTCCAGATGGAGACACTGAGGAGGAGCAGAGGCCCCTTGGCTGGATGTTATCTGGAAGGCTGGATGTCTTCTGCAGGTCGTTTCTGCTCAATCCCCTGAAACAGGAAAACGGATTTGTCACTATTCAGGTCAGCAAAACAGAAGAGAGATTCATTAAAAGATAATGTGGCAGGATGGAGCTAAGAGAAGACAAGGACAAAATAGATGTTGTAAGATATTATCTTATGAGACACAGGAGGTTTTTACAAAACACTCTATGTTAAGATATTTTTCCACCACCTATTTTTGTCTCTGGGCTTTTGAAATCAAGCTCCGTTAAGTTTTCATGAATCTTAGGATAAGTGCTGTGTTCTGCCAGGAACTGTTACCTGGCAAATGGTGTGGGGGGGGAAAAAAAAAGAAAAAAGAAAAAAGAAAAAAGAAAAAAGAAAAAAGAAAAAAGAAAAAAAGAAAAAAGAAAAAAGAAAAAAAAAGAAAAAAGAAAAAAGAAAGACAACTACTTAGTACAGCATATCACAGTTTGTTAATTCATGAGTGATTTTTGGTCCTCTATACAGAGTCAGCTTATGCCATCTTTCCTATTCAAATAACTTTAAAAAACCACTTTGAAATCCTAAATGAAAGAGTCATGGGAAAATTCCTCTTTTCCCAATCACAGATAAACTGCTTCCTTTCCAGTCCTGCTGACCCTTAACTCACTGTTGTCTGTGGGTACTTCATCTCTGTGACTGGTTTGGACCAGGACCAGATGTCTCTTTGGAAGTTGCTAAACAGCAAGAAGCCAACCAGGTAAAAAAAGAGAAAATGACCAAAAAAAAAAAAAAAAAAAAAAAAAACAAAAAAAAAAAAAAAAAACAAACCAACACAACGTAATTAGACACAGAGCTTTTCTAGGCTTTCCAACTCATGCATTATAGTAAAAGTCTGGATCTACGTTAGCATGAATAAAATAACAGGCAGGGGAAAACAGATTGAATGATTTAATTTTCCAGTTTCTCAGGTGCCCATGCTTTTATAGTTTGAAGAATTATATTATTCTCTCCTCTCATGAGGAAGTTGCACAGACAAGTTCACCTGTGTATCAGAAACCAACTCCAAGCCCTGTAACCAACACAAAAACTCATTAACCTCTGCCTAAAATCCATTCAGCTCATACAGCTGGGGAAGTTCTGCTTTTTGAGGAGAAAAAGAATGACTTACACCTGAACAAAACAAAACAACACAAGCCAGGTTATTTTCCTGAAGGGGTGGATGAATCCTCTGTGTGATCCAGCGCACTTCAAAGTGAACACCTCCTCGAATTGCACAGGAAGGAGGACCTGACAACAGAACAGGCATTCAGTTTGGTTATTCTGGTGGATGTTAGCTGTGGCTGCATCTTTCCACTGCTAAGAGACCAACCTGGCAGTTCCCTGGCTTGGCTGTGACCTGTTCCCATTGTTTCTCTCTAATCTGTGATGATTTTGTTGCTATAAGGAGCTTTGCATGTTTCTCTCATGCCACTGGTTGTCTTTCAACAGCTTCTTCAAACACCTTGCAGTCTTCTTTACAAGCTGCCACACTGACACCCTTCCTTACATGAACATCCCTCAGCTCTGCAGCTGCTGCTATCAGAAAAGGAAAAATAACTCAATAAAAACCCTGAAGATGGGAAGTTCCCTTCATCCCCTTCCTGCTGTGAGAAATGGGATTCTCTTCCACTCTTCTGATGCTCACACGAGGCATCACTCACAAGATTTGCAAAAGGTTTTATGTATAGAAAGAAGCAACACTTCAATAATAAGGCACTTTCTCTGGTAAAAACAGCCCCAACAAGTGATACAGCAACTGTTTGCTCAAACAACATAGGGCATGTTTCTTTGGAGTAAAAATAATTAATCATTGGAACACTTTACTTGAATCTTCCAGCAATGGTCTCTGCTAAAATTAAAACTGAAAAACTATAGAGACAAATATGAAAACATATGTATATGAAATGCAAATCAGAGTATGGATTGGAAAGAGAAGTTCTTCAGTGAAGAACTACACTTAGAAAGTCTTGATCTTCTGATTTTTTGTCCCAAACTGCTGTATTCAACCTGTGCTCTATGGAGCTGTGGAGCATAAGCTAGGAATCAGCAGCAGGTAAATAAGAAAAAAATATGTTATTCTTAGTCTTAAACTTGCTACAAGGGGAACTTTTCTGTGCTGAAAAATACACAAGGGGTGTGCAAATCTCCATGACTGGAAAACACTGGACAGGCAGGCAGGAAATGGCTCCTTTTGCCATCTCAGTTGTTTTCTGAATAATTCCAGCTATTGAAAAAAAAAAAACCACAGACCAACAAATAAACTAAATATGAATCAGCCTTCATCCAAAGCAGAGATCTGTCCCTTAGCTGAAGCAGAAAGATTGAAAATATAAACAGAGTGGAATCCAGAAATCAAAGGGCAAAAAAAGGTATTTTTGCTTTTTACATCCTTTGAGTCTACAAACCCAAGTTAGTTGCCATTAATTCATTTTCCAGCACTAGACAAAAAGGTTTTCCATCCAGCCAGTAATATGTATTTTTTTATAATTTTTACTACTATATCATAGTCAGATTAATTGGAGCAGCTAATTGCATAGCTTGATATGTAACACCTCGTTGTGGTTTATCTCTGCAGGAAGTCCTTTCCCCCTCTTCAGAAAAAAAATTACAGAAGTTTAATTTCCCCTCTTCCTCCTTTTCCCTTGNCATCTGCCACTCCAGGAGGACTCACTTTTGGACTGCTTCCAACACCCTGACCAACAGGGTGTCAGGTTGTAGTTCTGACTCTGTCAGGGTTCTCCAAAATTGTTATTTGCTTGTTTGCTTGTTTGGTTGAGTGGTTTTTTTTTCTACTACATTTTTACTGTTAATATTCCCAGTAAAGAACTGTTATTCCTATTCCCAAATCTTTGCCTGAAAGCCCTTGATTGCAAAATTATAATTTGGTGGGGGGTGAGGGGTTTACATTCTCCATTCTAAGAGAAACTCCAGCTTTCCCTGGCTGATACCTGTCTTTCCAAACCAAGACATCCCCCAACTTTATACCCTGAGCATGATGCCATAATGTCTGGAGTATCCCTTTGGTCAGCTGTGGTCACCTGTCCTGGCTGTGTCTCCTCAAACCCTCCCAGTCATCCCTTGCCCCTCCCCAGCCTGGCTGCAGGAAAAGCAGAAAAGCCTTGGCTCTGTGTGATCCTGCTCAGCAATAACAAAAACATCTCTGTACCATCAACCCTGTGTTCAGCACAAACCCAAAGCACAGCTTCACACCAGACTAACTCTGCCAAAACAAGCACATGCAGTAAGACAGTTTGGTGGTTGATTTTATTGCCTTTATTATTTTTTCCCCATCTCACAGTTTTTCACAGAGAGGAGAAAGGAGCTCACTGTGCACTGTACATACAAACACAGCCAAATATTTTGGTTCTTCTCCCAGAACTGAATCCCCAGCACTGCTGAGAAGCAGCTGGGAGCTGGAAGTGCAATCTTGGCACTGGCGTAGCAGGAAGCATACAAAGTAGCCCAGCTTGGGGTCTCAAATTCCTGGAGCTGCTCTGAGTAACTCACAATCCAAGGCAGGTTTGTACCTGCTGAGGGGCTCATTATTGCAGTCACCTTCTTCTATCCTACAAATCTTCAGCTCTGCTCCTGCTCTTGTACTTCTCTCTGCTTGTTAACTCACTCTTGTCTTAATCTCCTCTTTTGTCTCCACAAATTTTTTTAGATTATTTCTGCTTTGTTTTCTTTTTGTCCTTAATGCCTTCCGGAAAAAAAAAAAAAAAAAAAAAAAGACAATTTACACTAAAAATAGATGTTCCATAATTCTATAAGAAAGGGTGTAGCTTTCAAGGATTGTAGATCAATATCTTCTACTTAACTGCAGTTTAAACTCTCACTGTATTTGTATTCAGAGCTGGTACAGCTGGGGAAGGGAGACCTCCCATCTCCAGTCAGATAAAATGACAGATGACAGAGATAATGAAATGAAAGTATCAGAATTCAGTTATGTCCATTTATGTATTTTGACATAAACATAGACTGGTGCACATGCTGTTTCACAATCTTTATAACACATCAAATGTCTTACACTAAAAATTAAAGAAAAGTTATCCTCCCTCTGATCTCCATACTGCCACAACCTAGGATGCTTATATTATTTGTAAACTTTGAGTTTCAAATGCAGTTACTATCTAATTTCTCTTCTCTTGCCAACTTTTGAAAGCGCTTGTTGCTGCACAGATGAGGAAGGCTAACTCAGCATGAACACATTTGGTAATATATATCCACATCATCCCTATCTCAGTGTCCCAGTTCTAAATACACAGCTGTGACAACCTCCCCATCCTCAGCCTACAGATGCTGATGACCATGGCTGGAGAAAGTGGAATGAGAAGAGATGAATGGGGCAGGAAGGACCCCTGTGACCTCATGCCTGGCATACACAATCTTTTAATAACCTATTGTAGGGAAAG
The DNA here is from genome assembly GCA_013400275.1 of Rhadina sibilatrix. Taxonomy (NCBI): domain Eukaryota; kingdom Metazoa; phylum Chordata; class Aves; order Passeriformes; family Phylloscopidae; genus Rhadina; species Rhadina sibilatrix. The sequence continues at coordinate 43,723 of VWYO01024117.1, forward strand.
AGGAAAAAGTCATCAGCAAGCTTGAGGATGTGAACATCCCGAACCTTTGTTTTCATTCCTGTATTGCAGCTGGCACTCCAGATGCAAACCTTCTGTTTTCAAGCTTATATTTGAGATGGCCAACATGCCATCCACAAAGACAGTGCTTCTATGCCTTGCAATAAGGAAATATATATATATATAGCAAGTAAAAAGTTCAAATCCAAGTCCAGCAGCTAAAAAAAGCAGCTTTTCACTTAAAAGTAAAAAGCCTTTCAACGCCAGCAAGAGGTCTTGCGTGAGAGGTTTTACAATCTAAATAGAAATAAGAGATAGGACAAAACCTTTCCCAGCCTCCCAAGCTGTTGCATCTCCATTATGTAGTTTCTCTGACCTTGACAACTTGAGTCTGGTTTTATTCAGCTCATCTTTTTGTTTCAGCTTTTGGACACTGGTCTGTACGTGTCTCCATGTGTGCCTGGTGCATCTGATAAGCCCTCTATCTCAAATCCTTTCATTATCACCATTGTGCTGGGCTCTGTGATTAGGTATTCAGAAATTGATTCCCACTTTTGTCCTGCCCATTGCACAAACATCCATTTCCAGCCTATTTAGTTTGCAGTTATGTATGTTCATATGCTGGGAAGAAAGCACCTTTTCTTTCCATTGTCCCTGTTCAAAATCTCCTTTGAGAATTCCCTTTGTCCTGATACTTCTGAGAGATCTTGGTGGAGGTCCTGATGTATACAAAGTTCTGACTCCCTTGCAGAACAATAAACCACCAATATTTTCCTGTATTTCCCAATCTGTGTTGTAGCAATTTATTTCCTCCAGTCTCCTACAGAGATTAGAATCTACTTTGTATCCACATTTTAGAAGTTCTTAAAGTCTTGACTTGTGCAAAAGGTCATAAGTGTCATCACAGAAATTATGAGGATGGATAAAAAGGTGTTGCTATCTCACTCTTAGAGAGAGTTAAATCAGGAAGACAGCAAGTAACACATCAGTGGCAGAGCTGCAACTTAGCCCCCATCTTCTGAATTCCAAAATGGGCTTTCTGTATGAAAACAGCCTTTCTGGCTTACTAAATATGCATGGGAACTGTGCACTACCTCTCTCTATGTTATGTGGTGTATGATTAGTCATGCCATGGGACTTTCATTGCCATTCCTTTCTGTCAGTGCTGAGATCTTTCTATTTAACCCATTGCCCATGCTGCCTTTAAGTAAATGGTATTGTTCTGCCACTTTTCAGAGTCCTACATTTATCATCCCAGGAGCCAAAGGCAAAAATAAACAACTTACTGTTTTAGTCAATATGATGGCCAATTTTATTTACCCAGAATCCCCTTTGTTCTCCCTGCAGTTCTCCTTATGCTCTCAGGAATGTTGAACTTTTAGGGATTTTTTACTCATCTAGTTCTTCACTTTCCAGCCCTCACTTCTTTGCTTGTAACAAGGACATATGTGTGTTGACTTCTGTTAAGCTGCTCAAATTTAGGTGTATGGTCTTCTTTATCTGTGTATTTTTATTTTATTTTGTTTTATTTTATTTTATTTTATTTTATTTTATTTTATTTTATTTTATTTTATTTTATTTNATTTTATTTTATTTTATTTTATTTTATTTTATTTTATTTTATTTTATTTTATTTTATTTTATTCACAACTACTGAGTGTTGATATGAGCAATGCCAGCATCCAACGTTGGCTGTCTTGGTCTTACAGTATTTTAGAAAATTATGCATAGTGGTAAACTTTAATATTTCCAATTTGCCAATTAGCTAAGTTTATTTGAAGAAGTTTGGGATTGACTTTAATATTATTATAATTGATAATAGGCATACTACAGACTTCAACCCATAGCAAGCATTTGTTTTTAGTAAGAAAAAATTCTCTGACTGTCAGTGAGGAACTGCACCTGCACCATGTTAAGACCTGATTAAGATTTATAACATCTGTGAATGGATGAATTTCATTGTCTTTTTAATAACAGGATAGATTAGGCAGAAGGCAGTCAGCCAGCTCCTCTTGATGCTTAGTCAGTTCTGTGTGCTCTGAGACCTCACCACCCGATTTTATGTCTGGCAGAACCCATGCCCCGTGGAGACTGATACACACAGAGAGAATCACACCTTGATTAAGGGGTCTGAAAACACATTTAGATATCTGCCTTCAGAGGCTGAGTTTTATGGGGAACAACATGTTCTTTGCAAGCTGTGTTTCAATGCCCAGGATGTCACATCCCACTGGCACTCAGCTGGTGCAAACTGGAAGGGCCCATTAAGCTCCCAATGGGGAGTTAAGCATTTACCAAAGTGTGAGCTCTTAGAAATGCTGCAGCTCAGGAGGGCTGTCCATGGGAGAGTGAAAAGTGCACTTTTTTTGGTAACAGCAGGAGTGCTGGCAATTCAGTACTGTCAGTTTTAAACTTGGATAGCAGTTTCCTGCCTATTCTGTCTGCCCAAGTTATGAGAGATTGTAATCATCCTCAGCTTCCTTGGTACCAAACTGACATGACCATTTTATAGACATTCAGAGGTGTCTGTTCTTTCTGAAGGGTCTGCTGTGGTGATGCAGAGCATTTCCCTCTGGAGTTTGAAATCAGGTAGGAACACTAGAGCTGAGTGCATACAGAAACCCTCATAAATTAACTTTATTGCACTTGGTCTAGCTCACTAATAATGGCTAGGTTGGCTCCCACATCAAACACCTATGCAGGGCATAAAACAGCTGCAAAGAGAAACTTTGGTGAGCACTTCAGGTACAAATATCTACATCCATCTATTAATGATAAGACTCCTACAGCAGATATCTAGAAGTTTGGCACTTAAGTTGCATTAAATGCAAAATTTCTGCACTGATCTTAATGCTGCTTCCAATAAGGAAAAAAGAATTAGATCAAAATTATCAAAACCGGTGCTTTGATAAACTTTTTTTTTTTAATATTTAATCAATCCCATACCAGCTGAGGCTGCTAAAATTCTATTCCAAAGTTTGTCCAATAGATGTTCTATGCAATGTTTTCACTGTTTGGATTTCTGGGCTCCATAATTCCTATGAAAGGTAATTTGTTCCACTCTTCCCTTCTAAGTTCCTGCTCTTACACTATAGTAAATAATCCTAGATATTTCTTAAGGTATATTACTTTCATAATTTAAAATTGGCCAGTACAACACAGAAATCTTTCTTGTGTAGAGTCACCAGCAAAAGAATTGCCGAAATTATATAAGCAATTAATCATATAAATAAATCAAAAAATTTCTGTTGAAGAACCTGAGAGACAAAACTGAGTGGCAGGAATTCTTCTTTCACAAAAGGTGATGCTTTGCTTGTCTTCATTGCAGGTTGATGAGGTCTGCCTTAAATGCAAAGGGATACAGATAATTTCCATGAGTTATGAATTGAATATGAGTATTTTTTAACTAATCCATGAGACTGTTTAGGTGCCTTTAAGGAAAATGAGATTAATTTAGCAGTGGCAGTAGTCCTGAATACAACAGATGCCCACACTGTTCATTTCCTCAGCCACAGTGCAGATGATGGGGCAGAGTGAACCTTCAGCAAACTTGCAGATTATGCTAAATTATGGGAAGAAGCTGAGAGACCAAAATGTAGAGTTTCAGACCAACTGAGTTTGTTAGTCTGGGGCACTGTTAGTTGATGGACAGTTTGCAAAGTCCACCAAGGAGAAACTGAAGTTTTTCACATGAGCTGGGAAATGCTCCAAAATCTTGCACAGAACTCTGCAAATCCTGGGAACTCCCTGCTGGAAAGGGCCTGAGAACTACTGTGGATGGAGTAGGAGCCAAGGATACCCTCTCATCTTTAGTTAAAGCATTCATGGGGTTCAGGTCATTTCATGCAGCACAGGAAGAGGTTGTTCAAAGAGACTGAAACCTCCACCCTCAAACTTTTAGAGGTAAAATTACCAGTTGTATGGTTCATGGTTGCCCACAGTCTTACTTTGATCCAAAGGCTGAAGGTTTCTAGATGTTCTTTCCAAACAATGTATAAATGATTCTCTATCTGCATCAGGCTCTGCAGCTCTGAGTTGAAGACAGAATATTCCTCAGTTGATGTAAGTCCCCAAACTTGCACATTTCAGGTCTGTCACTCCCCTCAGCTCATGTTCTGGGAGCAGAACAAGGCTGCCCTCATTGAAGCAGGAGTATTAGTTCAGGAACAACATTTTGCTGACCTGACTGCTGCATTTCTACATAAAGAGTAATTTTTTTTTTTTTTTCAGTTAAATTCAGTGTCTCTGTAGAGCACTGTTGAAAGAAGGTTTTAAAACAAGTAATAGACATTTCAGTCCACACTGAAAGCAGAAATTCCAGTACACAAAGCCTGTAAAGTACTACATTAGGTTTTGTAAAAGAAACTAGAATTTTGAGGCAGGAGCAAATTTTATGCAATTTTAAACTCATTTTGGACATAACTGATATAAATTTCATTGCAGAGATATTGAACTACTTTATTATTGAGTATAAGAAAGAGTTTGAACTGGCATTTTGGTTTATATCAGTATTAGAGCTTTATATCAGCATTTCTCTTTGAGATCCTAATTACTGTTTTCGAAACAAAATTAATCACAGAATCAATAGGACTGTAAAAAACCTCTGAGATCCACCTTGTTGGCCAGACCAGACCATTGAGTTCCACATCCAGTTTTTTCCCTGGACACTTCCAGGGACAGGGACTCTACCACCTCCCTGGGTTACAAATTATAATGCCTGGCCACCTCCCTCATGAAGAAACTCTTCCTGATGTTCATGAAACGATGGAATAGGGTGCCCAGAAAAGCTGTGGCTGCCCCATCCCTGGAAGTGTTCAAGGTCAGTTTGGATAGGGTTCTGAACAACCTGGTCTAGTGGAAGGTGTCCCTGCCCACAGCAGGGGGTTGAAACAAGATGGTCTTTAAGGTCCCTTCCGACCCAAACCATTCTGTGATTCTGTGACTGTGTGATTTCCAGCCACCTTTTTAGAATTTATTTCAAGTAGATATGTCAAGACTTATTATGGTTCATATGTTAATTTGTGAAGGGAAATCTGTTCCTCCCAGTCATTTAGCCGTTGTCGTATTTCCCATTTGATGCTCCAGAGACACAAGCTTTGGGTTGGCTGCACATTAAACACTGTGGAGCACAGTTTCCAAGTTCTGAACTTGCCAAAGCAAGAGATACAACTTCTGTTGCTGCCCCCAAGGGCTATTACAACATCCAGCAAGATGCCATGGATAAATAATGGGTCTTGCACCACATATGTTAAATTCTACATTATCCTCAGAGGAACTTACTGAATACAAAGTTTATAAAGTCATTAGAGGCATAGCCTATCTAAATCTTTCTTTAAGACACAAAATCTCCCTGACTGACTATGAAAACTACTTGCAGGAAACTCAGCTGTTTAGCTATGATCCTATGGATGAATTGTCAGTCTTCAGTATAACAAAGTTTTTAAGCATGTGAATGCTTCTTTAGCTTCAAAGTAATTATTCTCTACTTTTCAAGTTAATGCACAAAAGCTTAAAAGCTTAAAATCTTTTGTCAGTCACAGTTCATCTCAGAAAGAGTAACCATTGTATTGTGCTTTACCTTTGAGACAGTTCTCACAGAAAGTAGAATAAGGTAACATTTCTTTCTCCATTGCTGCTTGTGCAGATAGTGGAAAAGTTAAGAATATGGTTAACTCCTGCAGCATAATATAAAGACTTGAGAATACTTCAGTTTAGGTCAGAACTCAAACACAGCTTTATTTTCTGTAAGCCATCTGTACTTCTGTAATTGGTTCCTCTCGACCCCTCAGAATGTGTTTTCACACTCCTCTAAGCCTTACATTTCAGTCAGTGGTCATACTGGCACCATTCTGCTGCAATAAGCCACAAGCACGTCCCAGAGGACAGATCCTTACAGAGATCCTTATGGCACCACACAGCAATCTGGGTACAGGTCCAGCTGTGTATTGAGGTCACTTACACACCTCTCAGAAAATGTGTCTGAGTGGTGCTGGCTGTGCCCTCACCACACTCCAGCTTCCTCCTGGAGGATGCATCTCTCTGAAATATCTTGCATGAGACCCTTTTCATTTATTCAGCTGCTCTCCCCACACACATTACCCAGCTCGCTTGAAGTACCATGGAATCTCCTGACAAACTTCTGTAGGGGTGAGACTGATCACAGATGAGTTTACAGCCAGGATGGTGCTCTGCAGCAGCCCCCAGAGAGAGCTGTCTGAAAAATTCACTACAGCAACAAACTCCAGAAGCTTTGCTCCATTCTTGACAGCTGTTTATTGAGTTTATTATCAAATGGTCCCCAGTGGGGAGCTCCATGAGCCAACAGCCCTGGCTGAATAGAGGTTTTGTCTGCCAAAAAGCTCTGATTTGGTTGGCAAACAGAAAAGTCAAAGCCAAAATAGGCACCTAGTCAATGCCAGTCAATAATCAGGATCACAAGTCTCCTGAAGTTGGTGTAAGAGGTGTGGCATTAGCAGGATATTGGCACTCAGACAGAAATCTTCAGATATTCCCAAAATTTTGCCCAGCAGCTCCTGCTGTGCTTAGACCAAATGATAGGCATGGCTTGTATGCTCATATGTGTTAATTAACATCTGAAAAGTCTGACCATCCCAGAGATGTCTGAAGGAGTTCCTGCTGCAAAAATTGGCCATTATACATAGATAAAAACTTGTAAATAATACATAACCAGTATTCCTGCAGATGCAGGAGGCCTTTAGAGCATCACAAACCACTTCCACGTGTGCTATATACTGGAAGATTACAACTTTCCACTTTTGAATCTAAGAGGATAAAAAGATTTTTCCAAGTAAAAATCTCAACTTGGGATTTCAGAAAACATTAAATACACACAAATATATACACAAATACATTCACAGTTGTGTATATATTTTCTTTGACACACCAGAGACCACAATCCTGAGTTTGGCCAAGCTTGTAGGATTCTTTTTATTAATTTCAATGGATTTCTAATCTCATATGGCTTCAGTCTGGTAGGACTTAAAACTGTTAGCTTTGGTGGTTGGCCTTTAAAATCGATTTTTATATTGTAGTCCATATGAGGCCAGCACTGTCCATGGTGCATAAAGTGCCAGCAAAGAGGTGAATCAATCTCAATGAAGCCCCTTGGGACTAATGGTAATCAACTTCAATGAGTAAGAAGTGAATATTCCATACCAATACGTGTAAGGGGTTTGTGTATAACTGTCAGTCCAGGAAAAGACCTGGAATGGGTGGAACTCATAGCATTTAGAATAGCAGCATTAGAATGACTGCCACACGCATTCACAAAAAAGAATACAGTTGTAAAACATGTTGGGGAAAGATGCCACTGACTGGATAGTGGAAGATCTTGCTTATTAAATTGAAAATAAAAGAGAAAATATCTGATATTAAGTTTTTAAGACCTGTATCTTGCCTTGACTATGACCTGCAGTCATTGCTGGGGACAATAGTAAAACACTGGACAAATGTTGAAATTAATTATATATTTCCTCAAGAGGAAGAAAGGATGCTGAAAGAATGTTTTTGGGGTGAAGAACCAGCTGGGGGAGATCAAAGTTGTCAAAGTGCATGATTTAAAAAAGATTTTAAAAAATCTTGCACAGATGAAGCAAGAATGGTTTGCAACAATCACACAAATGGACTCCCTGAAATGATGGAGGTTAATCTTTTGTTGGAGAAATGTAGACAAATTAATAAGGGAAAGCATGTACTGCACCAGAAAAATAATGGTAAAATCTGAAGCGAGACAAAAGCATAATGTGAGATTTACCAAAGTGACTGCTTGTCACTTCTGCAATTTGTTATCTTCCTGTTTCAGCTTCATTTCATAAGAGAAAAGGCTATTTAATGATTCAAAAAGAGAAAGGAGGGGATTACAGAACTGTTTTATACATATGAACTGAAGTTGTAGGGCTGGAATAAGGTAGAGGTTGATTCTTTGAATTACTGTCTAAATATTTTTGGGTATTTTCTAGCAAGAACCTGGCAGGAGGATGGGCAGGCAGGAAGGTAACAGTCTATGAGATAATGCAGACAGCTGGACTTCCTGTATTTATTGTAAGGCTGGAGGCAAAGGACTGAGAAATCAGTCAAATAAGACTGAGAAATATAAAGGCATAATTGTTATAAATATAATAATAGTAAAAAAAAGGAATAAAACTCAGCTGACTAGATCTTGGATCCAATTACAGAACAAGCAGTACTGAGAGTACTCTCCTTCTGAGAGTCATTTTTTAGATGGATGTAAGCAAAAGGTACATGAGTAGAAGAGATTAGGAAAAAATTATTTGGAAAAATGTGTCTTTGGGAAAAAAAGTGGTTGGTTGTGTTTAAAATGTTTTTATGCAAGAAAAAGAGAATAACTTTAAATGGATTAGTAAAGAACAGTAAAAAACGGAAAATGTTAACTTTATATTGCTAAGCTTGAGATATTTACAAGTATAACTTCATTTAATCTTGTTGTAGTCACTCCATTTACAGCCAGCAGAAGAAGTGGACTTTTCTAGGACACAATTCCTTTGATCCTAATGAAGACATCCAAATTAGGCCAGATTAATTGCACTCCAGTAGTGACTGTGTCATCCCAATGAGTACAAAGAAAACTTAAATGCCTGCCTCATATGTAGATATCTACATTTGTAGGCATTTCCAGTCGTGTGATATGAATCTCATTCTAAGACTTTATTTAAAGAGGCACAGGAGGACACCAGTCACAAGTAAAGCAAGAGCATTGGGTAAGAAAGGATTGCTAAAGTTAGATAGCCAGACTCAGATTCAAGCATTAGTACAAAATTCTCACATAATAATATCAAACATCACTAATTTAGAAGAGTTTCTCCCTAAGATATGCACCTCAAGCAGAAAAGAGATATTGTGTCAAAAATTTTCATGCCAAAAAAAAAAAAAAAACAACGTCGGGGGGGAAGATTTTTCAGGCCTTCTTTCAATCTCTTACAAAGTATGTGTTAGATTATGCATACAGTAAATATAAAAAATAAAAGGGAAAAGTGCACTCCATCAAAACCTTCACATTGGTGGAAATGTTCATTTGACTACTTTAGTTGAGACTAGAAAAATATATCAGTGTCTTCAAGAGGAGCTGAGGAACACCTGAGTATTTAAAAACAAGAGCAACAGACCAATCATTTTTGGTATTTTGGGACTTAATGATATCCACCATGATAAAACTATTTAAGATGAGATTGGATCTATGTTGCACTCTTTTTTTTTTTTTTTTTCTTCCCCTCAGAGTCCTTCCCATAGGAAGGAAAAAGATAAATGTAGCATCAGTAGGCAAGTCATAACTTTCTAATCAACATTTTGGTTCCTATGTATGTGTAACCTTCCTGTCTCAATCCCTCCCTCTCTTCACCCAACACATAAAAGTACCCCCTTACATAAAAGTAACCCCTTAGGAGAGAGAAACAGCCACCATATCACAAAGAAATCTGGGAAAAGGGTGTGTGACTGTCAGATTTGTACAGTTGCACTTTATTTGTACCATTATATTGGGAAAAAAACCAGATGTACTCAAAATCTTTATCATGGGAAAGTTTTCTTGTGTTTGGATTCCATTAGGCATTTGATACAAACCAGATTTGCAGCAGAAAACAAATACAGCAGGACTTAGCACCTTGAAAATTGAAGTGCAGGAAACAAATTAATGGATGCCTGTGGAGTGGTTTTCCTCTGGCAATGAGAACAATTCAGTGTTGCAGTAAATTAGACCAGATTATTTCTGCGAATAGAACTTTATTGCAAACGTCTTCTCTTGTTTTGTTAGTAAATAGCTACAATTGGTTGTGATACCCTACAACTATGCTGTGTTTATTATTCATAAGAATTTGCCAAACAGATGCATTTTTAAGTAATTTCCAAGCTCTGAATCACTTGCTAGCTGCTCCTTAGAAGCTGTACTGCAAAAACAGTCTGCCACATACTTAATCTGGGATTAATGGAATTTATTGTACACTAGATTTGAGGTCAAGCCATATTCACAAGCCTGTGTGCATTATATTATGTTAGTTGCTCACACATTTTTCTGAGACTTGATTAGGTGACAAATATATTTTAAAAAAAAGAAAGAGAAGGAGAAATGTAAAACAAATAATGCAACTTGCTTTTTAAAATTGAAAAAACACCCTACCTGTGTTGGATTTAATAACTTCTCAGGATTCAAGAACCTTTTTGCAAGTGGAAAGCACACGTTCAGATACAGACAAATAACTAACAACACTTTATGAATCAGGCAGATTGGATGTTGTCCTCTTTCCTGCAATGGAATGTCCTCTTTTCAGCAACCATGGGAAACTAGAACCATGTTTGGCTTTGATTTGGGAAAGTGTAAGATAGGTAAACTCAAAAATTTGCTGCTTCAAAAATAAAATGTGCACAAGGAAAGAGATACAAGACACAAGCAGAGGAAAAGGAATGAGGCCATGTTCTATGATTTTATTTTGCTTTACTACCTTTATTTTGAGGATAAAGTAGATTTTGTCACAGAGCAATGAATTCCACGATCAGCCAGGAATGAGCATGGAAGCCACAGAATCCAGCCTGTTGATGGCAGACCACCAGGTGTTCCTTCCAGTATCAGGTTTAGCGCTCCCTGGCTCAAAAACTTACTCTTTCCTCTGTGAATGTATTTGCAAAGCTTTGTTTTCCTGGTGGAGGTTCATTTCTCCTTTCTTTCAGTAGATGAGGACTGCCCAAGTTACAGTGAAGGGGGTTCTGAGGATGTGTCACACACGGCCATGCCAGGTGTTGGGAAATGCAAATGTAACTGCAGAAACAATACTCTGCACTGTCTTTGGAATGGTTTCTCTGCTCCTGGAGCCACAGTCTACTCTTCATTTGTCCAGCCTGCATGTTTTTAGGTGTTCAGCTTCCCACCTGTCTGCTGCCCAAAAGCTCCTTACTCTGGGACAGTCAGGAGAAATGTGGTAGACAGGGAAAACCACTGCACATGACCCTAAAGCAGGGTTTAAAAAATTACACAAAGTTCTTGCTTCCATTCTGCTAATTCACCAGACTCAAACAATTGTGGTTTTTCTCATTATTCCTATCCTTATATTAACTACTAAATAATTTCTGGTCAATTCCAAACTATTTTACTACCATGCCCCAAAGAATTATGACTACACGGATTCACTCATTCCTTGGTCTCTCCAAAGGTAACACGACTTCCAAGCAGCTCAGTAGATCACAACAAAGGTGTTTGTGGTATGGGATGGTTGAACAATAGAAACTTGTGCTTATGAAACTGTCATTATTTCTTTCTCAAAGAAATGATTCAATGATTCAACGTGCATGGATGGATGGGCCATCTGATTTTATTGTCTTCATCGAATCCACCCCGAAGCAAGAAAAGAAAAGCTAATGGATCATATAAAATGAAACAGTAAAGTCACAGCAATATAAATGCAAGCAACATTTTGAGCCCTTTTAAGCCATTAATGTTGAATACCATAATGTATCAGTTTATATTTTTGCTTCACTACACTCAGAATCAAATCCCCTCACTTGCTTTGAATGAGGTAAAGTTGTTTTGCTTTTCAGGATGCTCATGGATTATCAAATAATCTATAGAAGATAAAGTAGGTTAGAAAAAATATATATATATTGAATTATAAATCCAGTATTTTGACCTAAATACTGTGAATCTTTTTAAAAGCAAAAATTTTAAAAGCTGTACATTTGTATAAAAAGGATTTCAGAGCATGATAGTATTAAAAAAACCTTAATATTTTCTTGAAGTAGTAAAATAAATGTAGGGATATATATGGATGGAAACTCAAAACACCAGCGTTAATACTCTTTTAAAAAATGATTCCAGAAAAAGTGGGGGCAAAAAAGTAGCACTCTGGGATTTTTGTATCAGGTTGCATTTTGTGTGTCACGTATGTTTGTGCCTGTGCATGCATATTAATATGGCACTATGTAGTGCAAGAGCTTAGGTGAGCATTCTATCTTGAATGATGACATCCCTGTTTTTAAATCCATTGAAAATCAGTCTCAAAGTTTTATTTACAAGTAATGATTCAATTTGTAAATTAATATCTCTTATATCATGTTTTTCAGGAGGTGGTGTCACTGACGTAACTCTAAGCCAAGGCTGACCTTCAGATACCAATTTTTTAAAGGTTTTTCTTTTTAGTCTTCCTCACCTTTTCTTAGTACAAAACCCATGTCTGTAACTGATTTTATTGTGAGAGGGAAGCCATTCATAGGACAGCTGAAGTGTGATGAATTGGACAAAATATAGACAAGATCATACCCAACCTTCACCAGGCAACCTCTCAGATACTTTATAGTCTTTTCAGCAAACTGGATGCTTTTAGATAATTTGAGTAGCTAAGTCATAAGATTTCTAAACAAGAATCTTCCACAGGATGCCTCCCACTACCCCAGGTTGCTCCAAGACCTGTCCTGCCTGTCCTTGGACACTTCCAGCAATCCAGAGGCAGCCACAGCTTCTCTGGGCACCCTGTGCCAGGGCCTCCCCACCCTAACAGAGAACAATTTTTTCCCAGGCTCTAATATAAATATGTCCCCTTTTTTACAGCCGTTCACCCTTTGTGCTGTCACTCCAGGCCCTAGTCCCAGGTCTCTCTCCAGCTCTCCAGAACCCCTTCAGACACTGGAAAGGGCTCTAAGATCTCCCTGGAGCCTTTTTCTCTCCAGGTTGAACACTGGTGCAGCAGCTCTCATTGTTAGAGGGTAGAAATGAGCTGAGACACAGACTGTTTATCACAGCACAAGAAGGGCCCTGGTTTATTCCTCTTTACAGCTCAGCCATCCTGACTCCAACCACTCACTGACTCTGACTGCAGCCAAGCTCCTGCTGCAGGTTTCCCTTGCAGCCTCTTGCTGCTGGTTATTTCCTGCTGAACTCTGACTGCAGGGATCAGTTTGCAGCCTCTGACTGCAGCTTTTACCCAGCCAGACTGTGACTGCAGGTCCCAACATCAGGCTCTGACTGCAGACCTAGACTGACCTCACTGCAGTAATTCTCTCTCCTCAAGATCCTTCTTCTTCATGATTCCCCCATTTATGATCCTCCATAATGATTCCCTTCACAAGCTCACCCACTCCCTTTTCTCACACTTATCTTTATTGGATGCAGCTGTGACTCATCAGGGGTGAGGCTGTATTGGGTAACTAACACAGCTGTTGCTTATCAGGGGTGAGGTCACCTGTATTCCCTTCTCCTACAGAGCACCAGCAGCTGTCAGCCCCCACATACCATGGAAATGTGCATTTGAGTCCTGGAAGAAAATAATTTGATGATGCACCTGAGTAAAAGCACATTCAGATAGGAAGACAGAGGATTATTACTGGTTGTGTTTCTTCCGTTTGCATAGCCCATGTGAAAGGATATGATGAACAATGAACACTTCTAAAGACTTCTCGTTACCTTAGGGAAATTAGTTGCTTATTTTGGCTCTAAATTCATGTATAGAAACGACTATCAGCTTTTTCCATTGAGTGCATTTCCATTGTATGTCTGTAGTGCAGGACTGGTCTTTGTTATGTGTTATCTTAGTGTCATTTCCTAAACAATTCTCTGCTGACTATGAACCTAGAGAGAAGGAAAAAAACCCCAAAATAATGCAGATAAATAGGTTGGGGTGTTTTTTATTCATGACTGCCAGTGGTCGATACATTTTGCACCTGTGTTTTAAACTTGTTCAGAGATTCCAGTTTCAGTGCTCAGATGTTGTATCGGAGTTCTCAGACGTTGCTGCATTGCAGAAATAAGTCACACTCAGCTGAATGATTGTGAGGGAGAATATTGCATGAAATAATTTCAAAGGAGAATGTTAAACTTTGCATTTTCAGATGCAAGCAAAGTGATGGTTTGATGAAATGGTATCAGTAGTACAGGAACCTCCAAGGGCCCCTTCAGCAGCCACAAAAGGGGCTTTAAAAAGACTGCAGTAATTGCCTGCAAAGAACTGTGTGATCATTAACTGTTAACCTGAAACTTCAATAATGTTTTATTTTACCCATGAGTGCTTTTTACTCTTTCAGAGTGAGCTCTGCAATACTCTAAATCTTCCCAGAAAAATCCCCTCAACCTTGCTGGAGCTGTGGTATGAAGCTCCACCTGCTTTCTGACCAAACATGGCCTGGCCGGTTGCTGGCACCAGCAGAAAATAGTACCATAAAATCATCACTTATGCAATGTAATTGGAAGGATTGCCAAGAATAATATGGGGGTTTTTTTGCTAAATCATGAGGAGAAAAAAAAAAATCAAAAAACAAAATGGCGATGATTTTTAAACCAAGTACACAAAAAAAAAAAAAAANAAAAAAGGGAAAATATTTTAAAAAAAAAAAAAAAAAAAAAAAAAAAAAAAAAAATAAATAAAATCCCTCTTTAAGCTGTATTACACAGTTATCCCACACACCCTCAGATTTAGCATGGATTTATCACAATGTATAAACAATGTGCAACTATAAGTTTGTGTCCTGGAAACTTTATTGCCAGGTTAGGAGGTGTACAGTCAAATACAGTCAAATGCACGCAGGGAAGCTGGAGTTCCTACAGGAGCTCTGTTTCTCCATCAACACTGACGGGTGTGGCAATTCCCTCAATTTTTACTGCAGCTCTAATTAGCTGAAATGGGTAACATATTTAGGTAATAGCACTGCCATTAGCTCAGGAGCTGCCACATTTACAGGAAATGTGATTATTTCTCTCTGTATCAGGGATGACTATGTCCTTGTAGAATGCAATATAGTGATTTCTTTTTTAACCTAAGCATGACAAGCATGGGCTTTGCTGTCTCCTTTGCAAAGATCACAGCAGAAATTCATATTCCTACACAAAAATGTCCACCAGCTCTGGTGGACACACTTTCAACATGCCACTTTACTGGAAATCAGTAAATAAAGTCACCTTCAGTTGTTTTATTCATTAAAAGTGAGAAGGAAGGGTGCTTAATCAAAAAGTTTGTGAGAAGGTGTAGATGAGTTATTTGAACTTCGATTTCATAGAAAGATGAAATATTGACCCAAATTTGGGGTTGAATTGATACTCAGGATGAGTAACCTGTGATTTTTTTGGGTTTTTTCACAGAGCTTAAACCTAGGTAGTAATTTCATTCATCTATTTCCTATGGGACAGAATATCTTTGTCCTCACCATTTCCTAGACCAAATAATCAAGAACCAGTGGTTTTTGATGCCTAAAAAGTGACTAAAGCATAATTGCACAAGCAATTGAAAAGGAAGCTTAGCTAAGGTTTGAAGTCTTCTCTTATTACTTTGGGCTCTGAGTTAATGGGTTCTCACAGATGGATTAGAGAGGGGGAAAAAAAGGAAAAAGTATAGGAAATAAAAATAGAAAATAATACAATTCATAGATTAATACTATAAAATATTATTAATTAATTAATAATATCAATACTATTATTAGGTTTAAACATTAACTAAGTGATAATGGAGCAGAGAAATTTTTTGGTTGCTACAATCTGCAGAATTATGGAGATGCATCTGTTTTCCTCATGCCAGTCTCTGGAGGTAGCCTGGAAGTAGATGTTCTACTACAGGGCAGTACAGAACAGGAGTTAATATAAACCTTTTACTTGCTTTTCTTTTTTTTTTTTT
>VWYO01024123.1:0-31641 GCA_013400275.1 Rhadina sibilatrix
GGGGTGCAGCTGTGTAAAACAGGCTGTAAATCATTAAAGGAAAAGGAGCACGGGAGGCTGAAATGCATTGACTAATCGCAAGAGGATAAAAGAGCACACAGGTGTTATGCATAAGGCAAATGTGTATAAAAGGTTATACTGGACACTGATAAAGTGCTGATGATGCCTGAAACTACTCATGGTGTCTGTCATGTGTCCTCCATCACAATCCCTGATGTCAACACAGGCTGAGGCGTGGAACAGATTGAGAGTAGCCCTGTTAAGATGAGAAGCTGTCTATGTGCACTCCCAGCCCAGAAAGCCAAATGTGTCCTGGCTGCATCCAAAGCAGCGTGGGCAGCAGGGGAGGGAGGGGGTTCTACCCCTCTGCCCAGCTTTGGTGAGACCCCACTTTCTGGAGTCCCAGCATAATGAAGGACGTGGGCCTGGTGGAATGAGTCCAGAGGAGGGACATCAAGATGATCAGAGGGATGGACCACCTTTCCTATGAGGAAAAGGTGAGAGAATTGGAATTTCTCAGCCTGGAAAAAAGAAGTCTTTAAGGTGACCCAATTGTAGCCTTCCAGTACCTGAAGAGAACTTACAGGAAAAGGGGGAAAATTATTTATGGGTGCATGTAGTGACAGGAAGAGGGAGAATGTGTTCGGATGGAAAGAAAGTAGATTTAAATTAGGTATCAGAAAAAAACTCTTTGCTGTGGGGGCACTGAAAGACTGGCACAGGACCCTGAGAGTCTGTGAATGTGCCGTCTATGGAGATATTCAAGGCCAGGTTTCATAGGGCTCTGAGCAAACTTGTTTGACTGAAAGTTTTCCTGCCCTTGGCAGGTGGGCTGGAACTGGGTGTTTTTCAGTGTCCTCTTTCAACCCAAACCATTTTAAGATTCTATGATGATTCTGTGGTTAGGAAATAACTTTTTAATATTTGTATTTAGGTGACAAAAAAAATTGAATAAAGTCAGAATTATACCAGTATGGGGTTAGGCACAATGAAGTTTGTTGTTTAACTGTAATTTGTTTGGGTATTTAATTCCAGCTATTCCACAGTTCTGTGAATGTTAACTTGATCTGTTAGTCAACAAAAGTTCATTGTGGTTTGGGAAAAGATGCGGAACATTTTTCCAGTCAGTCTTCCAGATGCCAGTGGAAGGGAGTTTGTTCTTTCTGAATTAGCTAATATATGATATTTACTATACAGCTAACTCACATTGCAGAGAGAGGAGTTAACATACAGCATTCATAGCATGAAATAAGAACACACTCTCAGTGCTGAGGATCAGATGAGGCATTGCAGCTGGTAATAAGAAAATCTGTTCTAGTGTGCCTTAAAATATGACTTTCAGACTGGATTTCTTATAAATACATTGAATAAAACATGGGAATTTTAAAATGAAGCAAGATGCTTTAACTCACATTTTATGTTTCTAAATATAAAAAGGTTGCATGAAGCTAATGCTTTTGGTTTTCTTAATGTGCTAGAGCTGCTTAAATGATAGGGAGGATTGGAAAAGGTTATTTTGACAATTTCAGTGGCAATGTCTACTTGAAAAGATATGGAAAAGAATCTATAAAATTCTTTTATTAATATACCTTTATTAATCTTCTGCTACATGGACAATGCAGCTCATGCTTATACACCAGACAGAAATGGGTTTGTGACTTCTGAATTTGAAATTAAAAAATGTGCTTGTAGGCAAATAATCCTGATTTGTTGACTCTGGAGAATTTGTTTAGGTAGTGATTAAATTTTTTTTTTTTTTTTTTTTTTGGTTTCTCATCATTCCAAATTCTTCATATCTTTAAAGATAGCATCCTTCCAATCTCATGTTGTGTACTGTACACATGCCCTGTGGTACTTTGAATTTCTTCACTGTTGTTTTTTTTTGTGGAGAACCTAATATGCAAATTCACATTATGTTCCTTTCTGGAAAGGAAACCAGTTGTCAAATAACATAGAACCCTTTTGTTTCATTCTACCTGGTGTGCAACCAACACAACCACAGGAGGTGAATTTGTCTATTTTACTTACTTCAAGAATAATAAGTAAGCCAAAGAACCTTGATCTTTCAAATAGATGTGCAGTGTGTTGTCACACAATTATATTCTCCATTGCAAGATTGCAGTTCAAAGATAGATAGGAGGGGAGGTCCATTTGGTATTAGGAAGGATAATAAACAAACCAAAACTATGTTTTAGTGTTAGATCTTTGCTGTTGTCTCTGGGCATGGACTGAACCTTGACAGCTTTTCTGTGAGTCAAGAATAAATCTACCGTTTTGCTATTCCACACAGGGCTAGTGCTAGTGAACATAGTTTTTTTTTTTTTTCTCAATCAGTTAATATGGTCTTTAACAAGCTGTGGACAAAATTTTGGCTCACCAAAAGAGCTGGGTTCTGCTCTTCCTGGAACAGCACTTACTGTATGGTTTAACATTTTTTGATTCAACACTTCTAAATGTCTATGAAACATCCAGCATCCTTCCTGGTTTTAGATTATGGATCTTTTATGACAAACATAGTTTACAAAAGTGAAACAATATTCAGTGTCAAAGCAAGAAAAAAAGTGCACCTTTAGGGTTGTGGTTTTCAGGAGCTAAATCTTGAGGTGGTTTTGTTTCATTCTGTTCCTGGACAATGAAATTTTCCTTGTTATCATGCATTCTGCCTCTAGTGTCTATTAGTCATTCAACTTTGAGTCATTGCTTCCAGTGTATCACCACTTAGCAGATAATTGACTTTTGTGGTACCCTTGACAAACCTGACCAAAATACTTTTGGTTGGGAATTTTGGAGACAGCTTTGGTTGGCTGTAAGTAAAAAAAAACCCAGACAATGTTAACCTCCAAAGATGTGGATGAAAATAATTCAGAAAACTAGAAATACTTACTTGGATACCTAACCTTTCTTTCTCTTCTTTCCCTCTATGCAGTTCTCCAAGGTATGTTTGTTCATTCCTTAATTAGGCTTACTGTTGCAAGGTATTGTGCAGATTTAACCAAGGTTGTTCATTAAAATGTGGAAGAGAAGATGCAGTGGCAAGCAGTAGTGACAGTGGATTCCTCTCCATTACAATGTGTTCTTGACAGTGTGCTGTATTTATATGAAAAACACATAGGAAGAGATGAAATACTTCTAGATGTCTTTCAGTTGCAAGGGCCAAACATTCCCAAGTTCTGAAGACTTGTGTCTATCACAATTATATTGTCTGATTGTAGTATGTTATCTCATAAACAGGGAAATATCCTCACATTTCCTTTGTCTTTATAAGTCTTATGTACACCTTTGTCTGGAGGTTAAGTCTTTTTGGTTGAAATTGATTTCTCGGTTAGCCAAATAGAAAAGAAGGAGCAGGAATAAAGAGAGCATAAATCATGTCTTGGAGGGAGGCAGTTTGTTTGCCTGAGTTTAGATCGATTTATCTGAATTCTTCAGTATTTTTATGATTCATATTGGCAGGAGTACAGTAAAAGAAATATTTTTGTTTTCTGCCTTAGAAAAATCTCGAGCAATCTAGAGAAAAAGTCCTCAATGCATGTTTGTGTTTCCACTGTTCCCTGCTACCTGCTTTTTCTATTTCCCAGCACTAAGTGCAATGCCAACGAAGGCCAATCTCCTTGTCCTTTTTGCAAAAGGAGTATTTTTTCCTGTTATGTTGTATGGAGAAGCCTACACAAGATGCTTTTTCATTGTGAAGACATGGTTCTACATGTAAGGAATTCTTCATATTAGGTTATATTGAAGCTCTGTGAAAGTGGCAGGGTGAAAAACACTTGTTAATATCAAGTTTTGTCCCTTTAAGAGCAGAGCCTTGCAGAAGGGCAAGGCTATTCAAGCTGGGAGAGTACAGAATCAAACCTTATTAACAAGGAGGATAGTCCTATTCTGGAACAACTCAGTGAGTTTACATGACAAAATTTTAATTGTGAGGCCGAGGGTTACAGGAGTGGCTTCTGTGCCAAACTTCTAGAAGCTTCACTCTTGTCAGATGGAGCCAATGCCAGCCAGCTCCAAGAAGGATATTCCATTGGCCAAGGTAGAGCCCACCTGTGAGAGATATCTCCAAGAGCAGTAGCATCTTCTGGGATAAGCTGTTGAAGAAGGGGGAAAACTGCTGTGCAAAACAGCCTGCAGAGAAGTGAGAGCACGTGAGAAAAACAGACCTATAGACACCAAGGCTGGTCAAGAAGGAGAGAGAGGAGATGCTTCAGGCACTGGACCAAAGATTCCCTTGCAGACCTGGAGAAGACCATGGTGAGGCAGGATGTTCCCCCTTAACCCATGAAGCTGCAAGGTAGAGCAGATGACCACCTGCAACCCATGGAGGACCCCTTTCTGAGGCAAGTGATTACATGAAGGAGGCTGTGACCATGTGGAGATCACACACTGGAGCAGGCTTCTGGCAGAACCTGTGTCCCTGGGGAGAGAGAAGCCCGTGCTGAGGCAGTTTTACTGGGAGGATGCCATGGGGAGTCCATGCTGGAGCAGGGTCTTCCTGTGGAAGGCACCCAGGCTGGATTTGATCATGAAGAACTGCTAAGGACCAACACAGGGAAAGCTTGTGAAGAACTATTTCCCATGGCAGGGACCATGCACTTCATCAGGAGAAGAATGTGAGAGGTCCCACCTCTGAGGACGAAGGAGCATCAGAGACAACATGTGATGAATTGACTACTGCCACCATTCCCCACAGCCCTGCACTACTGTGGAGGGAGGAGAGAGAGAATCTGGAGGTGAAGTTTTTTCCCAGGAAAAAAGAAAGAGAGGGGGAGAGGATGTTTTAAGATTTGGGTTTATTTCCTGTTATTCCACTGAAGTAATTTCCCTAAGTTAAATCTGTTTTGCATGTGACAGTGTAAGGGTAATTGGTAAGGGATCCCTCCCAATCCTTACCTTGACATCCTTTCCTTATATTTTCTCTCCCCTGTGCAGCTGAGGAGGAGAGGAGCCATAGAGCAAGTTTGGTGGGCACTTAGGACCTACCCAGGGTTAACACACTATACCTTCACATACAATCATAGATGAGGGGAGATAATTTTTCTGATCCAAGTCTTAATTTATTTAAAAAAAATATGTAAAGAGGGGAGTACTAGGAACTGCCAAAGTTTGCAATGGCTTAAGGTCTGTCTGATTTCCTAGGCGTTTCAAAAATTAAACAGTGATTTTTTTAATTATTTTTTTTTTCTGCTGGAAACCTGATATAACTCAAATATTTGCTTTAAATATTTGCTTTAAATGCTGCCACTAGGGTCATTGACATCTCTGATGTGACCTATGTACTATCTAGTGAAAAGAAAATCAATTTTTTCTCTGTCTTTCCTGCTCTTTCCAAGACACCAGTTCTGTCTTTTAATAAATACATAAGTACTGACCTCTGGGTTCTCTTAGAGATGTAGCTGGAGCAGTTACCTATGGTACTTGCACTGATTCTTCAAGGAGTATTGTGGGACCTTCCTCATAAGGCCTAGCGCTCAGCTAGCCCAGAGCCATTCCTGATATCTTCTGACCCAGTGGTGTCTAGCAGATGCCGAGACCCAGGAGGTATCAACAGTGAGATTTCTTGGGCCTAGACCCTTTGTGTTTGGTTGACTTTAGGCTGCTGGAAAGCCAGTAGGATCCAATGACTTGGAAAGGCTTCTTACTGGTTCTTTTCATACACAGAAATTGCAGCAGGGATTGGTCACTGCTCTTGCTCCTTGCTGCACCCCTCCACCTTCTAGGGTTTGCTTGAATAAGCCCATGTGGAAGCAGCATCAAATTTTCCCTTTCTGCAGGGAAGCAGAAACTCTGTACTTTATGCCTGTCTCCTGGCTGTAAGTGTGTAGAAGCAGTAATAGAAAATAAAATAAATAAATAAGAAAACTTAATCTAATAGGGTTTAACTCTGCTTTTGGCAGAGCAGCTCTCTGCTTTAACTCTCTCTAGGCGGCAGCTCAGCATTGCTCCAGGGAAATAATTATCTGAATTGCATTGAGAGGAGGTCTAGAATGAAAACTTGTGAATGAATGATTGCTTCCATTTCAGGATGTGACAGCAATCTTTTGACGGGCTTCTGTGAAGAGTCAAATTCTCCTTAATCCTGCAGGATATTAGACAGCAGAACATTCTTCAAATCTGACCCTTTTTCATAGCAGCTTTTCCTGTTTCTGGAACTGTTCCTGCTGCATTGCCAAATCTTGCTTTGTACCCTCCATATTTGAAACATTCATCCATTTTGTTAGTTCTCAGGATCACATAAATGTAGGAGTGGTTGACAACTCAAAGAGGCTAATAAAAAGCTATTTTCAATGTATGGCAGTTTTTCCAAAGTGATGTCTTTTAAAGACACCTCGTTGATGTTAATCTTTCTGAGATTTGCTGCTGATTTTCTAGAGCATAACAGTGCTTCCAATAAAGGGAATTCCAATAAAGAGTATTCCATATATATTGCTATGTGAAACTGGTGGAAATGCAATGAAGCAGTTATGAGCATCTGGATATTCTGCAGGTTGCAGCTTTTTTGGTATCAGGTAGCTAATATCTGTCACAGGAAGGGAAAATGAGAGAGATTTTCTGAGCGGGAAAGAAATAAAAGCAGGAAGGAGACAGAAGCAATTTCATTAAAATCCCAGACTAACAAAACTGGATACTTAAGTGTCTTCTGAAAAAAATAAAATTAAAAAAGGATGAGGAGGCCCAGAACTAAACACTATGCTTCTAACATGTAGCTGTGCAAATACTGAAGTCCAGAAACTGAGTACTGAATCCAGTCAGTGGTGGATATACTTTCTTTCTGTCATTCTGTTAACATCGTCTCTGGAGCCAAGAATCAGGCAAGTACCAGCCAATACAGTGTGCAAAGCTGGGCCCTGTAGGATTGTGATCCTAATTGGAGAGCAAGCTAAGACCCAGTCATCTGGAAAATCTTAAGATTGAGGAAACTATTCCAATTTGTTGTGTCCAATGTACACATTGGAATTTCAGTTCTTTCTGTCGCCTAACTTGTTAGGGCATTTATCTAACAAACAAGCACTTTTTGTTCTGCTCCCACTTTCAGGGATAAATCTATATTTTTAATTCATAAAATAATATGAGGGCTTCATTGTGACTGTAATGGTATATTTCATCAGTGTTTTCAGTTTTGAGCTGAATCAAGAATTGTGCTACATGATGAATAAATTATCATGTGCTTTTCTCATAATTTTCATGTTTCATCAGAAGTTGAAAAATCAGACTGCTTCTGCAGTTCACTGAATTAACCTTTTACATACCACAACACACTACATAGAGCAAAAAAAAATGTACTCTTTCTTGGATGCATTTCTATAGTAACACCAAATTTAAATTGTCCTCCTTACTGCTTTTGGTAATTCTGCGGTGTATTTCTAGCACTTTCTACTGGAGCTAATTTAAGAAAATTCCTTATGCCCAAAGGATGGGAGAGAAACCTCCCAACAGACTGTGGTAGCAAGTGCTAGATGCAGAACGGTGATTAAAGTTCATTATAACTGATGCACAGCAGTATATGTATCAGTATAACATATTGATTTTCTGACACAGAAAACTCATTTAGGAGGTGCAAGTGAGAAACAGGTGAATTAAGCACAAACCTGTTCTTACTCAGAATGCATTGAGCACATCTGATTCTGACATCAGCATTTTTCTCTCATAGACTTTCAGAAATGATTTGTCTTGGGGAAGAAACTGAAAGACATAATGTAAATGGCTTCAGAAAAAAATATGATACTGAATGACACAGAAACTCAGGGCTGCTTTATGCCCATTTCTTCAAAAACATCTTGGCAAAACCAAAATAAACTCCCCCCCACAACCACAAAAAATCAACCAAACAAAAAAACACATGAAAAAACTTAGGCCTGGTACCAAATAATTTTTCTGTAATAATTTTTCAGTAATAATTTTTCTTATGAGAAATACATTTTACAGTATAATTTCCAATGATTAAATTAGTTTTTTTGCATAATACACAAAACAGGTATTTCCATCTTTACAGTATATATGAGCTAAAATGGTCTGTCATTTGAATAGCCAGGATAAAAAATTTCCAACTGTACCAACGAACCCTGCCTTAATAAATGTATTTACTATTGACCTATTAATAAAATGTGTATTTCTAGTAACGAATTTACAATTAAAAAAAAAAAAAGATTTATAGGTATTTTCTAATTCATATCCCTAGGGAGGCTACAAAAAATATTTCTCAACAAACCACAAATAAGTATTGTTGAAAAGGAAGCAAACGGATACTCATATAAGGATGATGTTACCACTCGCTACCTTATGATCAAAAGTGAGAATAAATTGTTTCACCTGTAGCTCATAAAGATTGGTCTCTTACTGATATCAATTCTTTATGCGTTAGCTACTCTAGTTCCCTTCTTCTTCCTGCTTTCAGCACTGATGTACTCCTTTTCTTCCTCTCTTATTATCCAAAAATAACACTTATTTTTGGGCAGATAGCTCCAAACCATCTCTTATAATCCCTAAAATTTCTTCTTCTCTCTTTGTTGCTGCTGACGAAGAAAAGGTGTGAATGGCCTGGGGTAACCAAATTGATTACCCAACAGACATATCAAACAGAATTGCACTGGTATTAAAATCATACTCTTCTCTGCTTCAAGTATAAATTAGGGCCTTCTTAGGGTATGAATTTATAGAAATTTCTTACCTTTCAGACTTCAGCATCTGTCAAATTTTTCTTAAAAGATTTGAACAAGGTAGTCAAAACTTTTTGAGGATAAGTGCTGTTAGTTACAATCAATATGGTGGCTATAGAAGCTTATGGAAGGAAAGCTGCAAATCTTTAATCTACTATGTGAAAAAAGTATTGATCAATAGATTGTGCTGTATATCATATAGCTGTAGTCCAGATTAGTTGATGCACCTGTTTTGTCTGTGGGAGTTATTTTGATCCTGTCTAAATCCAGGTCATTAACATCTATCTGAGTTTGCTGACTGGAGTCTAAACTTTGCTATCATTTTCTTCCAAATAAAAATATTATAGCTTATCCTAGCTTCATAAAATGATTGTATATGTTACTTTATCTATGTTTTTTTTGACTCTTTATTTTACTATTTACTATTGTCAGGGTATTACTTCCTTTCTAAAAAATCATCAGTACGAAATTTTATTTAACTCTGGTGATCTGAGTGCAAGCCTTTATTTTTATAGTTGTTGACATAACAGTAAGGTACAAATAATATAATTCAAATATTAATACATCCATGGAATTCCTTTAAAAACTTTATGGCTCTTTCAGTCAATACAAACCCTAATGCAGAGATTGGCAGTGTGAAACTACAGAAGACAAAACCAAGGCCTGAAATCTCTACATTATAGTCTGCCAATCAAAACAACAGAATGTACTGCTCCATGAGAAAAAATTGTGCAGTCTTAGATTTCCTTTCTGACTCACAAGAACCTGATCACTCTAACTGTAGTGAGAAATAGTCTGTGCAGCAATCCTTGTAACTGAGATAATGAGAAAATCTCTACTCATTTTGTCTAGAAGCCTTTTCTTCAAAATAAATATGACTTTTTTTTTTTTTTTTACTTAAGAATTGTTATTTTGTTGTGCATCTAAACAAGTTACAAATAATTATAAATGCCAGTAATTTCGAATTGAATTTGTCAAGTGCAGGTTTATTTTACGTGAATGCCCAATATTTTGTTTGCCATTCACTTTTTTCTTCTCAGATTTTACCTTTTCAAAGAAGATTAAGTAAAATGCTTAGTAATTCCTTAGAAAGAGCAAGGGCTTTTATAACTTCAATCTGTTTCTCTTCTCTGAAGTGAAAAGTTGAATATGAAAATAGATTTTGTTTAAGTGGCTTGAAGAAGTAGCACAGGTCATGGGCACAAATTAGTGAAAATTAGAATGCACGTTTTGTAGTTTCATCTTCCACTGAAAATCACATTGTGCACTAAAACAGTTTAGCTTGAAGTGTGTATTTTCTGCTGGACTAGAGTTCAGGGATCTCTCAATCTTTACTATAGAACAGGCTCTGAGATCTTTATATTAACAAATGAACTAGTGTCTTCAGTACTATTTCAGCTGGTCTTTGCCTTTTTTTTTTTCCCAAGAAAATATTTCACCTTGGTAGCAGCAAAGCATATGATTCATACAGAAATGATTGAAGCATTTATGTTTATTTTTTTTTCCCTGGGAAATAGTGTTAGAAATTAATTAATGTACATTTCTGAAAAGCATCTGCTTCCTCTCAAATTCTGCAATTCAGCAAATGCAGTAAAAAATGCAGTAAATTACCTGCCTCTATGTAAAACTGAATAAGGAAAGAATTTGGGCAAGAAAGAGTCTGTGGAGGTGGATGAGCCTGCCAGGCCCTTGCCCTGGAGGGATGTTCCATGAATGGAATGCGATAAGCTCATCTCAACCCCTCCCCAGGAGAGATGAGGCAGCTCTCTCTCAGGTCAGATCAAGGCACCCGTAATGCTCTGTATATTTTTCCAACCCATTGGTTCTTCCCCTTGGTAGCACCCCTGCTTTCCCCCACACATACCGGGTTTACCTTGCTTGGCAGGGGGGTGCCGTTCCTGGCCACCCTTCGCAGGGTAATAAAGGCTACACGGCACTCCCGTCTTTCTGTGCCTGAGTCGGCCTGGGAGAACCTCGCAAGGCAGAGCTGGAATCACTCGCAGCCACTGTCTGCGCCTTGCTGAGGCTGCCTGACGGCCGGAGAGACCTCACTCTGGGAAGATTGCGGCATTCCGGGTCGGACTGCAGTCTCCATGGTCGTCCATAAGAGTCCATGGGGGTTTCTGTGGTAATGCCTTCTTTCAGGTTTTTTTTAGTGACTACTGAGTCCAATAACTTGAGTCAGTAGATATCATTACCAGTCTTTGATAATCCTTTGATGGCAGATTTATATGGGCAGTAATTAATTTTGGCAACCTGAGTATTAACATTTGGTTTCCAATGACAGACAAATCATGTTGCTTAGAAAGGTAAATGGTGACACTTATGGGGAGTTTCCTAACATTCGTGTACTTTTCAGAGCATTTTTCTGAAGAAGCTGCTCTTTTCCAGCTCTGCAAAAATATTTAGAAATTTGGTACCAAACTTAGAAATATTTCTAGTTTTATCAGGTGTTAGATACCATAATTGCAATATTTCTTATAGCTATGCAGCTCTTCAAGTTTTCAGGATGAAGTAGAACCATGAATAAGGATGAAAATAATATCAGTCAAATTTATAGGAGTTTGTTAAAAAATTTGGATAAATACTGTTTTTATTTTACTCAGGATGCTGTGTTCAGCAGTATATTCCTGTGTCTTTTTATTAAGAGTTAGAGGAGATCATCCTAAGTTGAAAATTAAAAGTTTCAATTCTCTGAAAAAAAGACATTGTTGAAGAAATTTGTTTTCTTGAGATAGAGAGCTGATCTCAGAATCTGACAGAGTACCCTATTGCAAGGACAAGGATGATCATAAGAAGGGTGGTATAAACTACCAGTGTCAAACTGCACACTGACTTTCTCTGCACAAGAAAATGGTGCCTTGAATCTTTTAATTTTCTTATCATACTTTTCTGCTCTGGTTACACCCACAGTATTATCTCAGACACCCCCAAGGTGCTAAATATCTAAGGACAGCAGGAGAAACAAACACTTCTTTGATAAACAATCCAGCTACAACAGCTACTCACAGCAATTGTGAAATATTTGTTTGGCTGCTCTCTGTTCTGGCTCAAGGGCAAGACAGCTCTTCTGTGACTTGCCTAAGAAGCCGGTCCAACCTTATGGCAATAGTAGCAATGGATTTCTCTCAATTGGTATCACAGCTGCTGAGTAGATTAATTTCCCCAAACTTTTAACCCTTACTGTGTTGTTGGGGGTCTAATAAATGTATATTTCTTCTGTCCTGAAGAAGTATACATTTCACTGAGTTGTTTAAGACTGTATCTGGAATATATGCTGGTGTATAATAAAACTTTATTTTTGCAACAATTCAGTCCCAGCAAAAAATAGCATGTGACAACTGACAGTGTCCTTTCTTCTTGCCTACTAGTGACTGCATGTCAAAATAACGAAGCATGCAGTGTGTGCAGAGAACAGAATGAGCATTACTGGGAAGCTGTTACAAATGTGTAATAAAATGGCTCTGCTCTAAAATCTTTAATGCATTGCCCTCTCACCACACCAGTCCGCTCCTCTGGCTGTGCTTGACAAATGTCAGCTCATGGTGCGTAATGGATGATGTGTGAATGCATATCTGTCAAATTGCTGAGTAAGTACTGACGGTGGAGGGAGTGGAAAGGTTTGCTTGCAATAAACACCAAGCTAAAAATTTGAACCTTTACAATTTTTAATTAACTTCCTGATCATTTGTGTTAATGTTCATGATTCCTAGGCAATTCAACCTGTTTCAGAGATGTTTATTTTTAATCTTCCCATCATGTGAGAGACTGTACTCAGAACTATCAGAGAGTCCTCATGCCGTACAAGTGTATGGATCATAGATGCACCTGCAGTCAGCTCAAAAGAAAAAGTGCTACTATGGAGTTAATTTACCTTGGAGAAAGGCAGGGCTTGGATTATAAGGTACAGCCCTGACCTGACACTGCATTGTGCTTCAGTGGGTCTGCATTTCCATCAGCACAGTCATACTCATCCTGGCAAGCCATCCCAGCCACCAGAGTAGGCTGGCTACAGCCCTTTGTCAATAAACCACTGGTCGTTTCCTAAGCGGAGAATGCTGCTGCATGCTTTTTTAACTTTTCTTTTCTTTTTTTTTTTTTTTTCCCCACACAGACACTTACATTGGAGGGAAAGGGATACATTTACATATGGTATGTTAATGAGGGCAAATGGTAAGAATTATCAGCACTCATTCAAAAATGTACACCAAGTTTCAGGGGGAAATGAATTTAAAACTCTACATTTTGTATTCTGGAGATGTCACTCTGCCTTCAGTTCATTTTGAAAGACTGAAATACTGCTGAAGACACTGAAGTTGTTACCTATTGAAAAATGATGAAAGGGTGCAAACTAGTGTTTCATGTTTCCCAGAGGTAGAAAGGCATCTTCTTTTTTGTAAAAGAAATGCTATTAAGGGTTTAACACAAACACTGCTCCATCTTAGTGGCAATCCATAGCCAAGTGTGATGATTTTTGGGTGACAGATGTGGGAAGGTACACGAGAATTATTCCAGAGTTATACAGAATTCCACCCGCTGCCTTGTCTGCTGAGACTTTTTTTGTTAAATACTTCCAACTATAATGGAAACACGAAAGTGTTAATCCTAACACCCAGTCTTGGAAAAGTATAGAATGTGATGGGTTTGTACTTCTGGCACATCATGCTTTGAGGTTAATTAGAAGTGGGGAGATCGGCTTCTCTCTTTTTAAGGATAATTTCTGTTCGACTGTACTGCATTTCTGTTCACCTGATTTTGGATTTGTTTCTATTTAAACAGTAATGGTTGCAGAACCTTGTGAAACTAATTAGTCTGATTTTACTGTTTATGTTTAATGAATGCAGTGATAAATGATTTGTGTAAATAATTAAAGGAGTATCCTACGTGTTCTAAACTTTTTAAAACTGATATAATTACTTATGAATAGAATTTTTCAAGAGTATGGGACTTTGGAATTAGCTTTATGAAGAACATCAGGACTGATGAGAAAATGGTTATTTATAAATTTATTTATTTAATTTCTCTTTTTTCTATTTTTTTTCTTCTCACTGGCAAAAGACATTCATGAGAATAGTTCTGATCGTTTGCAAGTGTAGAGAATATGTCACAGAGAAGCACCTGTCTTGAATATCCATTTTTAGAAAAATTCAACAATCTTAGAGCAGCTCTCTTGAGGAAGATTGCTCAATGAAGAAGATGCTTGAAGAGTAGGCTTGCAGTGTAAGACTCATTGATTCAGTGCAATTCTGCGGGGTTAAGAAGAAGTTCCTTATCTCGCAAGGGATCTGATAAAATTTCTCAACTTGACTACTTGCATTTTCTGTTTGAAATCACTGTTGGCTGAAATATTGTCTTGCTTTCTTGATCTGACTCTGTTCTCTCATATAAGAAACCATTAACTGTATTCATTTATCTCCAGCTGAGTTAGATCCATTGGCAATAAACCAGTACAGATTTATTTTCCCCCAGCATTCTTTTCACAGTATGCCAGAAGGCTGCCTAGTTTGTCCACTTCTTCTGGTGTACTGCAGAAAATCTTGTTTCATCTGTCCTTTGATAGTCACAGCTGGTAGACCATCATCTGAAGGGTTTGGAGCAGCTTGGTGAGGCTTCTCTTTGAGGATCAGGGGCTTGATCTTCATTCTGAGCCAAGTGAAGGAAAATCTTGTCATGCAAATGAAATACAGTTATTGGTCCACACCACATTTTATTTCCAGATGTTGACAGTTAATTTTCACTTCTTCCTTTGCACCACAGAAGTTTAATCAACTAGTTTATTGATGTTTAATCACAAGGAAAAAACTTAAACCATATAACTTTTTAATAGGAGCAATGCCTTTTTTTTTACTACCGAATTAAAATCTGAAAGGTAGGTGATTTATGTGAAGAAAAATATGGTTCTTCTAAAATGAGAGAGAAGTGCTGTAAGAACTCAGACTGTGGAGGGAATCTATTGGTCCTTGCTGGAGTCAAGGGCAAATGTCTATGGACTGTGGTAAGGTTATGATGTTCTCTTGTATATAAGTCCCTTCTAGTATTCTGTTACTGGAATAGCTGCTGTCTTTCCACTTTATTTTCTACCACATAACATGACAACTAAGTTCCTATAAGGCAAATGATAAACATTGATATAAGTTTATCTATTTCAGTAGACCTGTACCAATTTGTACTCTCTGAAGGGATGACCTTTGGTACATGAATACATCACATCTTGCAAACTTTTATCACTGGCATTTTGGTTCCTGTAACAAATGAGCATCTTGGAGCTGACCTTTTTCATGAAGCAAAATTCCAAGTATCACCATCAAAATATCTCATTCTCTTCCTAAAATAATGTATAGGCCAGCAAAACAAACAATGAAGTTATTAAATGTTAAAAACTAAAAAGGAAGAAAAAAAGAAATATCATATGACAAAACTGTTTAAAATGAAACAAAAGTTTATAAATATCTTCTATGCACATGCAGGTATTTTCATGGAAAGCATCTTCTCCCTTACTTTTGGTTCTTTAGAAAATCATAGTACTTTTTCTCTATCCACACAAGAACAAAGGATGTATTCTTTGTTTCCCAATTAAATCTCTTCAGTTTTTCACTGAAAACATGTTTTATTTATATTTATTTGTGGTTTGTATACATGACTTCTCACTCAGCTCTGTATACAGGAATCTAGATGAGCTAAAATGCTCTCTGAACTACTTTTTCCTAAAGGTGTACCATAAACTTTACATGATACTAGTAAGCTTCTGATTCTGTATTTGAGGTATGTGGAGTTTAAGAACACTTGTGTCTTTGAAAGGATTGTTTCAATGGATTTTCAGTTTGGACCTAGAGGAGTTCAGGTGAGCTTGGTTCATATGAACAGAGTTCTTGTTTTCTTACCTTTTTTACAAATCATTATATACAAAATCCAGTTAATTTCAGTAGGATTGAACACAGTGAGTGTTCAATTCTTTGGAACAGAACAAAAAAAAAAACAAAAAAACCCCACAACCAAACAAAAAAACCAAACAAACAAAAAACACAACAACAACAAAAAACACAACGAAACAAACAAACAAACAAAAAAAAATCTGTGTAATTTTGCAAGCCAGTAACAATTGTTACTTGATTCAACAGTGAGATTTCACTCTAGATCAACTTATTCAGAGTTATGACTCTTTGAATACAAAACTGCATTTTCAGTGGTCATTCAAACACATGACTGACATTTTCAGTGCAGAGCAAAGCTGATTCCTTTATGTCTTACAATGGAGAAAGTAAAAAATGTTGAACAAGTCAGCTGGTGCTCTTCCTACTCAACCCTTCTGGCAATGTGTGGGTATTAATTTATCAGTGACTATTTCATGTGCTGCAAAGGTGAGCTCATTGTCCTTGCCTCTCTCTGACTGACCTGGATACAAAATGGAGTTAAAGTGTGAACGATTAAAATCCATCTGATTTTCTGAGACATACAGGCAAATTTGGCAAAGAAGATACAATCTACATTTGAGCCTGTACATCACAAATTGCTATTACATTTGTTGAAAAACATGAAATATTTGATTTCACCAATTTAGGTCACTTCATTAGTTAAGGTGGAAGATTCATGTTTTGCTGTGTCTTAAAATACAAGAGGTTAACATTCAGGACAGGACTGGGACACAATATCTCTATACATCACTATGCAGCTACAGCAAGGACTCTGAAAACAAGCCATGAGTGATTAAATGGGATTCTGAATCAACAAGACAGGCTTAATTTAAAAATTTTGTTGTCTGCTAAAATTATAAAAACACCTGTATAGAAAAGGACCTTTTACCCACTCTCCTATTGTCTATCTAAAAACTTTTATCATAAGACCTGAGTACCTCATTAAATTTGGAACTTTTATCATGAAAAAAGAAAAAAAATAATCCATAGCTCTTCAAACTTTGGTAAATTTATTCATTTCTGGAGAATCTGTGTGTTTTTTCAATTTAGTTTTATGGACTATGCGTATTGTAAGGGCAAACAGTCACTTGCCAACATTCAAATAAATAAGCGTGTAGTTCTTTCCTCCTCTTTACCGGATTCCATATTTATAGTGCATTGTATTGTACAGAGCAAACTCTACTTCAGTTGGGCAGATCTGAAGGGTCTGGCTGGGAATTGAGAGAAATGCTCTCCACATCCCCAGGCATGCCTGGTCCTATCACTGGACCCATGCAAAGAGGAAAGATGTTGGACTTTCCATCTAAATTTTCACAGCCTGCATGCTCTGGGACAAGGATGACTAACAAATTTCTCTAAGCAGCCTACTTCATGTTCTGTCTGTGTGGGTGTAGTCTGTGCTGCTGCACTTTGCCTGTGTGCAAAGGGAAAGGTCCATAAATCAGTGCAATGGGCCTGCATCAGTCCTGAGTATAAATTTGTGATCACAGAACCATAGAATTGTTTTGATTGGAGAAGAACTGTAAGATCAGGAAGTCTAACTGTACATACAGTGTTGATTGATTGTACCATAAGATTCATCTTTGGCCAAGGGACGGTCATAAAAGATAATAGAGGTTGTAAACTCACTTTTGGGCCAGGGAGGTCTCAGGACTGTTTATAATCTCATTCTGATGCCTTTCTGGTTTTTCTCAGTATCATGGGGATGCTAATTATGTAGGTGTAAAGGGAATATAACCCTGGATTTGGCTCTAGTGGTCTTTTCTTGGTTTTTCCTCTAGAATATTAGCCCCTTTGGAGGCGGAGAGAAGAATGTAAAGGTGGGATAAGTTGTCTCCAAATAAATTTGATATTTCTGAAATCTGGTGATTGAATTGAAAGCAATACACTTTCGCTATCCTTATAAGGTTTTTGTGACAATTTTCCTTCCTTAGAGTTCCAGCTCATTTTTAATAGAGGTTAATTGCATGATTAGATAATTTATTGATGTTTGGTTCTTCTGTTCTATCATGTCTTTATTCAGAATTTTAAAACATGCATGCTGATTGACTTGATGGGTATCCAGATCTAAAAGAAGACACATTTAATTCTGAATAAATTTCATGTCTGATACCTGTGCAAAGCCAAGAGTATGCTCTGCTGAACTGAGTTTGTCAATGCCTGGTTATGCCAGCTTAACTCTCCCAGTCTGCTGAGTAGTTTGATCATTAAGAGAGCACCTCTACATGTTCTGGTCACTCAGAGTTTGTGAACACTTCCTTAATATTTCAGGGTCTTTTGGTGTAAGAATAACTATGCCCACAAGTAACAGAATCAGACTCTGGGATTTATTGATATGCATCAGGCCTCTTCCAGTCTCAGTGTGTAGTGTCTCATTGTCTGAGTTTATATAACTCTGGTGTAAAGATGAAACAGAATCCAAATTTCTTCCTCAACAAAGGTACTGTTTGTTAATGGTCATAATTTCAGAATTATTATAAGAAAAATCATCTAAATCTAATAGAAAAATAGCTGCTGTGAGTGTAGACTCTTCAATAGTTACAGTACCACTAATTTCTAAGCATTGGGAGTTGTACAGTTTTCTGTAATTTTAAAGTCAACCTACTGTCTCTGGTTTTAACATCTGCATTATTGAATAAAAATATGTATCTTAATGCAAACTGGGAGCACAGAAAGGGGTTCTTTACAGTTCATCTGTTATTTCCCTAGTGTTTTTTTATTAGCAACAAACACTAAACATGAGGGTCTTCAACATATATAAGTGGTCACTCCTGGTTCCCTGAGCAGGAACTACATACGAGGTCAATGGCTTTACAGAGGACAAGGGAGCATCCTGCTTCATTTTGGGATAACCTGGCAATAGATCAGCTACAAACAGTTTTAAGTTGGTTCATCTTCTCTTTAAAATGAAGATCAACTTTAATGAAGAAAAAGAAAAGCCGTAAGCCAGTGACAGTAAGTAGGGATTTTGGTTTTGGTTTTTTGGGGTTTTTTTTTGTGTATGTGAGGGGTTGAGGTTATCGGGTACCTCTTTTGTATTTCTGCAGATAACACCCAAACAAAATGTAATGCAAAGAAAGAACAAAAACAACAACAAAAAACCAAGCCCTTAATGTACTTATTGATTTAACTCCATTTGACAGAGACAAGTCTACATTATTTTGAGATTTATGTATCAACTTTCTTTAATAGCTCATACCAGAATAAAATAGTGAATGAACCATGTAGATAGGAAGTGGAAAGGGAAGGAAAAGGGAAGGGGAAGGAAAGAGACTGTGGTAACAGGAAAAGTGAACTGACTCCAATGCCATCTCTAAGAATGCTTTCCCTGTGCTGTGACTTGCATGGAGTAAGCTGCAACAAAGATACCTCTTTTTATTTCTCCTTGGTAATAACAGATATTCAAAGTAAAAGACTTTCCTGGAAAAACTTACTTCAGGTACTTTCATTTTCTCTAACATCAAGAAACATCAAATTTAAATGTGACCCCATTTGGCGGCAATGAAGTTGAAGGGCAAGCTTCTGTCAGGTAAAAGGAGAACATTCAGAGTGATATGGATAATTCCAAAACTAGCTGTTTAATTTCTATATGTCAGTGATAGACAGCCTTGATATGAATTAACTTTCTTGTCTGGCTCTCTGTCTTTGCTGCTAGGTGGCACACTGGGATGCTGGCACTTGGGGTCCTCATGTGAAATTAATATAACTTTATTTTCACTCTTTCCTTTGTCTTTTCTAATGGTGATTTCAAGTGGTTTCTGTCTAATTTCTTACAGAAGCATAAAAAATGGCCTTGTGATATTTTTGCAGATTTTGTTTTTGCTTTGTTTTCTTCATGGTAAAAATGTACACTCTGCTATTGGAATTTTACTTTGCAGTCTTTAATCCACACACCCACTGGACTCTTGGCAGTGTTTTCAACCTGTTGCTCAGCTGCTCTCTTCCCTGGATGTTGGGGGAACATCATCTCCTCTGAACCTTGCTGGCTCTTGTTTCTTGTGGATAGTGATTGCCGCTGATGTTTAAATCATCCTACTCTTTCCCTGCCTTTCTATCTTTTTTCTTTAAAGATTGTGATTCATAATTGTACACTAAATTTCCTTTACCCTTTGCCTTATAGCTTTTAGTCTATAAGTTCATCTTAGAAAATGTAGTGCCTAGTAGGTAGGAAATGGATCATGTCAATTTCCAGTAAATATTATCTAATAGTTAGATGCCTACCTTACTACCTATAATGTAGACAATATTTATTAATGCTAATATTAGCATTAATAATGCTGATAACAATCGTATCATTAATAAATATAATTAATATTATTAATAATGCTAGTGTCATGAACAAAAACTACCAGTTGAGGTGTTTTGTTAGTCTGAATGAAAACTGTGATTGTACTAGGAAGGAATCAACAAAGGTTAATTTTCATTATTTTCCTCATTATCACCACCTCCTTTACTGGAGAGGAGGTTGCTTTTCACAGGATCTCACTGCTGGTTTCTAGGCAGTGGGCCACTGTGAGGAAATCCTGCTTTTCCTGCACCTTTTTTTTTTTTCTGTTCTATGTCTGTTTTCTGTTGTTGTGTTGGGATTTTTTAAGGCTGGTTTCGAAGTTGATATATGCACCCTCCTAATCTAGTACTTCATCTTGTCCCATGACAGCTGGTAAACCTATGGAGAGTGGAAATTCACCTGCATGACTTAATGCTCATTTAGCCAGTTTATTGAGTTTACAAAGGCATCCTATCAAATTACAGAAAAAGGACTTTTTAATGTTTCTACTTGGAAAATAATTAAAATTATGTTTTGCTAATATTAAGTTAACTCTTAAAAGTCTCTTCAAGGCTGCAAAACCTCTGCAGATAAGCTTCAAATTAAATAATCCTTCAAATTAAAAAAAAAAAAATCCTTCTTTGCAATTTTTGAATTTGAAATCATTGCAAATAATTGGCAAAGAAAATTGACAACTAAAATGTGTTTTACACACAAACCATTTTGAACAGGTACACACCTGAAAAAGAGGTGTGTGCAAAAGATCTGCAAAAGATGTGCTTGGTTTTATTTTTTCATTTAGACCTTGAAAGAGTTTGAAGTAACATTAGGTGAGGCCTCTGGCAGAAGGGTGCTGTCCATTTTCACCATAGCACTTGAAGACATGGTGACCCCCAACAGCCATTTTGTTTTTCACCATTTGACCTAAAAATATGATTTTAAAATCTCATCCAGTTTTCTACTCACTAACAAGAAAGTGCTCTGGCAGATCTATTTCCATGTTTGCTGTGGGTGACTGTTAAGTTGCCTTTTTGTTACTTTAATTTTGTTCTCTGGCACAAATAATACAAAGAACTCTTACTGTCAATAAGAAAACAGACATAGATAAGGAAAAAAACTCTGCTGCCTGTAATATTTTTTCTTACCTTAAATTAGCTGTTTAAATAAAATTGTTGACTTAAAAGAATCCAGTAATACAAGAAGAGAAAATGAGTGTTAGTCTGTTACAGTAATGGCTATTACTGTTACAAATTTATTGGTCCGGAATACAGTAAGAGCCACAATGGATTGCTTAAAATCATCCAAAGAACAGTTAATGCATTAAAATATGAATATTTTATGCAGGTCATTAACCTTGATAATTTACCTTAAAATAACTTTGAACTGGCTTGATTTTGATTAGTTTCTAATGGAGCTTGAATCTTCAAGATGTTAATCTTTCTGTGTGGCTGCCAGGTTGTTGAGGTATTATCAGATTGATAATTATTCTTTCATCACTCTTATGAACTTGAGACATACTTAGAGGAAAGAATAATTGTGTCCATGCTACGTTTTTTCCTGGGGTTCTTTCTTCGTACTGTTTTTAAAAATATCAAGGATAGGTTAGTCTATGATGTCCCCAGGCAATCAGCCTTGGAGCTTTCCTAACCCTGAGAGTGTAGAAGTTTTCCAAATTTCTAACATTTCAGCTGTGACATTGAATTTAAAATCAATATGGAAAACACACTGTTCCGGTCTTTTTTTTTTTTTTCCCCCATAATACTACAGTTGATTTGGATTTACTTTCCTAACTATCCTCTGCTCTCTATGTTGAAATTGCTTCTCTCACAGGACAGCTTTTCTCACAGAATCTAGAATCCAGGCCAGTCCTATAAAGTGCTCATTCATGTTCTGGGAATAGAGTAACAGAGGACAGAGGCACTAGCCTTAGTAGACACTGGGAGACAGGAAAATAAGTTGGATGAAAGACTTGCAGTCCTGGACAGAAACCTCCTAGATATTCATGATATGCTCTCAATTTGTTTGATTTTCATGTTATTTGTTACTTTTATGGTGGGAAAATATGGATTGAAAAATAAGCTATCCACTGCTGTTTTCTAGTAAAGAGAACATGGAAAATTCAGTGCTCTTACGGAAGTATTAAACACATGGGTTGAGTTAGAGATATTCTTACAAGATCATGATTCCAGTTTAAAGGAAATTAATGTCCTGGATTAAAAGAAGCAAACAGAAAGGTGGAAGAAGCCAGGAGAGAGAGACTAACAAACTGAGGTTTGACTGACAAAACGGCACTAGTCATCACAGATAATCTTGTGTTGGAGACCAGTCAGCCTGTGAGGAAAGTTTTGTGACATCTTCTGTCCCTGGATGTGGTTCTTTCTACAGGACTGGAATGTTTAAAATATTAAATTAGGTATGCAGTAGTAAAATGTGCAATGTGTTTGTTTACAAGAGGGAACAGTAAGTAGAGAATAATAGAAGATATAGAATTAGAAAATGGATTTGGATATGAAGTTTTTGCTTAGCAAGAACTCCACATACCTCTTCATGAAATGGTAAATTATTATAACTAAAATCAGAAAATTATATTCCGAAAGAACTACATATTTTGTTATTCCAGGAGCTCCTAAACCCGTGATTGGCTACATAACATCTTATGTAGTCTCAAAGAATATGGGGAAATCCATTTTCCCCACCAAGACTTCAGTTTCAAAGCAGAAAAGAAGGAAGGAGAAATAAAATATTTAAGCAGTTACTTTTTAAAGTATTTCCATTTGATTAGCATGAACTGGATTGACGCATTAGAAGAATTCATTTGTTCAGTTGCACAGCTAGGCTGCTCTGGAACTGAGAAAATTCAGCCTAGGGATTTTGTATCCCAAAAGAGTGAGTAAATTCTATCGCACTTTTAGTCTTCAAGAAGATTTTGTCCTTTAGCATTATCTCACTATTGAAAGGTTAAGAAGAAGTTACATTTTCTTAGCATGGTCCCTGAAAGCAAGCTCTGTAGGCTACATTTCACAGTAGTCATTTCTCTTAACCAGCTTCAGTCTAGGAAGCTATTTTTGATTAATTTCTTGTATGCTACTCCCTTTTGCAAAAGCCTCTCTTTCACCCCCAGGATGTCTTTTCAGGACTCCACATGTGTTTGCCTTTTTTCCCCACCATTTTGCTCAGTAAAGGACATTGTACCTTGCCAACACTAGGTGGTATTGGAGTTCTTTTACTCTCATGAGTGCTTTGAAATATATTGCTATCACTATGCCTCATTCATGTATAACCAATTTAAGGATAGCTGTGTGACCTAAAATTATTTATCATTTCTGTTTGAAGAATAAGGTTTTACTTAGTCTGAAGTGGTTTGCCAACTCTTTCACCATGCACCTGCCTCCTTGAAAACTCAACAAACAACTCTAAGACCCTGATAGTTATTTAAGATGTGTGAGCATTGTTAGGACAACAATGAAGACAGAGAAGAAAAGAATGGAAGATTAGATGGAGAGAATGCAAAACTTGAATTTTGCTGTCTTTTAAGTTAATGAGGGGGTAGAGTTATTAAGGCATAAAAGAATAGTTCAAAAGTTGTTGCTATTTGATAGGTGTATTCTCCCTAAGCTTTCTAAAGATGGTTTCAGAAATATTTCCTCCAACTCTTGTTTGAGGGATGCAATACAGGGTCAGGCAGGGAAACCAGGGTAAACATTCAGAAAGTTGCCTTTGTTGCTCTTGGTTTTATTTGCTAGGATGCATTGTAAAATGAGATCTTTGAGTGCCTGTTTGATGTTTAGTTTCAATGAAGAAGCAGGTGATCATGACTTATGTTAAGAGCTGAACATTGTGGGTTACTTCAGTAGGCTATCATGACAAAATTTCAATATGACTGACACTCTCATTGTGCTTGAGAGTGATAGGTGGGTGGCATCCTGAAATAACTGTTCTTTGTGCTGTTAACATGATACCTTCTAATTGATATATCATTTCTTTTTCCAAAAGCAATCCAAGAAATGATACGAAATGATAAAAATTTGTTCAGAAGTAGCTATTATTTTAAAAAACTTTGATTTCTTCCACATACTGGGATCTAAATAACATATTCCAACTTTATCATTCCTCCTTCTTCAAGCATCCAAAATATCTGAAAAACAGAGGAAAAAAAAATCCGTGCAAGAGCTTTCAAGTTACAGGTTCAGCTTCACATTT
The DNA here is from genome assembly GCA_013400275.1 of Rhadina sibilatrix. NCBI lineage: Eukaryota > Metazoa > Chordata > Aves > Passeriformes > Phylloscopidae > Rhadina > Rhadina sibilatrix. Next base: position 24,030 of record VWYO01024123.1, read on the forward strand.
ATAGAAGTGTGAGAGACAGTAAAGAGAGTGAAAAAATGTTTTACACATCTGAACATCTTTCTAAAATCCTGAGACATTCCCCATTACCATTACAGTGATTAGATTTTCTGTCTTAAACTTTCTTTTATTGATTTGTAGCGCACTGATTTGCATTAGAGTGTGGTGATACAGCCAGAGGAGTAATACTAAAGTGACCAGCATTCTGTATAAAAGTACAGTGAAAAAATGTTGGAAATTTGCTAAACGTGCATTGCTATTACATGTCCTCTGTTATCACATCATTTTGTTAATGAAATTATATTTCATATGCATGAATCTTCATGTTTGTCATGAACAGACAATTTTCATGCCCATAAACCTTTCTTGCTTGCAGAGATTCTTATGGAAGATTTACTTTTTTCCAATCTAAAATAAGTGACAATTCAATTAAATCTCTTTCCTCCTCTGGCTTTTCAAAAAACCTCCATATCACCATGAATAAAGGGGACACACTATTATTTTGCTAATGTTTTTGGGAATAATCGTCTTGCTTGAACTGCTGCTTAAACAAGATATTTTACTAAGATTTGACATAAAGAATCAGTGGATGAGTGACCATGAGCATATGAGATTGTGTGCACATCTGGAGATTAAAAGCACCTATCACCTCCACAGTCCTCAAAGATGTTTCTTCATGTGTTCTCACTAATTTAAAGATTTTTTTATAATTATTTTTTTCCAACAGAAAACTCTGGCTTCCCTGTTTTTCAGTAGGAATCCCCTTTCATTGAAGTTTCCCACTCTCTGGTTTCTTTGGCAAATTCATGTTATAACTTAAAAAATCTCTAATGTTCCTCTGTGAAAACTTTTGCAAAGAATCAACCTTTCCATTCTGGTTTAACACATAAGTTAATCTGTAACAAAAAATAAATCAGTTTACACCACTGCATTTGGCCTGAGAGTTTTTTGAAATATGGATTTTCCTTTTCTTGTCTACCCATAAGAAAGGCTGTCTTCTTTCAGTACGAGAAATGTAGAAATCATAGTAATAATCTAGATTTCTGCTGAAGTGCCACCGTGCAACTGCAATTGATTTGTAGTCTGAAATTTACACTTTTTCAAAGAAAATGGTTAAGCTTGGCCTATGTAGCTCTGGATACCTCCATAACCTGGTTATTTAAAGCTGTCTTCAAAAAGCTAGTTATTGCATCTCCAGAGCATGAAACAGCCATGTGTATCTTGCTGGTACTCTGACTGATTACAGCAGCAGGTTAGAGAACTGAGGATGTCTGCAGCTTGATCGCAACATTAGACATGGATCTTTATTTTTTAGAGAACTGTAAAATTGGAGCACCATGCCAATTTATATTGTGGAAGCCCTAGTCGCCTATTATTAAAAATCATCAGGAATTGGCTTGATAAATCAATGAGATTATTGATGGGGTGAGAGAGGTGTAAGCATTTAGATGCCTTCTTATGCATCCAATAGCATTGGCTATTTTTGCATTGTAAAAGATAAGTTCATTTACACATAAATAAACAGTATGAGGATATTGAAAGTAAGTGGGCATAAATGAATCAGATTAAAACCCCCCCCCAGATTTAAAAATTCTGCAAGATGTGTCAGGGAGTTAAAAAGTTTCTTTTAAAGTACCCTTCCTTTAACTTGAAGGCCTATTAAGATGACCTAAATATTTTTCAGCCAAGTGTTTCTCTTTTGTTTTATTAATGGAATTCATAAAAGCTTATGATTCTTGTGTTGTAGAAGCTTTTGCTCAAAGAAATTATCTAGTCCATGACTGCTTTTTTCCTTGATTCAACCCCAACAATTTCTAATTTTATGTGTTCTTCTTTGCAAAGATATATTTCTGTGAAAATTAAAATGTCTTCTCATGTCAAAATCTGCTTCTAGATGTATATAAAACGTGGAAGTAGAAGATGAATAGCTCTTCCTTCTTTGCACTCTTGTATGCTAGTTTCTTTTATTTCTCTGTTCAGATAAAAATCATGAAACAAGTTCTCTTACTAATGCAACTACTGTTTATAGCCCAATTTCATTCCAAAGGGTTTTCTTCATTCCAACAGGACAAAGCAAGGAAACAGAAATGCAGTTTGGAAGAAAAAGGCGGCTTAAATTAGGAGGTGGATTTATGTAGTGGGTTTAGTGTTGGCCAAACACCAGAGCACCCACTAGAAATTATTTAATTATTTGCAGCTGTAAGGTATGGATTAGGAGGAGGAGGAGGAGGCCAAAGCAGGCTCAAAACTTTAAAGGGTATAAAGAAAACTTTATTAACAGAATTAAAAGAAAAATTATAAGGAAAATCAGAATAAATCTTCAGAACACTTCTCCTCCCCACACACCCTCTGTTTTTCCCCCTGACAATGTAGAGACAAAACCTGGAACTTTCAGTCAGTTTACCGCCTACAAAATAATCTTTCTTTAGTCCACTTAGGGAGAGGAGTCTCTCTTGCCATGCTATGGAGACCTCTCCACAGGAACAGTTTTCCCGTGGCTTCAGTGTTGCAGCGAATCAGCTGCCTGGGAAAGGAAAATCTGTTCTCAGTATGAAAGCCCCTCCCATGCCTTTCAGCCTTCCCCTGCTTTCATGGGCCATATCAATTTACCATTTTAAGCATGAGCTGTTCTAGCATTAAAACAGAAGTTCTCTTCTTTTATCTCTGGGGACAGAGGCTTTTCTTCTTCTATCCCTGGGGTGAAATTTCTCATCTCTCTTATCTCTTTCTCTTCAAGTTTCTTATTGGATTACAGCTTTTCAGCATCCACCTGCTCCAGCACGAGTGTCCTTCTCCCGTGGACTGTGGGTGCATGCTGAATTCCCGCATGCGCTTCATGAATTACAGGGAAAAAATGAGGTCTGATATATCAAAAAATATATCTTCACCATAGCCTTACAAAAGAATTTCAGCCCAAGACTAAAGCATCTCCTCAATCCCTTCCCATCTAGATTTTTACTCCTTCTTTACGGACCTCAGTGTCCCATGTTGTCTTCTCTACATCTCATCACCCTTTCTTTTTCCTGACTTGGGAGAGCATTGGTGTTCTAGGTTCATTTGTTCCCNTATGGAGACCTCTCCACAGGAACAGTTTTCCCGTGGCTTCAGTGTTGCAGCGAATCAGCTGCCTGGGAAAGGAAAATCTGTTCTCAGTATGAAAGCCCCTCCCATGCCTTTCAGCCTTCCCCTGCTTTCATGGGCCATATCAATTTACCATTTTAAGCATGAGCTGTTCTAGCATTAAAACAGAAGTTCTCTTCTTTTATCTCTGGGGACAGAGGCTTTTCTTCTTCTATCCCTGGGGTGAAATTTCTCATCTCTCTTATCTCTTTCTCTTCAAGTTTCTTATTGGATTACAGCTTTTCAGCATCCACCTGCTCCAGCACGAGTGTCCTTCTCCCGTGGACTGTGGGTGCATGCTGAATTCCCGCATGCGCTTCATGAATTACAGGGAAAAAATGAGGTCTGATATATCAAAAAATATATCTTCACCATAGCCTTACAAAAGAATTTCAGCCCAAGACTAAAGCATCTCCTCAATCCCTTCCCATCTAGATTTTTACTCCTTCTTTACGGACCTCAGTGTCCCATGTTGTCTTCTCTACATCTCATCACCCTTTCTTTTTCCTGACTTGGGAGAGCATTGGTGTTCTAGGTTCATTTGTTCCCAAGCTTTATCAATTGGAACAGTTTTGCAGAGATCTGCAGTTTAAAGGTTGACCTCGTTCCGTCTCTCACCGCTGCTCACGTGGTTGCCGCCGGCACCGTGCGAGTCGTGCTGGCTGCCGGCGCCGGCCCTGCGCCTTTCCTTCATGCGGGGCGCTGGAAAAGGAGAACTGCTGCTGCTGCTGCTTTTGTCCTTCTGGCTCGCTAAAAGCAGCTAAGCAAAGTCCATCGGGGGCCATGCTGAGGCAGCCATGACCACACACCCTTCTCCCAGTTGAACTGATTTTTGGCTGTGCAGTCTTGGCTACTCCTGGCTGCTCCTGGACTGGGCTGATGGCAGCCACTCCCAGCCCTGGCAGCTCCTGGCTTCAGGGCCATCCTCAGTGACAACCATAGGGCCACTCCTTGTGCTGATCCTGGTGTAAACAAAGTTCCTTTGTGAGCCATGCCAAGACAGTCACAGCCACATGTTGATTTCAGCCAAGCAGTCCTGGCCACGTAGGTGCTTGTGGCATCGGGATGGTCCCGGTAGCATAGTGCAGCAGTGGCAGAAATCTCAGCCGACCTGTGGGCCGACTGAGCCCGGACTGACCCCGCCACACAGCCATGTCTGCCAAGTCAAAACTGCTGTAGATTCTGCTGTGGATTTTTCCGTGGAAAACTGAGGATTATGACTATTACCTGTGGAATCTAAAATAATAAACAATTTCCACTTAATTTTTTTTCCCCTCCAGAAAGATGTAATGTCAAAAAATGGGAGCTGGAACTTTATACAGCTGTTACAGGAGAAGGTTTATTTCTATGTCTTTTCTCTCAGGGGTAACTCTTCATGGAAACATGAAATAAAATTTAGGTCCTATCATATTTCTGTGTGTCTGTACTTTGTCCTGACCAAAGTGCTTTAAAAATAAATGCGTGTGCTTTGAAAGTTGTTCTTAAAATCTAAGAGTAAAAAATGGCAAGATTTTTTAAAAGACAATTAGGAAATAAACATTTTTAAACCCCCCTCCTTTTTTTNCTGCTCCAGCACGAGTGTCCTTCTCCCGTGGACTGTGGGTGCATGCTGAATTCCCGCATGCGCTTCATGAATTACAGGGAAAAAATGAGGTCTGATATATCAAAAAATATATCTTCACCATAGCCTTACAAAAGAATTTCAGCCCAAGACTAAAGCATCTCCTCAATCCCTTCCCATCTAGATTTTTACTCCTTCTTTACGGACCTCAGTGTCCCATGTTGTCTTCTCTACATCTCATCACCCTTTCTTTTTCCTGACTTGGGAGAGCATTGGTGTTCTAGGTTCATTTGTTCCCAAGCTTTATCAATTGGAACAGTTTTGCAGAGATCTGCAGTTTAAAGGTTGACCTCGTTCCGTCTCTCACCGCTGCTCACGTGGTTGCCGCCGGCACCGTGCGAGTCGTGCTGGCTGCCGGCGCCGGCCCTGCGCCTTTCCTTCATGCGGGGCGCTGGAAAAGGAGAACTGCTGCTGCTGCTGCTTTTGTCCTTCTGGCTCGCTAAAAGCAGCTAAGCAAAGTCCATCGGGGGCCATGCTGAGGCAGCCATGACCACACACCCTTCTCCCAGTTGAACTGATTTTTGGCTGTGCAGTCTTGGCTACTCCTGGCTGCTCCTGGACTGGGCTGATGGCAGCCACTCCCAGCCCTGGCAGCTCCTGGCTTCAGGGCCATCCTCAGTGACAACCATAGGGCCACTCCTTGTGCTGATCCTGGTGTAAACAAAGTTCCTTTGTGAGCCATGCCAAGACAGTCACAGCCACATGTTGATTTCAGCCAAGCAGTCCTGGCCACGTAGGTGCTTGTGGCATCGGGATGGTCCCGGTAGCATAGTGCAGCAGTGGCAGAAATCTCAGCCGACCTGTGGGCCGACTGAGCCCGGACTGACCCCGCCACACAGCCATGTCTGCCAAGTCAAAACTGCTGTAGATTCTGCTGTGGATTTTTCCGTGGAAAACTGAGGATTATGACTATTACCTGTGGAATCTAAAATAATAAACAATTTCCACTTAATTTTTTTTCCCCTCCAGAAAGATGTAATGTCAAAAAATGGGAGCTGGAACTTTATACAGCTGTTACAGGAGAAGGTTTATTTCTATGTCTTTTCTCTCAGGGGTAACTCTTCATGGAAACATGAAATAAAATTTAGGTCCTATCATATTTCTGTGTGTCTGTACTTTGTCCTGACCAAAGTGCTTTAAAAATAAATGCGTGTGCTTTGAAAGTTGTTCTTAAAATCTAAGAGTAAAAAATGGCAAGATTTTTTAAAAGACAATTAGGAAATAAACATTTTTAAACCCCCCTCCTTTTTTTTTTTTTTCCTCTGCTTTATTTTATTTTATATTGTAAATAGCAATAAAATTTTACAGGTTTAGAACTTTTTCATCTTGATGCGTTTTTATGGCAGACTCCATCAAATACAAAATGAATTCATTACTTTTCAGTGTGAGTCCTTCCAATACACATGTTTTGAAGAATGTCTGTACAGCCCAACTATAGGAAACATTGCCTGAGGTAGCACATTTCAATGTGCATTTCCCAGAGCTTGAAAAAATCTGTCATGGGATTTTTTTTTGGTATTAACTTATTTTGTCACAAGCATACAATTTATATGTATCTGTATGTGACTGTGGAGTGTCCAAAAATATTTTAAAAAGTTATATATTTCTGAATCTGAAATTAAGTATGGAAAAATTTTTGTCATCCTCAACTTTTAGGTAGGATTTTCATTCACTGGAAATTGTATGTTTGCAGTAAGAAAAGCATGATGTCTACAATGATAGATACTTTGCAATTATTAATGTTGTGACAGGGTTTTGGGAATCTCTCTCTTTAGTTTCTGTCCAGAAACCCAGGTAATCTTTTTCCCAATTTACATACTCATCATGGAGAACTACATGGAGTGAAAGGCTCTTAATAGCTGAATCTATATTGTGTTTCTTTTATTAACTGGAGTGTCCAGGTTGTGTGACTTCTTTTTCATCCAGGTTTTAAAATGTAAAACTCGCCTGTCCTGGATGAAGCTACCAAGAGACAGAATCTTGATAAGGAAATCTGTTGCAGGACCAGACATTCCTCTTTGTCCCTTCTTTCATCTACCCACTGCCTATTTGTGCTCAGCTTAAACGGCTTGTTTTCATGACTGATGGCATGCCCCTTTCATTTTAATTCAGACAGTTTATAGGTCTTCTCTAATGTCATAATCACTTTACAAACCACCAGTGTCACTCAGACATATTAAGATTGGATTAATAATTCTGGTTCCAATGGAATAATGCAGAGATATTTTGGTATCTATTTTATGGGGCAATACGTGACATATGAACTTTGCAATTGTCTTGAGTTATGGAACCAAAAGGTGTGTATTCTATTTTCATCTATTGAAAGCAGTTGAGGAGATGTTTTTCTTTATTTCTTGTAACTCAAGTAGGGGAGAGGCCTGAGGCCTTCTGATAATGGGCCATTAACACCCCCCAGGCTATACTCTTTCCCAGAGCACCACCATCGTATTGAGATGCATCACATTCACACAGGAACACGAAAAGATCCAGCTTTCACCCGATTCCTGGGAGGAAGACCGGACCTCATCTCACCAACACTAGACCCAGTCTCATCATCACCAGACCTGATCTCATCATCACCAAACTCCTTCCCACCACCCTTGGACCCTTTGGCTACAGGATCATCTCTACTTCAGAACCACATCTGCCACTTCAGAAGGACTTACTTTTGGACTGCTTCCAGCACCCTGACCAACACGGTGTCAGGTTGTATCCCTGACTCTATCAGGGTTCTCCAAAATTATTGTTTGTTTGTTTACTTGTTTGATTGGGTGGTTTTGTTTCCTACTACATTTGTATTGTTAATATTCTTAGTAAAGAACTGTTATTCCTATTCCCAAATCTTTGCCTGAAAGCCCTTGATTGCAAAATTAT
>VWYO01024123.1:34449-44739 GCA_013400275.1 Rhadina sibilatrix
TTTTTTTCTTCCCATTATTGTGGCTGTATAGTCCTCTTACCCTAGCTTTTAGTGTTGCTGGCCACCAACCATTCTGTAGTTGTACTCTTTTAAGAAGGCATGTGATGAGTGAAAGCAATAATTTTTGTCTTATGTAGTCTGTTCATAGCCTTCTGTGTAGACCACTTGCCATGTATTCCTCCTATGACAAGAAACATAGAGAACAAATTACCATGTACTTTGTTGTACTGCATTAATGTACTCCATTACCAGTTAGCTTCTAAGCTCTTCAACTTTGCTTTTACCAAGACTAATGCATAAAACGTGGTATCTTTATGGGATGGTATCCATATCCATATGGATATGTCATATCCATATGGATGTGGATATGGTTTTTGTGTCAGTGTAGGTTGTATAATACATGTATGGGAATGTTAATCTGTTTCTTTTTCTGTGTCATTTGTATGTCTTGTGATTCTCTTTTAAAGCTTTAGGGGAATTCAACTTAACTGGAAAGCTTTTAGACTCAGAGTGATTTATAATCTTCTCTGGAAGACATATAAACTACCTGACAGTTTTAAAGTCTGAAGAGAAACAGATAGCAATATATTTCTTGCAAGAAATTTGTTATCACAGCAGTTGTCTTGAAGTACCTTTCTAAAATATGCTCTTTGTTTAAATCTTGTGATTTTTCTAGGAAGTTGGGGAACTTTCACTGAATGCCCAGATTTAACAATACTGTTTCAAAAATGTTTATCCAGATGTGTTTTCCTTTTGAATGCTGGGAGAACAAAACAAAATAGTTGATTGCATCAAAGAATTAGGTTTTCTTAAATATGACTTGAGAAACACCTAGATTATTGACACATAACCAATTTGATATTGGCATGCATTTACTAATGGTGTCATAATAAACCATGGGACTGTGAAAGAGTCTGCTGCTCAGCCCTACATTTTAAGAGTGTTTTTACTCGAATGACATCTCAGATGATGTACAGGCAGAGAAGGCATGAGAAAAGAAATTATGTATTATGAGCCCCAGACAAGAAGTGGAGGGGAATAAGGAGGAGATAAATGACAACATTAAAACATCTGTATTGCATGAAGTTGCTTAGTATCAATGCATTGCCGAAAGTAATGCCTCAATTTATGATGACAAGGGAAAGAGTTGAAGGGATTAAAGCAACCTCTAATGAAATATTCAGGTTATTTTGGGAAAGGTCTTGAGAATTTTTTAGAATAGTAAATATACAATAATATCTCAAATAATAATCTTAGAGCTTCTTTTTTCTTTTATTTTAGTTATACAGAAGCAACATTTTTTCCATGAGCACATCAATTGCACCAATATAAGTAGAGAGGTAAGTATATCTTACTACTTATAAAAGTCTTCTGTAACTTTTTTACATATAAGAACATGTTATTATTGAACAACTAAAAAACCCAAAAAAACCCAAAAAAACCCCAAACAAAAACAAAAACAAAACCACCACAAAAAACCCAAACTGTTACTCTCTCACTGAACAGCTGTACATTCTTATAACTGTCATCACAATTTCTAAAACATTCTAAGTTTTGCTACATTTAAAGTAGTCGAGTTTTCCTGTACAAAGCCAAGAACTGAACCTTCATTAAAAAAACTCCTTTTTTTGCCACTCTGGATACTGCTGACATATCCTCAGAGCAGATAACACATGTGAAAATAAATCAGCTACATATATTCATCTGGAAGGAATAGTTTTAAATGGGAGGGATACTGCTGAGGTCTGAGTTGAATTCTTTATGGAAGTAATGAACCTAGATATGTTTATAAAGGTATGAACTAGAGTTCTTCAAAACTATTGAATTCTAATTTGTGAAGTGTTTACTCCAAATCTACAGATTTATAATAACTTATGGATGTAGCGTTTGTTTGTTTGTTTGTTTGTTTGTTTTTTCTGAGCTCTCCTAGCCTTGAGCAGATTTCCACCATAAACAAACTTTGCACCGTTTTTATTTGATATATTGAGGAAAAGATTTGTATGAGTATTTACTCATCTGGGTAGCCTGGTACAATATGTGATATTTAGAGGTAATTTTATGTAATAAGCACTGTAGATAAAATTCTAATTCATAATTTAATGTAAGGAAGGACATAGATCAATGAGATTTCATAGTTCTAATCCAGTTCAAGATTAAGATGGTGTCATAAATTGTGGGATAACTCCAGATTTGATGCAGAAATGCAGCCCCTTAGGCTGTGTATAGTTTTCTATTACTTTTTTCTACTTTTTTCATAACTAGCATAATTCAGATTTGTGTGCTGTTGCAGAAGGAATGAAGCTGGATGAGGGGTAAAAGGTCTATGGACTGCAACAGTTAGAGAACCTAAGGATGAATGTTGTTGATGTCCCCTATTATACATTTGCTCAACACATCTGTATCTTTTAGTCTCATATTGAGAAACACAAACATAATGCAGCCTGGGGAAAGTGAAGCAGGAAAGAAAGATCAACCTGAGAGGGCTTTAAACCACTGGTATGTTATTAGAAAAAAAAAATTAAAAGCAGTAACTCATTCAGGGATACTAACTCTTGTGTTGCAAATATTACTAAGTTCAGGTCTGCCATCCCATACAGTTTATAACCATCAGAATGTAACCATGCATGTGGAAGATTTTCAGTGATGTTCTATAAATAATTTTACTGCGATAAGTAACAAGTGTGAATTTTTGTGAACGGTTTTCATCTCATTCTCTAAACCTGTAAAGAATTGCTAATTTCATATACCAGTAAATTTGGATACTTTTGTCATTCTCAGACATCTTGCAGTTGTGAGCAGTGTGACTGTATTCAAATTAGTGACATTTTATTTTAATTTTTTTTAAATTCATCAAATAATTTAGTCATTTAAGCCAAGGATGGAACACAAAAAGAAATGCTAATTATTCTAACAAAATTTCCTAGAAATTCTAGAAACTACACTGAAGGCCACCTGTCTGCAGTCTGAATTAATTTTTTGGATGCTACCTTGGAATGCTACGGAATTCACTTAGTGTGCAGTAGAGCGGTTCATGAAGTAAAATACTTTCGAAATAGCTTAAACCCCAACATTTTTCCTTGATGAAGAGTTCTCTGGTCCCTTTCTGATGAAGTTAATTCTAATATTCTTTTTTCCATCCAACCCTTTGTGGTGGATCTCATATTTCTGAACATATGTATCTTCCTTCACAGATGACAAAAAGTTTCTCACCTTCCAGTTTCCTTACAAACTTCTAGTGGCAAGTCTCAATAACATAATTAGGGAATAGAAATTTTTACCCAATCAGGGAGTAATAATTAGACAGATGGCTTAGATATCATCACGGCTAGATTGTATTTGAGACACTAATTCACGAGTCTGGCTACTAGCAGACACTTAGTTGCATGTCATATTCTCCTAGAGAAACCGCAAGCACTTCTGTTCATTTCTAGGAGTCATGTTGAAATCAGAGAAACTTTTTTTTTTTTTTTTCTGAAGTGAAATGCTAGTTGCCATCTGATTCTCTGTTTCTGTCTCTTTTTTCTGTTTTCATTTTTTTTTAGCCTGGTAAACAGAATCTCTGGTGATTGATGTCATCATAAAACCCTAGAATATCACTGAGTGCTGTTGTTATTGCTCAATACTAAAAGCAACAGAAGATACTAAATCATATATTAAAAATGGGGAGAGGTCAAGATGGAACAATATTAAATACCAAGAAGCCATTTTGAGTTGAGGATAGTTTTTATTGGGGGAAAACAAAGCATGATACATAATAATGCTAAGAAACTGTTGTAAAGAGCAAAAGTTCTTGCTTCATTCTTCTCATAGAGGAACACTCATCTTGATTATATTAGATGACTAAGGATACTGATCCTTAGAAGAAGAAGGCAGTTTATGTTCTCTTGGAAAAAAAAAAGGACTTTGGAAAAACCAGTATAATATTTATTAACTATATTAAATATATCTTTAATAAACTCATTTGGTATAGACTAGTATTATAGAAGACTTTATTTCTGTTTTGGTACACATGTCAAGAAGGACAGAGGCTTTGAGTCATCAATGTTTTGCTCATAAAATTTATATGGGTAGCAACTCTATAGCCACATAACTATATGACTACAAATCTCATGTGTCTGCATGTGTTTGTCTCTCTGGTGCCCAGTGATAGGGCATGGGAAAATGGTATGAAATTGTGTCAAGGGAAATTTAATTTGGATATTAGGAGAAGATTCTTCACGCAGTGGTTGGTAAGGCACTGCAACAGGTTCCCCAAGGGTGTGGTCACAAATTGAAGCATGGAGAAGGTCAAGATGTATTCAGACAGCACTTTCAGACACATGGTGTGATTCTTGAGGTGATTCTGTGCAGGAACAGGAGTTGGACTTTAATGATCCTTTTAGGTACCTTCCAACTCAGGATATTCCATGAACCATGATTCTATAATACTTTAATATCATAACACAAAATAAAAAGATGGGAAAATTGCTATCTTGTTCCCACTGAAGCTTTTCATAACATGTCGTCTATTCTTCCCAGATCCTGAATTATATTCTACTAAGGGTAGCCTGTGTATATTGTGCTATAGATCTTTTGGTTGTAAAATAATATTCTGGGTCACACCTACCTGTGATTAGGCACTATAAACCAGAATAGTGCAAGATAATTAGGAGGTAACTGGCTGGCTATGAGGTTTCACATAGGTACTCTTGGCTGGTGTCCTGCTCTTGCCATGATGCCACAGTGGCTGGGGGTTTGGGGCAGCTGTGGGGTGGGCCAGAGATACTGCCACCCAGGGCATCAGGCATCTCTGGGGGAACAGGGTCGATAAAGCCTCTTACTGCTCTCAGGTCTCTGAGATTTGCCACTTGTACCTGATTTTGCCCTTTTCAAGTGCACCTTGTTCAGTGAGTAAATAAATCAGCTAAATAATAATAAATACTACTTAATAGTAGTAAGCACACTTGAAGATATGAGTGACCTGAGGTATTCTGTTACTGAGTGATGTGTGCTTGCAGATTCCAGTGATGATATCTGTCTGGGTGCTGGGAGTGGTAAAGTTTTGTATAAACACACTAGAAAACCAAGGCCAAACTCTATTTTTTGTTATGTTTATTAGCATGCATTGGGAAAGTCTGGTTTTTAGTTCTATTTTCTAGTTGGTTGTGTGTGTTTTTTTTTTTTTTTTTTTTTGTTTGTTTTGTTTTGTTTTGTTTTGTTTTTTTCTGAAATCTTGGAGGTTTGCTCTTAATCTTCTAGAAAAAAAAAAAAAAAAGGTCTTCTGGCTCTTTTCTAGGACATGGTTTTGGGTTTTTTTGTTTGATTTCTATATTTTCTTCTTTGTTCCTGAGAAGTAAACTTAGTTGTATCTTCCTCTATACATTCATCACACATTTGAGCATTATGTATGAAAAACGTCTTGTAGTGAAACTATTGCAAAATGGTGGCTGCAATATTTCTCAAACATGGAAGGTTTGGGTTTACCTGCTCACAAAGACCACTCTTTTAATTTCATTTCATTGGCATCATCTCTGAGGTTATTGGTTTGGAGACAGTGATCTTGAAGTTTGAGAAGTCATGACACATCTGATGCATTGCTACTAGAAGTGTTAAAATCCACAAGGGTTAAAATTTCATGGTCATGGTTTTCAAAGATTTGTCTAAAAGAAACCCAGGAGTATTCTTGTAGAGACAGCTTTTCAAAATACATTGTAGAATCAGTTGACTGGTTGGTTTTCTTGATTTGTCCCATGAAAAGTAAGTGCAAGTTAGTGTTATCTAAGGGTTGCAAATAGAACTAGCTATCCTGTAAACCCAGAACTCATTTTCCCCTGCAAAATAAAACTTGGTTGTACTTGTGAGTATTCTGAGCAAATCTCTTACTGGAGTACTTCTCAGAAATACTAAGTTAACTACTTTCCATTAAAAGAAAAGCAACTCAGGAGATATATAAATAGTCTATAAAAATAATTGAGAGGGTTGGTGTATTGAATTACTGTCTTGTTTAAATACTTCTTGATGCAGAGAACTATAAAAGACATGCCTCTTTTTTAAGCCCCTGTTCCTGGTAAAAACAAGAGTTATATTGATTTATTGCAATTTATTTTCTCCCTGGATTCTGGTTTTGACATTGTGAGAAGATTAATTGGAATTAATGGCATTTGCACAGCTAATTAAAGTCACTCTTCCTTCAGTCAAATGAATTCCTTTTATCAGAGACATAACAAAGTCTAGCTTAGTTCCTGCAGCTTGCATGTAAATGTTCCGTGCTTGAATAAGCATCTCTGCAGTCATTAGTGGTTGAATACAGACACTGTTAATGATATCTGGTAATTTCTTCAGCACTTGAAAAGCACAAATAATATATCCATTTATTCTTAAATGTGCAAAAAAATCAGAATTTTTTAAAATTGAAGTTAATAAAAGACAGGGTGTATTCTTACTCTTAGGAAGCATTCTGGAGATGAACATAGTAGTATCAGAGAGTGTGCTGTCAGTTTTTCATACATTGTCCTAACAGAAAAAACCAGTACAGGTCAAGGAAGTTAATTCCTCTGTATAACAAATGATGCAGTCTCTCCCTCTAAGCATAATGCCAAATACCTTATTAACAAATTGCCATGTAAAAAGGTGTTGCATTGAAAACACAAACAGGGTGGGAAACAGAACAAAGTGAATATGCTGCTAATCTCTGTGTGTCTACTGAAAATGGAGGAGGTATACCTTTTACTACAGAATAAGGTTTTGGAGGAATATTTTTCTTAAAGCAATCCATATTGCTAGCATAATGCTTGAGCTGCAATAGACTCTGTTGGCAAACATGCAGAGTGTTACTAACTACAGTGGCCCTCTGAATTGGTATTGAAGTCTGAACAAGGGCCACTTCTTTTTTCCCATATAACAGTGGATTTATGTTCTGCTTTGGTTTTTGCTTTTATGTGACATGACAGTGATCTGAATCCAAGGACATGTTGAAGATGTTGTTTGGCTCTGGATTTATTACAAAAAGTCCCTGTTTGCTAAAGTATTAAGTGTGAATCATCTTTTAAGGTATATGTAATTTTAATTCATGTAATAAAAAGAGAAATTTTTTTGCAGTTCAGAGATCACAGAATATTTTGAGTTAAAAGGGACCCAATAGAACAATCAAATCTAACTCTTAAGTGAATGGCCCATATAGGGGTTGAACCCACAATCTTGGTGTTACTAGCACCATGCTCTAACCGACTGAGCTAATTTCATTTCATAAGATAATACTTAAGCATATGGCTGTGGTTACAAGTTCTGTTTCCTAGACACAGATCTCATTTTCAGACTCAGAATATATTCATTATCTTTGCTTTTATATTAGATGTACTCCGAAAAAATGTGATGAATAACATAATAAAAAAAAGCCCAACAACTTCAAATTAATCTCTCTGGGCAAAAGGTATGACTGGTATTATTCACATAGTCTCTTGTGAATGTTAGAGTAAAGTTCTTGAACACTGACATGAAAACAATGATATGACTCCCTGCAGTGATAATTGCACTGTGAATTATAATTTTGGAAGATAGTAACTCTTGGGTTTCAAGCAGTAAGACAAACTGAAATTTGTGTCTTGTATCCATTGTATGATGAATCAGCCAGCAAATTACAACTGGAAAGTTGTGGAGAATCAGGATAAGGAAGGGAAGAGGAAAAGCAGTTCTAAACTATGTGGAAACCTTTTGTAAAAAATGAGTTAGAAGTAAAAACTCTATTAAATTTATGGTTGAATCTCAGCTGCAAAACCAGACTCTTAAATTCATTGAATATGTTTCTTTGGTTCAAATAAGCCTTCCATAATAACTTAAAAGCAATTTTTAAAGGATAAGTTGTAGTATTTGTATTTCCTGGTTATTGAGTCAGTGAGATAGAACATACAATTCTAGTCCTGTACTGACATGTAGAAGAAAGGCTGTTTTACAGTGAGAGTAGAGATTAGTACATTTTGTCTGCAGAGACAGCTGCAAAGTCTATTCAAGAGGTATCCCAATTCTAAAGTAATAATTTCTACTTTGGAGTGCACTGGTCTCTGCACTGAGGCTGTTGTGTGTGAATAAAGCCCTTATGTCATGTTCCAAGGTATGTAGCATGAAATGCTAGTCAGTTTTAGATGTAAAAATTTAAATAATGTACGGCAGGTGCAAAAATTTCTTTCTCACATCCTTACAAAATTATGTTGATTCTTTGATGCAGCTTAGGCTTGCTCAGCCTGGAGAAGAAATGGCTCTGGAGGGATCTTATAGCAGCCTTTCAGCACCTGAAGAGGACTTACAGGAGAACTGGGACTTTTTCCAAGGGTGTGCAATGACAGGACAAGGGGGAATGGCTTTAGACTGGAATAGGGCAGTTTTATGTTAGCTGTTGTGAAGAAATTCTTTACTGTGAGAGTGGGGAAGCACTGGGACAGATTGTCCAAAGAAGTAATGGATGTCTAATTCCTGGCAGGGTTCAAGGCCAGGTTGGGTAAAGTTTTGAGCAGCCTGTTCTTGTAGGAGGTGTCCCTGCCCATGGCAGGTGGTTGGAGCTAGGTGATTTTTCAGGTCCCTTCCAACCAAAACCATTCTTCTAATTCTTATACAATGCTATGAATTTATATATTCAAATAAAAATTATAGGAAAGGCTGAACCCAAAGTCTCCATGTCTGAGAAAAGACAGTCTTATAATCCTCACCTGATACTAAACAAACCAAATAAAACAATAGGCTTAAAAAGCCTGCAGTCTGATTCTGAACAAGGATATTCTGAGCAAGGAAGGACTCTTGAAGCTCTTCTTCCAATACTTACCTACATAATACTGGGATTCAGTTCACCCTCAAGTAGGATTGCAAATACATTTTGATGTGCTATTTGCTCCCAAAACAGCAAGTTGGCACCGTCTAGTATATTTAGTCTGTTTAGGGAATCACTGTATTCATAAGGGATGAAAAAAATTTAAGCACTTCTTTTCTTGTTTAGACCTTTTGATGCTGAAGCGTTTTCAAAGTTGTAATTTAAAAGCCAAGTTCTGAACCATGTGAAATACGGGCTTCCATTATGCAGATAGTTTGGTAAGTTAATATGCTTTGGGATGAATGACTTATTGAATACTTCAAACAACGTGGTAGTTGTGTGCCAAGAAGGTATTTCTCATTCTTCAATTCACTGTTGAAAACCTTCTGAACTCATACAGATGAAATGGCAAATATCTTTCAGACGCCATTGTCTTAACTCAGAAAATCCCTACAGCTTTTTATACAGTCCTTTGAAAATGTCACTTTTGAGTTATGTGAATTTGTAGTGAAAAGAAAACTTTCTCAACCACAACATTATTTCAGCTGCATTTTATCATGATTTAACCTCAGCTGACAACTAAGACTCACATTGCCACTTGATCATTCTCCCCTTGTGGCACAGAGGAAAGAATTGGTAGTGTGAAAGTGAGAAAACTTGTAGGTTGAGATAAAAACAATTTAATAATTGAAATAAAAAATATTAAAAATTATGTTAATAAATTCTAGTGAAAAGGAAATCAATAGAGAAGAAATAAGACCCAAGAAAGACAAATGATGCAATGGAATACTATTGCTCACTACCAACCAACAGATGCTCAGCCCAGATCCTTAGCTACAGCACCCCATAAATTTTCCCCCTCATTTCTTTTGTTGAGCATGATGCCATACAGTTAGGAAATTCCTTTGGTCAGTTGAAGTCAGACGTCCAGACTCTCTCCTGTGTCAGCTTCTTTCCTTCCCACAGTGCCTCTCCCCATTCTCCTTGCTGGGGGAAGAGAAGCAGAAAAAGCCTTTGCTGAAGCCCTGTTCAGCAGTAATGAGAACCTCCCTCTGGTATCATCCCAGTTCAGCACAAATCCAAAACACAGACCAGTACTAGCCTCTATGCGGGAAATTTACTCTACACCAGACAGAAAAACAGGACACACTTTGACTAGCAAATTTTGCTTTTGTCTAGATTAGTTTAGTAGAATACATAGCTGCCTGTTCTATTGATACCACTTAAATTTTTTTCAGATTAGCAACAGATTCAAGTCATCAAATAAATTGACAAGAAAACCCAGAGCTTGATGCATTAGTCTTTCCATGGTAGCACTTTGAGAATTCATCTTTTTTGCTTTAGTGCAAAGTTTAGAAATCTTTTCCTTTGATTTAAATACAATCAGGACTCTAAATTCTGAACAGTTTGTAGAAGATTAAACATCTTAACTCAGATATTTAAGGCTAAATTCTCCCTTTCTGTGAGTTTGCTAGAGCCAATGCCTATTTCAGCAGTTTATAGATAAAAATCTC
>VWYO01024123.1:44770-55574 GCA_013400275.1 Rhadina sibilatrix
TATACCCTATTTTTTATTTGTGATACAGTCCAAGTATTATTTTCTTAGAGTCAAGTAAGTCCCCCTTTTCAACATATTTTACTACTCCAATATGTTGTAGAGAGCTTTTAAATGCTGATAAAAAAAATCCCAAACTTCTAAATAGATTTTTTCTCCTCTTAAGTGCATTGAAATTTTACACATGAATACATTATATATTATGTATATTATAAATAATGTATATTATATATACATTGATATAATACGATACACATAACTTATTATGCTATGATATAGCACAATATAACATTACATGTATTTTTTGTTTTGAATTTTGACAGATTTGTGTGATGAAAATTATCCAAAATTGAGAAATTAAGCTTACCATGTGTTTCAGAGTTGATGACAGCAATTTTGTCATGTTTTGTTTTATGGATTCAAGTATCTTCACAGAAAAATACATTGGAATGTGTCTCTTCCCTCATGCATTCTTCACTTTAAAGCAGTTCCTCTGCTTCTTAAAGAGCTTGGCTGCTGTATATTGTGTAGAACATTTCTGTCAATATTCTCTGCTGAGCACCTGTCTGCACAGAAGCTTGCTCGCTCTCACTCTGGAATAGTCAATAGCCTGAATCTCCACGTAGTTCCTGCTGAGGCAGGGTGGTGGAAAGAAGTAAGTTTGGCCTAACTAGCAAGAAAGTTGCTATCTAGGAAGAAAATCTGCGTGAAACTTGGCTGGAAGAGAGCACAATCAAGGTCCAGGTCCTAAAAATCAGTATACAACCTTAATTGGGTGTGCTAAAAAGTCCCACTGTTTCAGATGTAATCTGAGCTTAGTATTGTAGATGCAGAGTTCCTGCCTAGCACAAGTAGCAAAATCCAAGCCTCGCAAAAATGGGAGGCTAAATTGTGAGTTAACATAAGAAAGGGGACATCAGGAAAAATGAGCATGAATATGGTGCAAAAATGTGTTTGGAATGCTGTGGCATACACAGTTAATCAGTACAGGAGAGGTCACTCCAGGAGCATTGTCTGAGTTGCTAAAAATTGTAAAATTGCTTTGATTTCTTTGCTCAGATTCTCAAGGTTTTGCACTCCTAATTCCATCTACAAAAGTGCTTTATTAGACAAAAATTAGGAGTAATAGTCAGTGCAAGTGACAGTGAGTCATTCTGAAGAAACAACACACTTCTTCCTCTTGTTTTGAAGAGAGGGAAATATTAATCTTAACAAAACCGTAGTGAAACTCAGACATGGAAGCAATCCTGTGTGAAAGTTGTTGCAAACTTGAACGTTCTGGAAAATTTATATTTGTGATCTATATTGTTAAAGTCTGCAGTATTCAGTAACTTTGTTTTTGTCACATGGTTTGTTTATGAATACAGTGAAGGTCAGCTGCTTTATCACAAAAACCTGAACGGAAAGAAGCAGCTGTTGACACTTTTTTCCCACTTCCAGTACTGCCAAGCTGTTTGAAGCAGACATTAAAGACAGAAGTAATTGTTTTAATTTAGTGAGGCTGGGGGAGCTCCTACTTAAAGTGTGACAGGAAAGTACATTGTATCCTGTGCTTCTACTTGTGTGTGGAGCACTTCAAATATCAGACTTGGAGTGTGCTTGTCAGAGGAGGAATGGGCAGTGCCTGGAGAGATGTCTAGAAATCACAGGGTATGATGGTCACTGATGAATACCAGCACCTTGTAAAATAAATGCAGATAATATATGAGAAGCTACAAGGACCATTTTTTCCTATACACATTCTGAATTTTATATATCAAACAAAGCTTACAAACAGTGAATGATGAGCAGGAGATGTGTAGTTATTTCACAATGAAACCGAAAATGAGAGAGCTTGCATGTGCTAGTTGATGTCATCAGCAGTGAATCAGGCTGCTTTCAACTCATAACAGAATTAGAGAGCTGTCTGGATAGTTTCTGGAGAAGAAACTCTAAAAATTCATGTGCATCCCAAATAATTGTAAAAACAAGGAACCAAGTAAAATGATTCTTAAAATAAAAACTACTTCCTTTATTTTTTTTAGGCACTTAGAAACATGATGGTATTCTTTGGGATGTGGCTGTTCTTTCCGTGTGAAAATGTTGAATGATGCTGAAGTTTATAGGAATGCTTCTTACTCCAAAAGTAACAAAGAAATTTTCAGTACGTGGAGAGATCATGGACAATGGAAAGTTGACTCCTTTTGTCACTGCTCTCAAAGTAAGAATGATGTAAAGTGTATGATTCAGAAGATGAAATTATGGTTCTGGATGGTGTGGTGCAAACTCACAGGGTTTGTGTTGAGAACGGGGTTCATGTTGGTGATGATGCTTGGTACAGAGGCAAATTTCATTTCAAATGACAGAAAACTACAATTTGATACACCAGCTTTGCTCAAAGTTCTATTCATAGAGATATCAGGGCCTTCTGCCCAGAGCTACTCCCTGTCCCACTGGCATCACTTCCAGGGGTTTGCCTTCTGGAGACAGGACTCTGGATCAGAATATCATGGAGGCTCTGTTAGCCCCCTCCTCACACTGATCTCTGTTCCTCACAGTGACTGTGCTGTCACAAGCATCAACTGGTCCCCTGCAGTTTGGAATCACCTGACATGACAGGTATATACCTTATCACCTACCCATATCATTGATAAGAGGCTGCTGTGGGAGCTCTCTTGTTCCCAGTATAGTGAATTATCCATCAATCAGCCCTTTTTGAGTAAAATTATCCGAACTTTATATTCATTCTTCTGATGGTGCACCCACCCAGACCATAACAACCCAACACAGAGGAATACTGTGGAAGATGGTGACAAAAAACATGCTAGTGTCAAGGTGAAGGACGTCCACACTTCTCCACTTAGACACAAACACATGTATGTTATCACAGAAGGCAATTGTCTGGGACAGACATGGTTAACCCATGGCCAGTCTATGATGGCTATTTTGTTCACCCTGAGTTGTGCTCCGACAGGATTTCTTCCATGGCTTTCCCTAGCACTGAATTGTCTGACAAGCCTGTAGTTCCTCAGATCTTGCCCTTTTGAAAGTGGATACAGTCTTTGTATTTTGGGTTCTTTCCCATATTGCCGTAACATATCGTTGCTAGAGAGCAGCCTCACATGGACACCCTCAGCCTTCATCCCTGAGTGCAGCCTGTCTGCTTTGATCCTGACAGCACCTTGCTGTTTTCTGCAGAGGGATGAGGTGTGCAGTGATGCCTCTCAGTAGGGCAAGTAAACCTAGACATGCTGCCTTTGTGGTGCAGTATCTGCTGCTGATTCCAGAGTTATCTGTCACAACAAATTTAGATATCGCTGTTCTGCGACACATGAGTGCTATGAATGTAATTTTCCTGGTTTCTGCTTTACTATACAAGGGGCTGCCAGCCTGTGGGGGAAATCCTTTCTGAGCTTCTGTAGTGCTATTGTGCTTTTGGTAGGATCAAAATGAGGGACATAGCATGTTTTTTGTCACCATCTTCCACAGTAACCTCTTTTGCAGAGCTGTGATCAAGCTGTTGGCTTAAGAGATCAAATTATGGTGATATTCTTTATCCTAATGGCTTTCAGGTTCTTCTGGATTTCAAATAACTGATAATGACATCACTTTCTCTTCCAGATTAATATTATTTGCCATTATGCTTTTTTGCCACTGGTGTTCAGAACTGTGTAAACCAAATAATTTTATCACATCAAATTTTTTATTGCTTTCTGATTAGAAGTAAATAATATTTACTTTCTGCTTGACTACTTTACTTTTCTTGATTACTTTGTCTTCATTTACATATATTTCTCAATCATGGTTTCTTTTAATCTTTTTACTATTCCAGAGCTTGTATTAAATTAAAATAGGATTCAGATGCATACTGTCCAGTTTCTCTTCAGTTTCTGAAAATGGTCCAGTTTTTAAACTAAGTGAATTTTTGTTGTGTTTTCATTTACTTACATGGGATTTTTGCCTCACCAAAACCAGCCTAAACCAAACTAGGAAATAAATGTAATTTCACAATGAATAATTCTGGCTTAATTTACTAATTAAAGCACATCTAGTGAAGAAAAGGAGCTACATCATGTGACCAGTTAAAGCCATTCAAGTGTTACCATTTAATATTCTGATCAAGCAGCTCACAAATATGTGGTAGACAAAGAATTTTCTTTGTAACTATTTAATGAATAGTTTTGAATTACTGATATCTTCAGAGATAACTGCAGTAAAAAAAATGCAGACCAACCTGACCTAGAAAATTATTCCTTACAATTTATTTCTTCACCTCTAATTAAAAACAATAAAACCTGCTTCATGAATATTTAATCTCAACAAAAGTCATACCAGTTCCATTACTGTTTGTTGGAAAGGTTTATGTCAAGAAAACATATGATCTTCTATTTCTCTCTTTTTTCTTCCCTTTAAATGCATGAATATTTTAGAGCAAATTAGACTATTCTTTTCCTGACAATAAATTTGGCCTATGTGCTAATTTCTTTAGAAATAGCAGTGTTCCAAGAGGATACAAAACCCATGAGTATAGATATTTTTACTCCTTATATGGAAGGGAAGAGAGAACAGATTTTCTAAAAGAAGGCCAGGAACACCGATCTGAGAATGTCTTCCTAAGTGTGTTTCAGATGATGGCAAAAATAATCAAACTTTACATATCATTACAGCTGATAAATTGCTGAACTAAAAGAATTGTGTATACTCTTCATCATTTTCCAGGAAGAGAGAATCATAGAATTATAGAATGGTGTGGGTTAGTAAGGACCTTAAAAATCATCTAGTTTCAGCCCACCTGCCATGGGCAGAGACACCTTTCACTAGGCCAGGTGGCCCTAAGTCCCAGCTGACATGGCCTTGAACATCTCCAAGGATGGGGTATCTGCAGCTTCTCTGGGAAACCTTTTTCAGTACTTCATCATCCTCATAGTGAAGAATTGTTTCCTAGTATAAAACCTAAACATACTTTCTTTCAATTTAAAACCATTGTCTCTTGCCCTGTTGTTATCTCCCCATATAAAAAAATTGCTCTCTCTCCTTTTTGCAACCCTTCTTTGGGTGTTGGAAGGTCACAATGAGGTCTCCCTGGAATCTTCTTCAGGCTGAACCACCCCAGCTCCTTCAGCCTGCTTTCACAGAACAAATGCTCCAGCCCTCTGAGTTCTTTGTGGCCTCTTCTGGACCTTTAGTAGGTCTATATATTTTTTGTGTTGAGGGTAACGCAAGATAAACAACTTTATGTTGAGCTTTTGCTGCTTTTGACACATTTATAGTATTTTGCAGTGCTTCCTATATTGCCGACTTAACATAATTCAGTCTTTTCCTTGAAACCTATTATTTCTACACTTTTTCTGCTACAGAACTTAAAAAAATGACTGTAACAGTACTGTCCAGACTGTTGTTTGTAGATGACCTTACTGCAAATTGTAACAAGGCTAAATTTAGCATAATAACTTGACAGACTAAGTGATATTCACTTGATTTTGACTGCTTTTCAGAAATGAAATAAAATATCAGGCAGAATAAGGATGCTTATAAAGATCAGACAAAAAGTTTGTAAAGCTTAGAAAATAAAAAATTGGAAGGTTTTCCTCTGAATACAGAAAACCTCATTTGTTTTTCTTTCATTATGAGGCGGATCAATGAAAAAGGACTTCAAGCTAATTGCATGACACATTTGCTACATACCTTTCTGCTCTGTACACCAGACAGCACCAAAACAGAAAGTTATTGAATGTTGTGGTGCTGAATAAATTCCACTGATAGTTACATTCAAATTTATTTGAATTATTATATCAAGAGCATAAATAGTGAGATTTATTAGCAGTCACCATGATCCTGGCATTAATATAAGAGATATTGTGCATATTCTAGATGATGAAGGGATTGAGATCAGCCCTGTGGAAATAGACTTGGGCATACTGTTGGGTGAAAAATTGGATGTGATCTGGCCGTATATGCTCAGCCCAGAAAGCCATTAAGTGTCTGGGGCTGCATCCAAAGCAGTGTGGGCAGCAGGGATGGGAGGGGATTCTGCCCCTCTGCTCTGCTCTGGTGAGACCCCACCTGGAACCTTGCCTCCAGCTCTGGGGTCCCAGCACAGGAAGGACATGGACCTGTTGGAGTGAGTCCATAGGGAGGTCCTGAAAATGGTCAGAGAGCTGTAACACCTCTCTTAGGAAGAAAGGCTGAGAGAGCTGTGATGTCCCCGAAGAGAAGATTCTAGAGAGACCTTACTGCAGCCTTTCAATATTTAATATGTCTATTTGGCTGATAAGAAAGACAAACTTTTTACTAAGACTTGCATTGACTGGACAAAGAAAAACAGTTTTAAATGGAAAGAAGATAGCTTAGATTGGGCATAAGGAAGAAATTTTTATGGTGGGGTGGTGAGATGCAGGAAGAATTACCCCAGAGAAGAAGATGCTCCACCCGTGGAAGTGTTCAAGGTCATGTGGAATGCAGCTTTGAGCAGCCTGATTTAGTTAAAGAGATGTCACATGTTCTTTAAGGTGTCTTCCAACCCAAATCATTGTATGATTTGCTATTTCTGATTCTCTTGCCGAAGTAACCTCTCAGTGCTCATTAAATTTTATACTTATTGTGTTTTAGTTCCATTCTTCAATTTAGTTCATATCATGAGCATCTGAATTATACACAAAAGCTTAAATTTGTTGTTGTTGTTTCTGTTTCTGCATGTGTTTTGCCATTTTTGTTTCCCTATCAAGCATTGTGCTTATATTCATGTCTACAACAAACGTAAAAAGAAATTTTTCATGAATTCCTGGAAAATGTACTCAAATAATAAGACTGTTTTATATTCTCTATATGGGCCAAATATAGATTCTCTGAAATATTTTTGTGAGGATCCAATCCTCAATTATTTTCAGTCTTCTGGGCTTCATCTATAACCTAACAAAAGAGATGCATTTAGCTACCCCAGAAAAAAGCATCATGTGCCATTTTTCAATACTGAATGAAAGCTATCCAGGCATAAACCAGTGCATATTTAACATGGCTTATGATAAGTGAGAACTACTCATCCTCAGCCCCTATGCTAGTACTAATTTAATCACAGTTTCCATGCTGAAATAATTTGTGAATATATTTAAGATGCAAGTTCAATATATCTTATTTTTTTTCTCTTTATTTTTGTACTTCCCTGACTAATCACAAAATGCTGATTTATACATTTAAGCTGGAGGTCTCCTACAGTTCCTAAAAGAATTAGGTTCCCAGAGCTACCACATTTTGGAGAACTCCTTTGTTATTGTGAAAGACCCTTTTTTACCTCCACAAAACTTGATCTGTTTCTTCACACAGCTTTGGGTGCATTTTTGAATACAGATAAGATGTTCTGAAATACTGAATAGAACATTAAAGCTTGAAATGATTCCCTGTGTTTTCCCTGTACGATTTCCGATTGTAATTTAAAGAAGAAAGACATTTTCATGCCTTTGGATCTCTGTGCGAAGCAAAGGCAGAACTCAAGGGTGTGGAGGTGCAGGGAAAGTACACCCAACACAATATGAAGCCACAGAGCTTTGTCCAAGTCTGAAGAAACTGATGAAACTTTCCATGCCATGTTCTGAATCTGAGCTTCCATGATGAGATAACAAAGGGTGAAATGTTGGAGGAGGTGAAGAAAAGCTAAAGCCTAATGATGAGACATCAGGGAAGCTCTAATGTCTGGTTCTGATGGGATGGTAAAAAGTGCTAGGAAAGAGCAGTGAAAAAAGGATGCAGCAGACTCGTAAGGGAAGGCTCTGTGCAGGGTAAATATGCTTTGGAGTGTCCTAAATGCAATATACTGTCCCAGAAGTGTTTTCTTAGAGGCCATTTAGGGAAAAAAAAATCTCTTGCTTTCTGCACAAGAGATGCTTAATGGCACTGATAATGTTCAGACAATTAAGAACTCACCAGGAAGGCTGGTGTTTTTCCTAATATTTCTTGTAATAGTGCAAATTATTGACTTTTGTTCACATTCAGAACTGAAGATCTCATTTGCAGCTAAAGAAGAGTAAATGACATCCTAATAAGACTCTCACCTTTTTAGACAATGGGCTATCCTCTCAGTTTAAATCTGGAGTAGTTTCATCAAATTAATATGTTAAGGTTTTTTCTATAGTTGCAAAAACTAATTAATATAACCTTGTCAGGGAAAAATCCAGAGGAAAATTCTGCTAATATTGTAGTTGCTCTGCATACAACATAACATGTTTTTCAAGAAAGTTGATTCTTATTTCCCCTCTGACAATACAGGAAGAAAATTTATCTTTATCGTCCAGTTATTCATATTGGCTAGTTGTGATGCAAGTAGAATAATTTTTCCATAAATGTTTTCTAGTTTGAAATAAATAAGCATAACATTTCCTTAAATAAATACGCACAAGATTATTACAAGGTGTATTCTTCTACCTTCAAACCCCACCTATTCATGCCTTTCCCTTTTTCTTTCCAGAACCCTGCAAGGTTATGGTGCCTTGTTGCCACAGAGGTCTTTTTGACAGCAGTATCCAGAGATCTATCAGGCCTGATGAAGCCAGGATGTTTTCAGAACAAATGGTTGGACTGAAGATGTAATTTTACATTGACTTACTCCCAAAGCAGTTTTCAAAGTAGGCCACCATCAGTCTGGCTCAGAATAGCCCTTTAGCACTGGAGAAAAGTCTAATTCTTGTTCTGAATTCTGCAGATTTGATCGGAAAAATGGCAAAATGTAAATTTGGAACTGGTTTTCTGTAACTTTGCTGGCCTTAGATTGACGAGTCTTTCAGATGCCTTATAAAGTGTTTGCCAAAGATGACAGTCCAAACTTCTTGGGAGAAACTTTACTTTCTTTGAGCATGCCTGATAAACTGTTTAGTGCTCTTTAGACTGATAGTGCCTCAATGCAAAGAAAAAACAGGCAAATATGAAAGCCAAAATAATGGTTATATATGAAATTCCAAGACTATATTTCTTGACTATGTAGAAAAAAGATTACCAGTCAGCCTTCATATTGATTGAAATGTTTAAAGGTTAGATCTTGCCTTCATTTGTTCCATTTTTGATTTAATACTAAGAGCATATTTTCATATTCTGGTAGTTAAGAAGGTCTCTTGCTGCAAAATTGAGCCTGGTTTGACTCATTAGCTATTTCTGATTTTCACATTAATACAGATTTCAATTTTGAATATGTAAAGAAATAATTTGTATTTTATTAGTAAAGGGCAGAAGGTGACATCTTAGTATTAGTCTAGCAAATAAAACCTACATGTAACCCAATCAATGCAGGAAGGAAAAAGGTACAAAGATTTGGATATATTGAAAGAAAATGAGGCTTTTTTACTAAGTTTTAGTTTTATTTTATTTAAATCAGTGAATGATCTGAGATATCCCTGCTCAGCTAAACTGTGGTCCTTGAATACATAATGATTCTTATGGCACTTGGCAAATCTGATCCATATAAGGCAAATAAAGCATCATCATCTTCATCATCTCTATATGCTACTATCCGTTTGTAGTCACCAAATATTTTTCTGTTACAAGATTAGATGGAGTGTTAAAGTTTTCATAATATTATATAGGCCTTATAATGACTATCTTAAAGTGCAAATGTTCAGCTTTCTAGGCCCATTGTGTGTAGTGACATCAAACCCAATTTACCATCATCTTGGAAAATCTGAATTGCTTCATACATGGAATAAACCACAAGCAATTTTTCAGTTTGTTGTTGTTGTTGTTGTTGTTTGGCTGTTTGTTTGCTTTCTGTCTCAGAAGAAAATCTAATTTTTACTGGAGTATATAATTGTATTGACTTGCAACAGTGAGGACTGTATTTAATACTTGCATGATAGCCTCAATATAGGAGGCATTTGGCATTGTAATTTACAGCACTAAAAGGCTGCATTTAAACACCAACACAAGGAGCATAACAAAAAAAAAAAGCTATTTTGTTAAAGAATGAGCAAATCAATCATCTTCCTCTTGCCAACCATATTTGAGTCAAACATTTGAAATAGATATTGCTTATAATATACATAATCAGTGTAATTATTGTTGTAATTGATTTAAGTTCTCTGCTATGTCTTGTGCTTCATGGTCTTATTACAGCAGATAATATTCATTTAAGTGGTGTGCTCTGAACAAAAAGTTGTCTTTATGTTGCTTTTCCTATGTTGTTATATAATGCTTTATTGCCTTATTTCTCAAAAGATTAGAAAATTAAATTGTATTCTGTGGACTGATGCATGAAATATGTTCCTGTACTTTTTTGTCTGAGCTCCTTCCTCACTCACTACCAGTGGGGTTGGTGGAGGAATCAGAACTGTAAATGTGTAAAAAACTCTAGAGTTGAGGTAAGGACAGTTTAATAGAGAAAAGCCATATGTGCATGCAAAACAAAATGAGAAAATCAGTCACTCTTTCCCTTTGGTAAGAAGCTGTCCACTTGTCCAGTCCCCATTTTGCTCTCCACCCACTCAAAGAGGGAAGAGGGGTTACCATTGAAGACTGTGGCAAAGGAAGTTTTTGAGTACCTCAGCTTTCTCCTCAGTCATTGTTACCAGTGTGCCAGCATTGTCTGTCGGGGGCACACCTTCTTTGGCTTCCCTTTTCTGGCTGACATACCTTCCTGTTATTCTTTGTGTCCCTTGCCAGGTTCAGTTCCAGCTTTGCCTTGGCCTTCCTCACCCCATTCCTACTCAACCCAGCTTTGTCTCTATGTTCTGTGCCCCTGTTACGTGTCCTCGTTTCCCGTGCTTCTGCATTTGCTTCTTTCCTTTTAGTTTGACCAGCCATTTTTCCCTACTCAGCCACGTCAGTCTCCTGCCTTCCTTGTCTGATTTTT
>VWYO01024128.1:0-54622 GCA_013400275.1 Rhadina sibilatrix
GCCCCTGCTCTCGCCCTCTTCGTTCTTACCTCCTCCCCAGCCTGGGATGGGGGAAATAAAAATGGATTCTTGAGCTTAAGAAAGAGACTCATCTCGTTTGCTTCCCTGCTGGAGGTTGTACCTCCCTGGACATGATGATCACTGCTGCTACATGCTGCTACAGTCACCCACAGAGCCATGGTAAGAACTAACTTCTCCAACTAACTACTTAATCCTGAGCACTGCAGAAAAAAAATGTCCAGAATCGTTCACTTGAGCCCCAGGCTGAGCCCTGTCTTTGATGTCAATGGACTTTGCAACAGAGATTTTTGCTTTTCTCTCAGAGAAAACATCTGCAGCCTGTATTTCTTGTTCCCTGCATGCTGCCCCTACAGCTAAATCATAACCCAGGTGTTCCTGGTGTACGACCCAGAGATGATTCTGCCTGTGGGACTGATTTCTGCAGACACATCCTCAATGCCAGGAGAGTTCAGAGCTGGTTCTTTTCTGCAGCTCTAGGAGAGCTTTTTATAGAAGCTCAAGCCAGACTTTCAGCTTTTCCCACTGGACAATCTGAGAAGAGGAACAGACACAAATTTACAAAAACTATAAAGGTCATCCTTACCCCTCTCCCTTCCCCATCAAAAAAGCCTTTGAAACTGGCCATTAGGAGATACTATTAATGCCAATAATGTAGTAGGAGACAAGCCCTCATTAGCTGCCTTTACGGCTAAGGAGAAAGTGCTGACTTTCCGCAAAGAAAATCTAGATAACTCTTTGAAAAGGTTAGAAATCCACAATTCCCAGCCTTACAGTATCTACTGGTTGGTGGAAATCAGGAAATAATTTGTTTTTTTTACAGATTGCTGTTTCTTAAGGGGAGGTTATGCCTTCCAAGTAGCAAAACAGTTATAAGCAGTTATTCAATCCTGTCTAACAATTCTGCTTTCATTAGCATTTCATGCTCTACACTGATTTCCAGCTGCGATCACCTGTGTTCTGGGGACTCATGCTGGTTAATCGCCTCACATTATGCTAAAGCCCCTATTTGATCCGACAGGTACCCTATACAAAACCAAAGATAATTTCTGTTTCCGGGGCCTTCCCTAATATTTTCAGTGGTGCTGATGACTTGAGCAATTCCAGTCTCTCTGTTCCTCTTTGGTGACAACTTCTGAGAGGAACAGTGACTCCTCATGGCCAGGATAAATATAGTTTTCTTTGGCTGCTATTCACAGAGTGCTCACCCTGGCAGGCAGCTTGGAGAAGAGTTATTTGGCTTGAACTAATGAATATTTGCTTCAGATCCCATGGGATATGTTTTCATGGATGCTTTGTTTTGCAGTGTAATTAATGTTATCAGTGTTAATGGATTCTTCAGATCCCTGCATATCCTGCTGCCACTGTGCTCCCAACATGTCTTACATGGAATATGTATATGAGGTGATAAGAATGGGCAAAGGAGACCTTCTTCTCCATTCATAAAGCCTTTATTGATCAGCCTGGGTGGGGGCTCAAGGGGTCCCGCTCACCGCCACTGCTCCCTGTGGACAACAAGGAGGAGGAGGTGCAAGCAGCTTTGCCCAAAAGCAGAGCTGGGGTCTCCAACCTCACAGGAGTCCTATAGGATACTCTTCTTATTTTGGCTTGTTGGAGGTGTAGGGGGTGACCTTGTGTGAGTTCTGTCAGTCCTGGTGAGATGACTAAATGACTACAGATAGCCTACTGTTCTGCTTAGTCCTCTAGCGTGGTCCGGTAAGATATTTGTACGTTGGCTTGCAGGCTTCAGGGCTCTGCATGTGGTGGTCTCACTTCCGGTAGTCGCTCAGATCCATGGGAGTTGGCATGATTTGCATACCGGGTGGAGCCATTGGTTGCCATGTGGAGCAATGGAGGCCAGACCCGACGGAACCAGGAACAAGGAACAGATCACAGCAACGAGGGATAGGGGTACAGTAGGGGTACAAGGTGAGTGATTTTCATCCATTAACATTATTTAACAGCCATAACAATTATTAACACAACAAACATTAACTGTGCAACAACAAGCATGGCTAACAGTAACTTTTTGACTTTCTTCTTAACATGAGGGAAACAATAATCAGAGAAAGACAAAGCAGAGGCCAGAAGGTGTGGGATCAAAGGCGTTATACCTGAGGGATATACCTGTACAGTGAAATCCCTGCTTGGGGCGGGGGGGGGGGCTCCCTTGGGAAAGCCTTACTGGAAGATCCAAGGGTTTATTCCCAAATGTGGTTGCATCTATCAGGAAAATCTTTCATCTGGAATGTGTGAATATGGAGACAAAGAGATGGACCGCTCTTAACAGAGCTCTGTACCTCCCCATTCTGGCACTGCTGGCCTCATATGGGATGGCACATGTAAATACTTTCAGGGAGGATTTGCAATGTGAGCCTGAGTGCATCCACAAGCAGCTCCACCAGGCCTACAGAGACAGAGCTGGGCAGCATCAGCAGATGGCCTGAAGCCCCTCTGTACTCAGCTAGACACAATGCAGAGCCCATCCTGCCTGAAGGCGACAGGAGACATTTGTCCCCTTGTCCAGAGTTGATTTTTAGGATTCCTGTACCTCTGTATCTCACTTTTGCTGTCCAACTCCAACATACACATGCATGAAACATCAGATGAAAGGCAAACAAAAACTCCCTAACTTGTGTACAGACCTATTTCTTATGATTAATTGAAGAAAGAAATTGTCCTCTATGAATAAGAGACATTCAGCTTAGTGGCTGAAACAAAAGATGCACAAAATAATTAAGCTTTTCTTGCATTTATTTTGCTTGATCTCAGATGGAAGGACTTACTTAACAGCTTTTCAGCCCAGCTCATTTCTCCTCTGTTCTTTTTTCTTCCTTCCTCAAAGACAATTCTAAACTACAAATGCAATTCAGAAATGATCAGCATTTGATGCAGCTGAAATTATATTGCAAAAGTGTTTTCATTTCTTAAAATATTTTCCCACATTTTCTGCTAAGGTAAATTCAAAAGCAGATTTTTTTTTTTGGTCCCCTCAAAGCTCCATTTTTTGTTCAAACTTTTTTTTAACAAAACAAAAGCTCCTCTGCCAGCTCACTTAGTTCTAGTTCAGTAAGTGTGCTGTTTGTTGTGAGCATAGGGCATGTCACAACATATTTGTTCATTTGCAATTTCTTAAACATACAGAGGAGGCTGAAAACTCTTAAGTGGGCATTGCATTAAAAAGCCCACCCAGTTAAATATTGAGGAAAATTCGCTTGCTTAGAAAAGGATGTCTCATAAAGCTTTTCCCAGGGGGATATGCATTGGTACATGAATAGGAACCCATGTGGGAAAACATACTTATTTATGTGAATGCAGGAGAGAATTGTTTCTCAATTAAAACCTCTCAGTTTACATATTCAAATATTCACTAACCTAATCTTTTACCTTCAGGAAAGCCTTACCAAAGCATTGGATCAGAAGCAACATTAGCAAGTCAGCCCCACTCTGCATTAACATCTGCAGGAAAGGTTTGTGTAAAACAGACCTTGACATGCTCCAGAGAGAAATCCAGTAGCTCTCTCCATGGAAGAGCATGCAATAGCTGAAAGCCCAGGAGCTTACATAGCAATTTTCATCATAGCCTGGAGCAAATCAGGGATTGACTCACCTCCAAGGCTGTCCCCACTAAGCTGCAAGTCGAAGGGATAAGTTTTGATATAAACTAAATCCCTACTTTCCCTCATTGTTTAAGGGACCAGGAAGAAATTTGCTGCTGCTGGAAGGATGTGATTCACACGGCTCTCCTCCTCACCTCACATCTTGTATCTGGATGTCTGCCAAAATATTTCCAGCTCTATCTATTACTGTCCCAGCTGGCCAAGAAGCAAAAGAAATGGCCAGAAAGGAGGCCAATCCAGTCCAATGGGCTGGCCAGGAGTGCAGATAATTCAAGGCTGCATTTTCAGCACATGCTCTGTGTTTTTGGGTTGGCAAAAGAGAGTTTTGCCTTCTGAGAACCTCTTCAAGTTCAGAGATATACTTTTTTTTTTCGTTTGTTTGTTTGGTTTTTTGTTGTTTTTGTTTTGTTTTTGTTTTTGTTTTTGTTTTTGTTTTTTTGTTTTTGTTTTTGTTTTTGTGTGCATAGAAAAGTGCAAAAATACCTTAATTGTTTGGAACTCTGCACCATCCCTTAAGAGGAGTGGAGTAGGTGCTTTCATGAGAAATAAGTGTCTCGCTGCCATCAGCACAAGCATATCATAAGAGTGGCCTGCATTAAAAAGTTAATTTGCTGGTCTTAAAATGCAGACAACTTATCACAGCCAGCTGTGCAGTAAGCACTGAGCAGGGAAGATAAATTTCTTCATTTTTACAGAGTTAAATCTTGCTAATTAAGACCACATAGCTGCTTGCTAGAAAGAATTTGCATTGATATCTAATATTTCCCACATGTACTTACCAGAAATGGATGTCTCAGCCTATCCAAAGTACAGGCATTAACTTCCTCTGCTTCCCTGCAGCACTGGTTTTGAGGAAAGGGCCCTTTATTAGTGTGAAGGGCTCTGCCTCCATAGATCTCCTTTTTGGAGGAATACCCCTCCAGTGGTGGTATTTGTAGGCCTTCAGACTTGTACCCCCACTCCTGATCCCAGAGTGGGGATTTCATGGGAGTGCAGGAAAGGGAAGATAGGGGTCGTTTTCCAAGACATATAACTAATGCCTACATGGGATGAAATACTCTCATCTAACTAGTCCACAATGGCCAGAGATCCTTTCCAGTAGAGACTTGAAAAAGGCAAAGGTGGGATTGCAAATTTCCTTCTGTACCTGCTGTGTGACACCTCCCTAGCTAGTGTTTCAGAAGAGCTTTGCATCTGATGCTCTGGTTGTGAGGGACCTTTCTTACAGTGTCGAGCTGGTGACTACTGAGTCACTAGGCTTGGCAAAGGGAAGAAAAGGAAGAAAGGGAAAATACTTTCCCCTAAACAACTCACTGAACTGGATACCCTGGTACTGCCTACCATCCAGAACATGGAGCAAGATGGGCTAAGTATCTCCCACTTGCCACTTTCCAGCTGGGCAGGAGACATATAAAGAATGTCTAGGAAGCTGTGAGGAAGGGAGGTGACCCCACCAGACTGAAGGAGCTGAGGAATGAATCATGGCTCTGGGAGCAGTACTCAGCAGTGAGCTCAGGAGGGGATCAGACTGAAGGAGGCAAAGGAAGGCTTGGACAGCATAACTGGGACATGTTAAAAATCTTTGCTAAATTAGCACCAATATGTTAATTTGTTGAAGACTTTTGAATGCCAAATCACTTGTTGGTGTTTGCAACTCAAGGAAGATGAAAGAAAGGATCTTCCATCACCCTGCAAGGTCTATTGTTTCCAAGTTCTCTTTAATTCATAAATGGAACAAACAGTCAAAAAGGCTGAGATTTTATTGCCAAATCCCTCTTTTGCAAACTCTCAGTACAGCCTAGTGCTGGACAAACACGTTTCACAAACTTGGTGATAATATTGATGTTTGTTTGCATCCAGTAATGCCAAAGCAACCGGCAACAAAGTAGGCACCGCACATTTGGCTTTAAAAATGTTGAAAAACACTAATGCTGCAAATTTTAAGGTCCATTTAAAGGAAAATAAATGTTAATATGTTTGTGTAAAGCCAAAATAGAATTTAACAGAGAAAGCTGTGAAGCAGGATATTTTGTCACTGGAGCAAATCATCAGGAGGATTGAAAAGCATTGTCTTGACATTATCAGAATGACCTGGGCAAGGTGAAAAGATTTGTCTTGACATTTATTTGTGGATGAATAATTTTACTGAACAGATTTTCTAAGGGGAAACTGGTTTTGACTGTTTTGTGAGAGTTCTACCTAATGAGCCAGCAGGAAAGACCAGTGAAGGGCACTAAAGCAAGCCCTGATCTGCTGAGCCTTCTTTACTCTTCTGTCATTGGCAGCAACACTGGTATTATTGCTAGTTCTTTCAATTCTATTATAAGCCTTGTTGGTTTTCAGCTTGGGGTTTTTTTGTTGTTGTTGTTTTGTTTTGTTTTGGTGTTTTGGAGGTTTTTGTTGTTTGTTTTTTTGGGTTTTTTTTTTCCCTTAAATTATCCGGTTTGCGGTTTTCATGGGCCAGGAGAGATCCAAGATGCTGCTGCAGACAAAGAAATCCGTGATTAAAAACAGATAAGTGTCTCCTTCCTCCTTCCTTTTTCCACAGAAGGTGAATTTCCCAGCAACAGTATGTGTGGTTTTCATCCTCTGGGATATTCTGTAATTATTAATAACTTTGATAATTACAGTGTTGAGCTGGACTCCCGCAGAGACAGGTGATTAGCAGCCCTGTAGCCACAAGTCAGGGAAAGCAGCCTCTTCCGTGTGTATTTCTGCACAAATTGGTCATGAGAGCTG
The DNA here is from genome assembly GCA_013400275.1 of Rhadina sibilatrix. Lineage (NCBI taxonomy): Eukaryota > Metazoa > Chordata > Aves > Passeriformes > Phylloscopidae > Rhadina > Rhadina sibilatrix. Next base: position 6,378 of record VWYO01024128.1, read on the forward strand.
CTGCACCCAGAGCAGGGACAGGTGGGTCCAAACCTGATCTCTGCAAGCAGGCCAGTGCTGGATAAATGTGCTTTTCCTTCTCCTGGGAGAGCAGTGCTCAGTGGTGATCTGTGTGAGGCAGGTCACATCCTAAACTACAGGAATCTGTCAGGTCCCACCACATCATTGCCCTCAGAGATGGCAGGCAAAGGGAAAAAAATAGGGCAACCTTTTCTGATTGAGAGCAGGGAGAGGTGTGGATATGAACAGAAGTAAAGGATTCTAGAGAAGGGCAGGGGAAAAAAACAAAACTGGAGATGAGCCTGGAAAAATGATGAAATACAAATCCTCCAAGAAGGCAATTAGCAACAAAACTTGAGGTTGATGAGTTTCTCAGCCTTGCTGAGTGCAGCCATGGTGAGGAGTGAACCAGGATGTTGTAACTGGTCTGGGATGCACAGGTGATGAATTGACCCTCTTCTGGAAGAAGGTGCACTATAACTCCTGTGTCTTAGGGCTTTGCACCTACTTGGAGCTGTGGATAAATCACCCTGGAGAAGGTCAGGACCACATCATCACTGCACTGATGAAGAACAGAAAAGTAGTTTTGTGTCAGTCACCCTCAGAATCCAACACTTTTGGACTTTAGGCCTGAACTTTGGACTAGACATGAACAGTAAGTAAAGCCAGAAGGTAAATGTAGACCTTGTGTTGTTTAGAGATGAGGTAATTAATAAAGTGAGATTGCAGCTGCACTCTTTCAGCAGAGCTGAGGGTAGACAAATCTGTGCTGGACTTTTCCTCCAAAACAAGTCTGCAGAGTATCTGTCAGGGGCCACTGCAGCTTGACAGCTGGAAAACAGATGAGATCCCTGAAAGAGGATCTCAGAAAAATCTCCTCTCAGCCCCTCCAGAGACCTCAGCTTCCTGCTGTCTCTACTCCATGTTTACCAGTAGATTTTCCCAGGTGGTATCCCACCTGCTCAGCTCTTTTGTAAGTCTGGCCCCTGCAGGGGAACTCAGCTCTTTTTTCTCTTGCAGAAAATCTTGCATTAAAAGAGTGGAATGAGAAAGCATGTTGACTCCCATGGGAAGGTCCTTGCTCTTTCCAGCAAGCTTTGGCTCATGCCGATTAATTTCTCTTCCCTATTCTCAGAAAATAAGAGAGGTTCAAAAGATCAGGGTGAAATAGGGTTATGCACTTCACCACTGATGTAGCACAAAGAAAATACATGCTGTCCAAAGAATAAATGAAGTCACACTCTCAGTTCTTAACTTACTTTAATTGAGTATATAAAAGAAGACTAAATTTCATTATCAGACTCAGCAGGAAAAGCTAAGCTGGAGGGAGGCAGTTCTTCATTAATTCACAAGGCTGTACATCACACATTATGTCTGGCAGAAAATAAAGTGTTTTAACTTGGAGGGAAGTATTAATTTTAGCTGGACAGAAACAGTGTCTAATGTGAGCACACCAACCTTTCTTCAGCAGTATGGATTACAATCTTTAGGTATATGATCTAATTGTCAACTTTCTCTCTAATGCCCTGATGTTTTCAGTAGCCAGAATTGACAGTGGCACAGAGCTCCACAGTGCAGCCCCATGCTCTGTGAGAAGGCAGCAGAAGCAGGGTTTCTTGGTGTCCCGTTTTTGTCTCCCTGCCCAAAAAACATCTTTTGAAGTGGAAAAATCTTTCACGTTGAACTCCATCTGAAAGCCAGAAACTGTCCTTTCTTCTACCGGTCCTGGTGCACCAGTGGTGCTGCTGCAATTCAAAGTAGCCTTTCAACACCTGTGAATGATCTTCTTCTTCCCACTTTTGGGGTTCTTTTCTCACTTTCTCATTTCTTTATTTCCTCTTGCAGGAGAAGGACTGGCAGGCTCTACCTGGACTGCCACCATGTGTTAGTTAAGTGACTGGCTAGAGGCATCAGAGCTATAATGCAATTTGTATTCATTATGCCTCTCCAAAAAAGCAGGTAATTTGAGGAAAGATTGGAGCTGTGGACAATTCTTTAGATGCTCATCTCAAAGGGAAGTGTGTCAGACAAGAGAATCTGATATGCTTCTGAATACCTGGAATTAATGCAACGTTCCATGTTAAAAATACCACAGTTATGTATATTGGAAAAATTGCCTTTGACTGTGGGGAATTGTCAGTTTGTCTGAATCATGGTGGGTCTGAGCTTCACACAGATGAGTTAGCAAGGATGCATTAGGAAATGACAATTAAAGCCCTGTTCCCACCAAGGCATGCCATGAAAGTTGGAATAAATCTTCTAATTGAAAACTAATTGATGTTATACCAAGAAATGCCAAACAAGACTGTGCTGGTTCAGATAATTTTTTTCTCAAGCACTAAGGATAAATTAAGGTTCCCAACAGTATTACACAGTAAGAGGTATTTGCATCTGGTATTGAGAAAAAAATGTCCACTCTGGGAGCTGTGTAGGCAGCCTCTCTTCAGGGTTGTTCTACCACTTCTTGCAATAGCAAACACAGAGTTCCACAAAGACTGAGACCTCTGAGGCATCCTTACCACCCTCACACATTACAGCACCTCCCTGATTCAGGAAAAGGCTGGTGCACATCTTCACAGAGACTCCTGGCAGACCAGGCAAAACTTGTCACCTCCAGCTAATCTGGCACTCTGAAAGACACTCAGCTTTGACACCATCACAACAGGAATGTGAACTGGAAAGAAACCAGAACTGCATTTCTGCAAATTAATAAAGGTAACCCATTCTGGTGGGATCAGTGAGGTGAGTGGCTTAGAATGAGAGAAACTGCAAGAAGTTCTTGTGAAAATGAGAATTTTTGCTGGTTTTTCCATTTTACCTCTCCTAGGCCAAACAAAGGGAGCAATTAGCCTCTTTTTTACCCTCTAAAAATAATTTAAAGTCTCTGCTCAGTCTCTTATTTTCTTGAATAACCAATTCTTTCCTCTCATACTGTGTGTTACAGATGGCCCTTCTGTCTTGCTCTTGCTCCTTCCTCTGCACTAGCATTTTGGCAGTGCCACTGCATTGTTCTTGGATCACAGCTTCACCATCAGGCACAACACTTGATTCAAGACCCTCCCATCCCTGAGGTGACCAGAGCAAAAGCACTGTCTTTCAAGCTGCACTCCCATTTTCACTGTTCCAAATCAGCTCTGCCTTTTTGCTAGAGCATCCTGCATCCCTAGGAGTGTCTGTCCTTTGTATCTCACTTCTTTTCAGTGTTATCATCCATGCCCTAATCTGAGACTGCTGAATTCTCCTGCCCTGTGTGTCACACCAAGTGTGTCTTTAGCCAATGCCACCTGAAAGGCTGCAGAGCATTTTCCTACTTCACACAGGCAAGTCTGACCAAATCCTGTTCCTCAGAGTCATCCCAAACCTCTCAGACTTTTTCTGGGACATGTCAGTTAAACATTTCTGTATTTAATAAATCTATTGATTAGAATCAGGCATTGTTCGCACCTCCTGTTGACTTCACCAACACTGTGTATTAACTTGCTTTGCTGGAGGCAGCATCAGAAGATCTTACTCATCTTAGCTGATACACTCACTGATATCCACCACTTCCCCTTCCCCTTCAGGCAGGTCACCCAGGAAAACAAATGCCATCACCGGCACTGCATGTGTTGATAAATGCAAGTTGGCTGCTTTTAACCCTCCAACTAGTCATTGTTAAGGACTTGTGAAAGAAATTAGTGGATATCAGTATCATTCTGGGCATCACAGCTAGATTGATGAGTTTATGAGTGTCTACCTCCTTCCTTTCAAAAAAAAAAAGCACCAACTCTGGAGCTGTGGGCTTGCAGCCATGCCCCAGGAGATCTCAGAGATAGCAAGTTTAGAAAGGAACATTTGAACTTTTTTTCTTCCAGCCTTGTTTCAAAAAACAAATTTTCTTTTATCTTACTGCATTCAAAATTAGCTCACTTTGATGAAGTACCATCTTCAAGGAGAAATATGTTTTGTCACACACTTTTTAATCAGCTCTCTCCCTAAGTCATTTGGAGAATAATGCAATATTTTTCATTTTGTTTTGTTTGATGAAGCTGAGGTGAAGAAGACTGCTTGTATTTTCCCTGCTCATGCTGTCAGGTTTGTTGATGAAATTTTGTTCTCTGTCTGTGAAGGAGTTTGGTCTCAATAGATCTTAAAATACTAAACATGGGAACCTTAACAGATCTTGGGTAGAACTAAATGCAAGGGTGATTCCATCATTGTCTTTGCTGAGAGCAGTTAGACTAGGAAATTTTGAACTTGTCACAAATCAAGTGAATCAAGAGCCTTTCAGTGCTTGGTGATAAAATCTGAATACATGATCAGCACAGAAAGTCTCAGCTGTGCCATCTCCTCCAAGGGCTGGGCCTTTTACATGTTTAAATGTAAAAGTTCTTGTTAAATGGCAGACTTTAGGTCAATGCTCAGGTTGTGTTAATCAACATATCTGGCTGGTGTTTGCCATCTCAACTCTTGTGCTGGTGATCTCTGGGTGATTAACCAGATCTTCAGGGAAGTGTTTGCCTGCCCACACTCCACAGCTGTGTCAATTTTTACAACAATTTTTTCTTACTCTGTCATTTTTTACACCACCAAAGCACTGGGGCTGCCACTGCCAAGCCATAATGAGCAGACTCAGTGTCAGTGCACACATCCATAGTTAGCAAAGGTGGGGAAAGTCCACCCTTCTGCCTGACTTCCCAGCAGAGGAAGTCTTATCAAAGTTTTTCAATGGATGTGTATCTGTCTCTCTCTCCCAACTCCTTGTGCTGTGACTCAGCGTTTCCCATCCTTTTGACCCATTGCAAACACCATCAATGCTATTTCACAGAGACACAGAGCTTCCAGCTGGAGGATGGCATTGCTGTCTGGCTGCTGCCGGGAGCAGCCAGAGGGAGGGATCCTTTACCACGCTGAAGATCCTCTGCAGAGCTTTTTAGGACAAGGTGCTGGGTCACATCTCCTCAGACACAAGTTTTCAGGAAAAGAGACAATTAGATCTCTGTTAGGTGAGCTGCTGTATGAAGTTGTGTGAACTGCTTCCTGTACAGAAGGTACCTCACTCTGTAGAATTTCCCTATGTGGAGGGGGTTTTGCAAGGACTTTTCACAGAATCATAGAAGGGACCCTAAAGGAACTTTAACCCCAACTCATAGCCCTGCACAGGACCATCCCCAAGGGTGACACCGTGTGCCTGAGAGCATTTGTCCAAATGTCACCCTAGGACAGACTGTCTGGCTGGGCTGTGACCACTGCCCTAGGGAGCCTGTTCCAGTGCCCGTCCACCCTCTGGGTGAAAAACATTTCCCTGTTATCCAACCTAAACCTCCCTTGACACCCATCGCATAATGTGTTTATTCATGTGGGGGATGGACACATTGCCCAGAAGGATCCTGTGAGAGGCAGTATGGAAAGCATTACCGAAATCCTAAAGATCACATCCATTGGCTTCCTTTATCTTAGTGTCTGTTTACCCAGCAGATTGGTCTGCTAAAAAAAGCCCCAAAAACAATTTCTCAGCAGATTCAGCCTAACAGGTCCCCAGGACCTAAACACCTGATAATCACCTGGTCAGGCACTCTGCTTTTATGGAAAAAGCCGAGAGTGATAGGATCTGTCATACTGACATGCTACAACTCCCTGCATTCCTACTACATGGAGTTCTGAAAACTACAAAGTATTCCAGATACTGAAATAAAATATTTACATTCCCCTTCCTTATCGGAGACTGTTTGCTGGACCAGCCTGTTGTCAGACTCTTATCTGCTGCAGTTCACTTTACTGCTAACTGTGACTTACATAGGATTTATGATTCAAGTCAAGAGCTTGATTGCATTTACTTTGCTGGTGACAGAATCAATTCATTCTGGGTAGGAAGAGTGATGCATTGCTTGTCAGCCCCTCACTGGCCCACAGATTATTGAGAAGCCTAGTGAGTGTCTTTTTATGTTTTGGAGTCATGGGGTTTTTTCTTAAAATAACTTTGTAATTACTGAAATTCAATATTATTCTCCTCAATGGTGGTTATGGAACAAGAAAAGCCCTGAAAAAAGCTCTTGGTAAGTTTCTTTTGATACCAAATGGTTTCATCCTGGTGATGTAAATATATTCCTCTTTCAATTCATTCATTTTCATTAATTTCACTTGAACTTTTAGGATAATATCAAACATTCATTTTAATATTACATTTCAGTTGTGTTACTAATATTTGCTAGTATAATGCTTTGTTATTATAAAATAACAATGTGTCCACCTTATGGAAATGGTGCATTTAGATATTGTTGAAACAAAATTATTTGATGTTTTCAAGACCAATTTGGTTGTTCTCATTAGTCATTTCTGGAGGACGGAGATGAAGAGTATTTTATGTTGAAATTTGATTTAAAATAAAAATTACTTCTGAAATGTTGGGATTTTATCACTGGCTAAAAATGCTGTTATCTGGTAGGTATTTCTGCCAAGAAACAAAGAAGCTGACAAAATAAGGCACAGAATGAACAAGGAAAGTGATGGTCCTGTCTGGAGGCTGCAGAAATTTCCTTACAGGTCACTAGATGAAGCAGAGCTGCTGTAGTGTGTCAGAAAATAAGGGTACTCAGCTCTACAAATTAAATGTCTCAGCTTCTCTCTCAACATCTTATTGCCATTTTTTGGTCCCTTTCTGTGACAATGGCATTGCTTGAGTTCTTCTTGCTGCCCTTAGAGAGAGAGACTGAAAGAATGTTCTCTCCTTCACACTTGCTATAAGGCTTTCTAACATTTTGCACACTGCTGAGCAGGTCGAGGTGAAGGACAGGCTTGTCCAGCCCATCCTTGTGTCCCCATAAACAGCCAAATTCACTGGGCATGCAGGACTGAGTCATCAGGCTGGAACTGAGCAGGCCTGAGGTGTTTCATGGAGTCCTGTCCTGTCTGACCTAACACTGTGCTTGACAAGTCACCTATGGGAATTGACAGTGGTCTGAAAATAGATTTTTTGGCTTTAGGCAATAACCTGAAGCCTGTGGGAAAAGCCAAGTACATAACTCTCCCACTCTGGCCTGGGAAATCATAAGGAGGAACCCAAAACAATCCTTGTAGGTACCCTCCTCCTGATACCTGGTGTTTTTCCAACTTGTTTACTAGCAGAAATGTTTACAAGAAGGTGTTGTTCTAAATGACCAATAATATTCATTGTACCAAAACACTGTATAAGAGTCTGTCTTTCAATAAACCTTTGCTATAATGCCCTCCAAAGAAACTAGAGTTTTACATATTATTTGAGCCATCCCGAATCATAACAATAACCTCCCAGAGAAAGGTAATTCCCCTGCTGTCTGTCTTTCTGGTACAACTCACTTAAATATGCCCAGTGAAGACACAATCCAAAAGAAATGTAACTTAAAAGTGCCTCAAACAGGAGAGCTGGATGCAATTAATATGTGGATGAGGGAAGCTGAATGACCTTCACTCCCTGATGGATTCCCTCCTGAGCTAAACACATCTAAGGCTCTGGCTGTATCTATTCATCAAACTAATAGTGTGATGGTAGTTAGGCTTATTGGATTAAATCCTCACTTATGCTAACAAGCATCAAGCTCCTCAAAGTCCTTAAAGTGTGTGATGTGTACAGGTTGCTCCTCCAAAAGCAGTGGACACTATGTCAGAAGATGCAGCATCAAGTGCAATAAAGACTTTTTAACATATTGTAAAGAAGCCAGATCAAAAGTTTACTAATGCTGGCCATGCCTGAGTATATGCATGCCAAAGTCTCAGATGTGATGGCTCCTTGCTCCTCAGGAGACCCCATAAGCTGTAGGACTATTGATGTGGCAACATTTTACACTGGCCTGCTCAAGTCCACTCTTTTTCTTCCAGTTGTGGGGGAAAAGAGCAGGAAGGTTTCCATGCACTGGAAAAAATGGGTAAGTGATAATTGTGGCATTTTGCAAACCCTACAATGGCAATTGCTCAAACCATCCTGGTGCTTGAGCATCACTCTTTTGTTAACAGAATTTTGGGCTGAGGCACTCCCAGGCACTATTGCCCATTAAATTTTGCCTCCCCAAAAAGCTCCTCCCAAGGTTCTTTCTTATTCTTTATTACTGACATCTAGTGACCAACCAGAGTCATGCAGCAAATGAATAAAATCATAATAAGTTAGGCTGAACTTACATGACAAGCAACTAATTGGACTATTAGTTTAAGAGGCATTTCTCACTGCTGCCAGTAGAGAAATCCATCAGGCTCTTGTGTTTAAAATTATCCTTTGCTCCTCAACCTTTTGCAGAATGCCAAGGGCTGCTCTAGCTCCTGCAGGAGGTCCTATGAAGAAGGTCCTCAGCTGAGAATTTCCAGAATGTTTTATGATCCACATAACAGTCTTGGGGTTTTGAATTTTGATGTGCTTTAAAGGTTCCAATTTTCAGGCATCCAATTTTCAGCTTTTCTTATAAATCAGGTTTCCTCAGGATATCTCAGTTGGGTGTCTAAAAGACTTGGCAATTTGTAACACCTCCTTTCAACCTGCTTTCTTGATAAAAGAGGAATATTTAATTGCATTGCCACTATTTACCTGAGTCTCTCCTCCCTATCACTTTGCAGCCCAAGCAACACAGGAGCAGATGTCTCTGAGGTCATTACACTCCTCCTGTGCTTCATGCAAATAGGAAATCATGCAGAGAAAAGCACCTGAGATGGCTGTACAAGATAGAAATCCTAAGTAAATTAAAATCATTTGGGAAAGAAGGCAAGTCGGAGAGACACTTTTTTGTACATCTACAGCAAAAAACATTTGAACCTCTTGCTTTCTAGTACACACATCTGATTTGAGATGCAAATCTAGGGGGTAATGGGCTTGGCTTGGCCTGATGTTTGCTACTGCAAGATTAATTTGTAAAAATAACCAGAGAAAGAGCCCTCTTTTTCCAAAGTAGTGCTGCACTAAGTGAACAAGAATGCCCAAGTGCAGAGCAGCCCAGGTGTGAGACTTTTAAGATCCATGGAAGATGCCTCTGCCCAAATCTAGATGTAAATCAGACCATAGGCCAAACTCAATTGCATGGATTTTATTTAGCACTAAATGTGAGTTAGAGAGCTAGAAAAGAGAAGTGTGTGGNTACCTCAGGAGGTTGTTCCAAGGCTTTATTCTTGAATGAAGTCCCGGAGGCAAAGAGAGAGAACAAGGAGGAGCAGGGGTTTTTATCTAGTCTCTGTCTCGGGATGGGATAGCTGGCGCAGAGCCATAGGTCAGAGATAAAGGGAAGGTAGGATTAGACTAGAAGGTTACAGCTTCAGGGGGTCTCTGAGGAAAAACCATTCCCCAGAGGAATACAACAAGAACACTACCCCTGTGGCATCCCATTGGTCTTTCTTCACCATGGACTTCTGGGCACTGGGGATCCTGGAGCCTTCCTAGAAGTGCCACTGTTTTACAGCCTTAGTTCAGGGAATCCACAAGGTGGTCACAAGTGTTCCCCAAACCTTGAGGTGGTGTGTGCATAAGCTGTTTGCTTCCTTTCCCACAGTTTGACACTGTGGTAATTTTTGTCTGGATGCATTAGCCAGGATGTGCTCACCAGACCTCAGCTCAGCTGGAACTGCAATTAGCACCTTCCTGCTGTGAATTTCTGGCATCTGTACTTAGCTCAAGGTGCCTCTGTGGGGGCTTATCTTATGGTAAGTTCCTTCTGTGGCTTTGACAGTGTTTTCAGAAGAGCTCTATTTTTAAGTCCTTTTAAGAGGCACATCAGGGAGACAGAGATGTGAATGCCCCACAGTTTCTATTTTCTCTTGCCTCTTGGGGAGATGAGGAAATGCCAATCTGGTCTTTGCCAAGTGGTCCAGTTAAGGAATCCCAGCTCCCCAGCAAGATTTCAGAAAGGTTTATCAGCAACCAAGCCTCCACACTGAATGGAGATTGTGCCTCAGGTAAAAGGCATTTAAAGGGAGCTGAATCAACATTGCGTTTTGGCTTGTACACTCACCAGGGTGCCATGCAGGACACAGACTCTGTGCCATGCCTGACCTGCTCCTGATACTGCCACAGTAAATGGTGTGGGATGGGGTAGCAGAACTGGAGAGACACTCAGCTCTCCATCCAGGGCACATTGCTGGTGCACCTCTGCTGCTGAGGGAATCTGAGTGTGAAATGCCAGCTCAGCATGTGGGAATCTGAAGAGCTGACCTGAGCTGCAGGCAAAGCACAGTCAGGAAATGGGAGTAGGGCAGCCAGGGCCAGCAGCAAGACTTAAAGTTCTTTCTTGTGTCCCTGCTGTACTTGTCAGTCCAGTCCTGGGTCCACACGGCTCCCCAGGGTGCCCAAGGGCTTTGGGCTCTGCAGACTGAGCACGCTCCAGCCCATAGGCTGGGGAGGGGAATGGCTCAGCATCATTTCCTCTGAGAGATGCTGCAAATGATAGGACTGGTGACAGACTGAATACAAAAGTGTTGCAGCCTCAAGCACAGCCAAAAGGGCCACACCATTATGCCATTAGTCAGAGCAGATGGTTGTCACAGTGGCAGTGACCTGAAACTGCTCATCTTGTTACTCAGGGAGGGCTTCAGCCATGGGACTGGCAAGTGTGGAATAAATAAACCAGGTTCTTTCCTTCCTGAGCTGCCTGCCACATTCAACTCTCACTTAAGGCAAAGAGAGCAGTGAAGCTAATGGCGACAGCTGACTCAATGCCCTTTACAGCCAAACTACTGCTGGAAACAGCTGCTGAAACAAATTTTGTTTGACTAAGATGGCTTAGTTTACCATCACATTGCCTTTTAATTTTTACTAAGACTCTATTCCTCTGCCTTTTTCTGTGGCTTCATTCTACCTTCTCACCACTAAGCACCTTAGGGCAGTGATCCCACATTGCCACTGGCATATCCACCTTCACACGTGCTTGAACAAGAAGTTAACACCTTTCCTCCTTGATCCCCAGCACACTGACCCATGGGACATGCATCCCATAGGAGTCAGGTGCCCATATTATTTCCTCTAGGGCCCCTCTCTGCTCCAGGACTGACACATCTACTGGAGTAGCTGCAAACATCTGGAACAGCTACTGTGAAAACAGGCTCAGCCTCCACTCTCGAAGAGCAGCTGAAGAAGTTTTGCTTTCTCCTCTTGAAGCAGAAGTGAAGAAAGGGGTGTAATTTACAGCTTGGGCAGTAAAGAAGGGTCCACTACAGAAATTTTCCAACCCCCTCCCCAGGCCATCCATTTTGTCTTGCATACGACAGACCAGAATCTCCTGTTTAATGTAAGTTATGCCCATCTCCTAGGAGGTAACTCTCCCTCTCACACTTCCAGCCTTCACAGTGAGTGTCACTCAGGGTAGAATTTGCAAGGCTTACTACAGCCTTTTTGAAAAACAAGCAAATCTCCCACAGTGTTTTGCCAGGTATAAAAATGTTTGATGATTGATGGAATTTAGGGATGTGTAAGGCCTCAGATAGCAAGCACTAGGCTTTGCTTTCTGCCCTCAGGATGACAGAAATTTACTGAGAGAAATGTCTCTTTAGTAGCATACCAGGCTAAATGCCATGGTCAACATACCAAAGCTGGGCAAGAAGAGACCTGGGGATTTATTTTTTTATACAATTTTTCTTTTAAAGTCCCACTTTAGATTTGGAGCATTTCCTTGTCTTCAGAAGCAAGTGAACTGTGTGGAAACTTCCAAAAGTTCTCAAAGGAAATGACAACCACAGTGTGTCCCTGCCTTTGAAAAGTGTATAGGCAACTGTAGGCAGTAAGAAAAATCATCTTGGATGAAAATTGATTTTTTTTTTTTTTTTACCATCACATCCCTGCCTGTTGGCAATGTTGCAGGCAGTAACTTACTGGAAGCTCTAAGTAAAGCCATGAAACACTTGGCTGCAGCAGTCAGCTTCAGAATGCCTTTGCAATTTTCATTTAATCAGCTGGCAGCTGTAATGACGGAGATGGGTCTGCAAAGGCATATGTCTGAAGATCTCTGACACACAGCTCCTGGCAGGCACAGGTGCCTTGCTCCCAGACTGCAACAGGAGGTGTGGCTGGGAAGGGCTAGAAAGGCTTTGGCAGCACCTGGAGCACAAACCTGAGGCAGGAGAAGTAGTTCCTTAGGTACCTTAGCTACCTTAGTAGGTAGGAGAAGTAGGTGTTCAAGAAGAGAAGGTAGCCTTGGAGCACCCCCTGAAATGCTCCACAGACCATAACCACCTCCATCCTAATCCCTACCAGGTCATGTTGATAATGGTCCCTCCTTGCCTTCCTGTCTGTAACTTGGCTCCACTTTAAAATCCTAATGTAAATAGGCAAACCTTTAAAGCTACTACTGCAACCATGTCAAACTACACAGTGCTTATCAGTAGCTTAATTATTCTTAATTGCTTTACTTGCAGGATCTCATTAACATGGCTAAAAAGCTAATCAGACAAAAAAACTCCCTGTATTTTACTGTGTATATCAAGAACATAACATGGAATTCATGAGGGCAGATTTTTGCCCAGTTTTCCCAAGGAAACACTTTTGTGTCTGTCAGCAGCTGCTGTTGTGCTATTGTCCCTCCTCTAACATTTTTCCAGTGTTGTGTCCAAGCTGGTTTGATATGAAAGATACAAAAATGCTGATTTCTATCAAACACCATGAATATAGGCGGGTGGATAGAGAGGGGAAAATATAACAACATGGTAAATATTATTAGCCATGAATTCATATAAAAGCTTTAGTGAGAATATAAAAGTGTTTTGAGCATCAGACTAATCCTTTAAGATCTTATTTTATGACATCCAACACCAAATTCTTCTAAGATGTTCTAATTCAGCTTAGAGTATACTTTTTTGTCCATGTGGTTCCTTTGTTCTGCTTTACTCAGAAGCCCAAATGAGGGAAAACCCAGCATTTCTATGACAAGACCTATTTTCCGTAAAATTATAGTGGCTGTCATTAAACCTTATTTGCATTCTCTCATTGTTTATCCCCTCAGTACTGCATTCCTTTCTTTTGCATTGCTTTATGCTGGGGGGTTCAGTATTACTTGGGTCACCAACAGCATCACTGGGAATTGTTCTGGGTACCCTGACATGAGTGAAGCTCCTTTCCTACTAGTTTTTCCATCCTGGGACTCCTCAACCTGGTGTAGTGGTGCATTATTTTATTTGCCTTTTAATTGTTAATGGTTTGTTCTGTGTACCCTGGTTTAATTCCCAGTTTGGTTTATCCCACAGCTGTGCCCCATGTTCTGTTCTATGTCAATCTCTGTTTCTCCCTATCCCTGAGACCTGTCAATCCCGACTCGGTCTCTCCCTGCCCCTGGAAAGTTCCAGGGAGGGCGTCGAGCGATTGACCGGGATGTCAGGGTTCCCCCCCTCCCAGGGGATTTGTCCCGTATCCTCTCTCTCCCCTGGAGCGACTCCCTGACCTGTCCTGACTGGTCCCTTCCCCCTGTAATAAATTAAAATCAGTAATTGTTCACTAAACCGTGCTACAGGAATCTTNGTTGCCCCGCCCCCCCCCTCGGGGGTTCCACTAAAACTCCATTGATAAACCTCTGCAAAGTCCTCCTTTCATCATCCTTAGCCATAGTCACAGCTGCTGCTGCTAAAGGAACCCACAGGATTTTGCCGGGTCTCCGGAGTTCAGGGCAGGACCCGGCAGGCGCAGAGCAGAGCAGGCGGAGAGGACGTCTCACCCACGGCTTCATCTTGGTAAGTCCAGCAAGACCAGACAGTGGCAGGAAAGACTCAGGGGAGATTCACAAACAGCTTTCTTCTTTTCTGCAAGAAAAGAGATATTCCTTCTCATCTTACAGCCTTTGTAGCAAACAAAATGTGTGTTCTCCCTTTGGCTTTTCTCAGCGAGTGCTGATCCCTCTCCATTGGAAATCCCACAACCCTTCACCCACTTTGTCTTATTGCTCTCCTCAAATGACTGGCAATTCTGTCCAGGGCAGGGCAGATACAAAACTGCCCACTTGTAAAGAAAGGTGTGAAAAAGACCAAAAAAAATTGTCTTGCTTTACAAATCACAGGAGAAAAACTCTGTCCTCTTCTCAGAAACTGAGATGTTTCCTGTGGAGAACATCTGGATGTTCAGAAGGGAAAATCCTCACCATTTTGTACCTCTCCAGGTGCCAACATCAATTGCATCACACACATGAATTTCCAGTTTGACATTTTCTACAAATTGGATCTACCTTTAGGAGTTACTAAAAACCCCTTTCTTCCTCAACCTGAGAGATCCAGCTGGAGCATCTGGGGAGCTCCAAAAAGATTTTTAGAAACACCAGGCAAGAAGAGGCAAATTCTCAGTCTGTTAAGCATTATGTCCCCATTGGCATCAACAGGCTCTGGCCATTCATGGCAGCTGATGCAGGGTCTGGCACCAGAAATTCTCCAGCTTTACTTTTATGATATCTCAAGACATACTTATGGCTAACAGCAGAGCTCTGTGCCAGTGTTGCCTTGCAAAAAACCCTGATGTGTTAGTTTAACATTATTAGTAAATATTTAGCTCTGCTGCAGCAGCACTTTCTGGTTATTTAATACCTCCAGGGACAACCTTCTTGAAATAATAGGTGAAGTGCTGGGACTTGAGAGAGCTGAGTGTAATTCTCTGCTGTCACAGACACAGACCTTTGTCAGATCAACAAGCAATGCTGTGCTGTGATAGGGTATCTGTGAACATCCCAAACCTTTGGGAGATGGGGTGCAGGGTAATGGAATTATGGCTATACAGCTGTTTTGTGTGAAAGCATAGAAAGCAGTTCAAATATGAAGTTCAAAATGCAAAAATGGGGCATTAAGTTGCCTTGTCTCAAATGTGAACGCAAAAAAGTCCTGTTCTGCAGATTTTAAAGGTCTATAAGCAAATAACTGGTAATTCCCATATGTGTGGAGTTATCTGGCTTGTAAATGTCTGTACCTTATAAAAATGTTGGATTTGTTTGTTCTCTTCTGCTATCAAAAATCCCCTAGGGAATATTTATCCTGCCTTTGCATGGAGATAGTAAGAGGAACAAACTTTTAGTTATAGAATATCACCAAAATCTGGGCTTCATGTCAACAAAGATGTCAGATCTAGAGACAAAACATGGTGTCCTGATGTAGTATTTGAATCTATGTCCAGCCTTGTGGAGAGGTATCCAAGAAAATTCCTGTCTTCTCTAAGAACCATTTAGTCAGAATTGAGAGGAGATGGTTTGGGTGGCCAGTAACTCTGAACCAGGAATGTCACTTTTCAGCCTGACTTCTCCAGTACTCCCAGCTTTCATGTTTAGCATGCAAAATAAAGCAAATAAAATCATCACAAACAATCAAGCAGCTACCTTAAGATAATATATGAGAGGAGAGGAAACTCAAGATTGGTGATGAGTGGTCCATGAGAGTAAGAACATAGTCAACCCCACTGCAGCACCATGGTTCATTCAGCTGTGCATGCAGAGCCTCCCTCCTTGGCAGAAAAAGGGATTAATTATTTAGTTAATCAGTTAACCTGTAGCAATGTGAGGGTGGGGAAAGGCTGCAAGATGAACTTTACCACTATTACCTAAACCAGACAGCAGCTTCTCATAAATGCCTTCTTTATTTCTCATGTAAAGGATGTTGTCAGTACCAGAAGAATTTTTCATCTCAAAAATTTCTATTAAACAACTTGGTACTGGGCTTCCAATTTGAAACATATTCTAACTAGCAGACAATATGAAACAATGCATAAATTATTTACCACCAAGATTTAAAGCACAAAAACTGTGAGAAACACATCTGAATTTAATGGATGGATGCAGAACACACTGCATCTGATTTCATAAATATCTTTGTTTCCCAGCCTTTCTTTGTCCTTTCTATAAAATGTTTTTATGATGACAACTTTATTGGTGCTGAAATTGCTCCTTTCCTGATGTTCAGATCACAAGAACTCTGTTTGCCTTTTGTGTATTACCCAGTATTATTTTGTCTCCTTATCATAATGCTATCCATTATTTCCCTTTTTCTATATAGATTATTTTCCCACAGTCATGTCTCCCCTGTCCAGTAGAGGGGTATGGCTGGGCTGGTTGTGCAGTAGCAAATATAATACCCACACACCTCAGCCTCATCCCTGAGGAAGAGGTGATGAGCTGCTGAGACCATCCCTTCCAGGACCTTTGTCTCATATCAGTTGATATAAAAGGTCTGTTTGTGTTGGGGCAGCTCCATAGGTGCCACCAGCAATACATCAATGAAGCTGCTGTTTTTTCTAACGTGTTTCTTTTTTCCTCATGACCTTTCCTTTTGGAACCATTGTATTGGAAATCAATGGCAAATTTTATTCTGGTTTTTTAGCTTTGCTATCACAGCCCAAACTTGGCAAGAGAGAGAAAACAGATAAAAGTCTTAAAAGGCATTTGTCAGGCAAAACAAAATTAACCCATGTGCTGTTTTTTAAAAAATCTCATAAACCATTCAGTGGCAGAAGTCCAGGCTCACATTACAGGTCTGGGAGTTCACTAAATTGCTCCTGTAAGCAGTGTGCATCCCTCTGTATTTAGTGTTGTCTAAACAGAGATGTGGTTGAAAACACAGAACAGAAACCAAGCAGAAGTGATTCCTTGTAAGGAAATGTGTATGTGTTGCTAATACAGCTTGAGCACTTCTAAGATATTGGACATTGCTCATGTTTGGCAAGTAAGCAGAAAAGCCCTTCCTGAGCCATTATCTGCCAAGCTGCTGAGCTCACATAAACCAGTTTTCTGTAGTTACTCTGTGAGCAGTTCTGGCATCTCTTTCCTGTCCCCAACATATCTCCTTGATCAAGTCTTTAAGGGACTCAAGGAAAGCTTAAAAAGCGGATGTGACTTTTTCTCAGCTCAGATTTTGGGCATCTTTGTGCTCAAATCATTAGCAGATAAGAAATCAGTTTGCATCCCCTTTGGCAGTGAGAGATCAGTCTTTTCCAGCAGCTCCTTTTTGAGTGTACAAGTTGAAAGGTTGGAAGAGAATTATTCCTATTTAGGGCAATATAGGTGCTTAGTGCACATTTTCCAAAGAAATAGCACTGCAAACCAAAATAGGAAAAAAACTGGTTAAAGAATATTTAGAGCAGTTATGACATCCTGAGGAACAGCTGAAGTTTTTCCTTCTGCACTTTGTAGTCAGGTGAGAAGATCCCTACACCTTTAGAGGTTATTTCTGTAAATTTTCTGTGCCCGAGAAATTGAGGCAGGCAAGCAAAGGAGTTCACCTTTCATGAAAGAATGAAGAACTAAGGAAATTGCAGTAATACAATACCCAGAAAAGAAGAAGATAAAATTATTAAACAATATCTTAGTAGTCATCTAGGGAATTGTCTTGGTTTGGAAAGACAGGTATCTACCAGGGAAACTGGAGTTTCCCTGAGAATGGAGAATGTAACCCCCCTGCCAAAAAGTATAATTTNGGGGGGTGCTAATGGCCCATTATCTGAAGGTGTCAGGCCTCTCTCCCACAGATGAAAATAGAATACCCATATTTGGCTTCACAACCCAGGACAGGAATAAACTGATAAAAACAGCCAGCATGGATTATTCAAGAACCTACTTTCTCAAACCATTTCTAATTTCATTCTTTGTCAGAGCAACCAGCCAAGTGGATAAAGGGGAGGCAGCAGATGAGATATGTCTTGAATTTATTAAGAGTATGACATTGTCTTGCATAACATTCTCATAAGCAAAGAGAGAAATATGGCCTAGTGGGTGCACTCATAAAACTTGGGGGTAGCTCTGTGTTGAGAATAGCATCGAGAGCTTTGGAGGACAGGATTAGCAAACGCTGGATTAGCCGGAAAAATAGTAGAAATCAGTGTAGATGACTCCAGTAAGATAAGAGCAAAGGAACTCAGGCAGCTCTGAATGATTTCTTTTCTTCTTTCTATCTGCCACTGCAACATAAGAGTTTTTTGCTGTAGGAGTTCTTAAGAAAATGTTTGCCCTTCACCAAAATGAGTCATGTACGTTCTTTCCATGAAGGGTCACTGGAAAAGCACAAAACTATCAGACCATATTTCTCCAAAAAAAAGCTGAAATTCTCTGTGCAGGCTTGTTCCTCAGTTATTCCAGCCCCGAACTGATCATTGACCAATTCTTGGTTTAGATGGTGTATTCAAACATCTAGGGCTGTTATTTTTCAGCTAGACAGACTTCATGGAAAAGAGAATCACTAACAAAACCCACATTTCCTGTGACAGAGGAAAAGATGTTCCCTTGGGATAAATCTTTTGGAGTAATTAATTAATTGACCATGGCTTTCTTCAGTGCTGACTCCCCAGTTCTGATTGAAAAGTAGAGGAAAGAGCGTTGCTGTGAAGTTAAATGCTTTGGCTTTATATTGCAGTGGATATGATGGAATCTTGCATGGGGTCAGATGTGATAAACCCCACAAAGGTCTGTCACCTCTGAGGGGCCAGCCCTCACAGAGAAATGGCTTAAAATAATTTCGTGAGATGGCTTTTCAAGTGTGTTTTGTAAAGCAAAGGTTTTAATAAAAGCTGAAAATAACAATACAGAAACAAAAGAAAATGCTGAGCACAGGTGTCAGAGAAGCCTCTGACACCTTGCTAAGACACCTTAAAAAGCCCTGAGCATCTCTGTATTCATTCTTAAATACACAAGGATCAAGGAGGATTCCATTGGCAGAGTGCCAATAGAAACAGCTTTTGGTTTTGAGAAATATTTCTAAAGCCCAACCAGTGCCCCTGTGCTGGCACTGAGCCAATACCGATGAGAAGGGCACCGATCTTTCTAGTTTGATTTCTTTATATGTTCAAAGGTAAACCAAAGCTCTTTTTCTTATATAGAATCATTTGTTTGGGTGTGGAAATGCACTCCTTCATGGATATTACCTTTACCCTTTTCATTTTTGAAGGATGTGGCTGAACTGTACTGCTGGAAAAAAGATGTTGTGAAAATAAATATAGCAGACAATAACAAATTGCTTGGATTGAGTAGTATGTGCCAAAGCATATGCCAAAGACTTTCCATGCCAAAAACACTAAGCTGCTACCAAAGCTGTATAAACTCTTATTAAATTATGCTACAAGAGTTTAGGATATCTAAGAAAAACCCAAACCAAATCTGCTAGATTTGGTTATCAGTAATGTTAAGACCTGCTTGCCCTGTTTCAACAGCAGGAGTCACCACAGCACGAAGTGAACCCAGGATCAGGAACGGGACAACAATCACAGACGCATCCCTTTCTTCACTTTATGTATATATGTGACATAGCTCATACAGAAATACACCACTGGTGTTTACAGAGATAGAAGACAAAAAATAGAATCGATTGGAGGAATTTATACTTTTTGAGGAAATGTTTAGGTAGCAAACTTTTTTTTTTCATTACATGTTGAGCACAGCAGGAAGGAGGGAGGAGAAGGAGTACTTGGAAAAAAAAAACTGCATGAAAATTTGTTTGGTGTTCAGTACGCATTCATTGGTTGAGATTAAAAAAAATAAAAATACAGGTAAGAAAGCCTAATTAAATGAAAAAACATTTTCCACTAAAAAATAATGAGTAATTCTTCAAGGAACTACCAATGCCTTAACTGAAGGATTTTCCTGTGAGGTCTGCAGAGTTCTTTTCAATGTTGTCCAATGCAGACATACATTTTGGTCACTGCACTACCACCTGCTCTTAGCTTTTCTTTTGCAGGGAAGGTAAAAGCCCCGAAAATTGATAGTACAGCAGTATAGACACCCCTTGCAATCCAATGCAGAGATCTTCTGTGCTGACCACTTACAAACAGTCTGAAAAGTATGAAAATCAAGTTATGTTTCAAGACAATGTGTTCAGATACAAAACCTTGGACCACATTTATTAATTTCCAAGAAATGTATATCCTGGAGCTCAGGTTAAACACACACAGACTTCGCCTGTTATTTCTAATATAAATTATAAACTTGCTTTTGTCTTTTTCCCTTGAGGGCTTTTGCAAAGTTAATTGTCCCTGACTTCTTGCCAGCATTACCTCAGTAAATACAATAAATGTGCATTGGCAAATGCCTTGCACTGTGCACATGTCAATTTTAATAGATCAATAAATTATTTTCCTGTAATCTCCAATCTAAGATATATTCTACAGAGTTTGCAGGAAGCATAGCACTTTGTGGAGGTGCTGGTGTATCACCACATCCATAAACATACTAAGATACTCAGAAAGATGTAAAAAATATTTTTAGCTGGATAGACTTCTGTATTGGGTGTCTCTGGCAAAGCTGGATGACTTCTTTCCTCAGGAACTCTGCTATGGTTAACTAGTCTCTGCCCAAGACATGGCTAATTGTGCCTGGAGGTAGGCTTCCCAGATGGAGGAAGAAAAGCACACCATAAGCTTAGTGCAGTTGTTTCCTCTGGATCTTGAGGTGCCCTGACTCTCCCAGGCAGAAATACCCGGGGTCTCCAGCTGCTTTCCCATAGTAGGTTAGAGCAGTAACATCTTTCAAGTCTTTAATCTCAGTGCCTGTATCATCACAGGCTCACTCCAGTGTAGAAGTCAGAGGATAACTTGATCTATTGTAAAATTATGGCTGAGTTAGATCATCATTTCTCCTTTTCATGGCTGCATTCATTGCTCTTTCCCATTTGTCAGTTTTGCAATTTCTTGGTCAAAATTCTCCTCTTCCCATTTCGAGGTCAAAAGTTTCCCACTACTGTGTCAGGTTTTTTGGGTCCAATTAGAGATGAATTGCTCATCAGAAAGATGGCAGAATTACTGAAGCACAATTAACCCTTATTGTTTCCAGTGGCAGGACAAGTCTAACTAGCCCCGGGTGAAATCCCTTCGCTCTATAAATACCAGTTATGCACATATTTGCTGTTATCAATATGTGCAGCCTGACAGATGCATTTTTCTTAGCCTGTGTGCAATCTCCATTTGCATGGTAATGAGGCCTTCCAAAGGCATTCAGCAGGTGAGATGGGAGATGAACTCCTTCCATCAGCACTGGTATCTCATCATTAGCAGTGATTTTCAGGTACAGGAAAAGTTCCAAGGGAGCTGTGCCTGAGCTTAAAGCTAACACTTGCCACCACCAGTGATGGGACAAGCTGCTGCCAAATCTGCTCATGACATAACCAGCCATATTTTAAGATAAATTAATTTATATACATCCTTACCATAATATTGGATTAAAAGAGTGGACAGGAGACGAGAAATAATAATTTGACCAAGCTCTAACCCCAGTTTCCTAATGAAGCTGAGTTTTCACACTGCACAGCAACATTCATCTTCCTCTCTACTTTTTGATGACTAACACTGAAGCTGCTGTCCAATTTAAACCTCATCAGACTCAGCTTGAGCTCTGGAAGGTAACTAAATTCCCTGGGTACTACCCCTTCTCCAGCTGTTTTCTCCTGATGTATCCTTGCCATAGTTCACTTCATGCATTCATGTGAACTTGTCTTCTCCAGCCCTCCCTTAACTCCTAAATTTTCTCCATCACTGTATTTCCAGGCTGATCAGTCCTAACCTGCTTATCCATGGTTTCCTTGCCCAAAAGCTGTGACAGACTCCCACTGTCCCTATTGCAATTTGTTGAAGCAGACCCTCCTGAGGTGAGCAGACAGGAGACAGGATTTGTTCCACCCTGTCCAATGCGTGGGCTGACAGTAAGCTCCTCCCACAGCCACGATAATGATATTCATCAACACCTTCTCCAACCCTTCTCTAATGACTCCAAACAACAGATTTGTTTTTCCAACACAGGTGATATTTATCCAGGCATTCACCATCTGTTTTCACAACTTTCCTGGCACAGGTGCTGTTTGGGTAAGCTGTTTCCTCCTGCTGAGACTGTGCAGAAAACCAGCTCCCAGCTGTTCTCTTCCTGGTGCCTGGTAGTTTGTCTGGGCTCACTATTGCCATGCATTCCCACTGTTTCATTGCATTATCTCATGAGTTATATAAAGGTAGTATTGTACAGAAACCCCTTTCCCCAGACAGTGATTGAATTTTGCTTATGTCATTAAAGGATTTGTTCCTCTGTTGTTTTCTGTAACAGCAAGTAATTCCCATTAAATATTAAGTAATTGATTTGCCATATTTGTCTGGGGGCTTTTATTTTTTTTAAGTAATTGGTTGATTTAGTCATTGCAATTACAGTAAATCAGCTAACTAAAAAAAAAGCCAAATAATTAATTTACTTAGTATTTAAATATTGCAAATTGCCGTAAATGACTGCAAATAACTTGCGCACAGGGTAAATTTTCTTATTGCTTGCAGGAAATGGAATGATTAATTTCCAAATGTGTTCTGTTTTTTGGTGCTTTGCCATTTCTCATTAGGGAGCAATGCACAGGAAAATCCAGTTACTGATGCTAATCCCAAGAACTGAGATCCCTGACGTTCCTCTCTCAGCTAAAAGAGGCAGTGTAAAGAGAGGTAAAAAACCCTAATTGCACTTACGTGAGAGTGAGCACCTTGCTAACACGTTTAATCTCTCATTAAGGATTTTCTGTTGTCTACTAACACTTAAGTTTCTGTTGTTTCACTCACATGAAACATGAACATTCTGGCAATGCCTCCCCTATGTGGCCACCTCTTTGCAGCTAGGGGAAACCCTGTATGAACATATAATCTTTGCAGTCTCTCAGCTACTGGTAAATCTGGCGGAAACTACCAAAACAAGCAAAAACGGATGGAGAGAAGAGTAAGGGAGACAGATACTGATTAAAAGAAAAAAAATCCCAGTACTCTTGTTTCTATAGGAAACCATGTGAATAAATACTTTTCATGCCTTTCATCCACTAAGAGGCCAAAGTATCTCTGTGCTGCTGAAGATGGGATTAAGCCAGACCCCCTCCAGTCACTGCTGAAACAGAGCTTTTTTCCTCTGAAAATTCAGTGCTGAGGATGGTAAAAATTCAGCCTTATTAGATTCAAAAGGACAAAACAGTGGGCTGTCTTGGGAGTCCAACTTCTTTCCTCTCAGTCCTTTATGTGTTTATTTTGAAGCATTAGTGAAATGTCCTTGTCTTCTTGTCACAGCCCCTGTGGGAGCAAAGCAAGTACAGAGAGGAAGGGGCTTGGGAGAGCCCCAGATCAGATTTTACAAACTCACCCCTAAAAAGCACTCAGGAATTTGCTCAATTATAAAGCATGTGATCAAAGAATCATTGAATCCTAGAACTGTTCGGGTTGGAAAGGACTTTAAAGATCTGTGGGCAGGGATGGCACTCACTAGGTCAGGTTGCCTCATCCACCACGCCTTGAACACTTCCTGAGGGGAAATGGTACGGCTGATTTTGAATGTGCACATAGGGATTATAATCCAAGGTAGGACTCCATATTTGATAAAATCCCCCTGCTGTCCCTCTCACCGAGCTTTGGGCTGCACTTGGAGTCTGCAAGAGAGATGCTTTTCATACAAACCTAGACAGAAGAAGTGCTCCAGGAATGTAACTCATGGTGACTAAGGGGGCATCATTCTGTCAAGGACTTGAAGTCCTCAGTGCCAACTGCTTCACACCATGGGACCAAAATCTTGTTTGTATCTCATTTTCTTCTTCTATTAAGCTGAGTTTTTTCATTCAGTCAGTGGTTAAACTTGAAAACAGAAGTTTAGAGACATGGGATAATTTCATCCTCGGAAATATTAAAAACTTGAACAGATTCAGCCATGCTCCTCTTGGCCTTGCTCTGAGCAGAGGGAACAGACAAGAGTTCTCGAGGTCCTTGCCAGTCTGAATTATTCAGTGTTTCCCTTGCTTGTGTCACATACTAAATACATTCTGTCTGAAAGGGCCTGTAGTCAGTATCTTCATGATGTCTCTCAAAACTTCCTATCAAACACAAAATAGACTTGCAGGATTTCTTCATTTCACCCTTGGTGTGCTTATGTGACTGTTGAAAATCGCTTCAGAATGTTAACTAATTCTAATTGATTTTCTCACCGATCTCGCTCACTCCATAAATTTGCCATCCCTGAAGTTTTGCTTTCAGACCCAATCTCAGGTTTGAGAGGGATTTACAGAGCAGGAAGAAATAACAAATAATGCCATAATATTTACTCTTGCATTGCTGGCACTTGAAATTTAGAAGTGTATTCACACCCCTCCTTATTCAGAATAGTCTTAATATTTCCAACAAATGTTGGAAACAAATGTTTCTCTAAGTTCAATGAAACACTGAAGAAATAGGGAACAGATTATTTATTTTGCACAATCTTTTTTTTCCACATTTTTATAAAAAAGGAATGATGTCTGCAATTAATCTTTAATTTCCAAATACCAAGAGGGAAATTCTTTTCTTATCTTGCTTGTTTTGCTTCTGATATGGTTAACTTGGCAGAAGCAAAAGGAGTTCCTCAAGCATGGCAGCATTGAGGAATTCATTTTTCACCCTGGAGAAAAGAAGTTCCAGCTGCAAAGCTGTGGCAGAGCTTTACTCCAAAAAACCTCCAGTAGCTTCTGTTGCCTTTGCTTTGTTCCTACCTCCCCTGCATCCCTCTATTTCATTTATAATCCACAAGAGACTCCTCCAGAAGCTTCCCAGACCACCTTCCATCTGTCTTCTTACCAGGTGGTCATAAATCAGCTGCTTCTTTATCTTCTCCTTGGCATTCCCTGCTCCAGTGGGTCTCTCTGTCACCATGCTTGCCATATTTCTCTGCTCCTCCTTGGCTTGCTTTCAAGTAAATTTCCCTTTATCATAGTCCAATTTCCAGTCCTGTAGGAGACACGAAAAAAAACATACTAAGTGAAAAGAATTCAATGTGTAATCGTAAGCATATTTGCCAGGCTAGAGTAGGAATGAATGGTTAATGAAAATGAAGGATAAAATTGTAACAAATGCAGGGTATGCTTTCTTTTTCAGTTGAAAGTCTTTCTAGCTTGGAGGTAAGAACACTCATTTCATTATTTCTGAAAAGACCTGGCAGGAGTCCAGGCTCAGAATTTGATAGTGTTGAGAACTGAGGAAGACATAAAAGAATTATTTCTATCTCAGTGAGATTTGATGTTCCACTTAAAATCAGCAGATTCCCTGCTGATGTTAATTGGTGTCAGAGAACTGTTTCTTCTGGAGCAGCTCAGAGAGACATCAGCAGAGAAACTGTCTTGCTCTATTTCCATGTTTCCCTTTCTTCTCTCTGCTTCTCAAGGGAGAAAAAGCCCATCTGAAGTATGAATACAGATGAGAAGCCTAGAGTTTGCTGGTCCTCAACTCTTGTAGGGACCTAAGTGAGAAGACATTATTCCAAAGGCCCCAGTTTGCAGGGCATTTAGGCGCCTGTACTCATTCAAGCATTTCCTTTCCTGAACTGAGCCTGAAGTGTTCCCATCCCTTCAGCTGGTGAGCCCAGGGAGGGCCCAGCAACAGTGATTTTAAATGCTGCAGTGCAATGCCCCCCTCAATCAGAGTTTTCTGGTGGGTGGAATGTTTTTCACAAGGCAGACAAAAGAGTGGGGGCTTTTTCAGGGTGGCTCATTACTATGGCAGCCAGCAGTGACCTCCTTTTGCCCAGCAGCCCTGATTTCAGAAATCAGGGAAACATTTCTGCTCAGTGTGCACATCACTTCCCACTCAGCTGTAGTGGCTGTGCAGACAATCCTAAAAGTGGAGTTAAAAGGAAATTCAATTAATCA
Source organism: Rhadina sibilatrix (assembly GCA_013400275.1). NCBI lineage: Eukaryota > Metazoa > Chordata > Aves > Passeriformes > Phylloscopidae > Rhadina > Rhadina sibilatrix. The sequence continues at coordinate 31,908 of VWYO01024128.1, forward strand.
ACATGCCCCACAAAGCCGAACATCTGCATGTAGCAGCTATGACGCTGTCTAATAACTAGGAGGTGACAAGAGTCTAGGAGAGGTTTTTCATCCATGTATGGTGATGGCAAACAACTGGCCTTTGACACAAGCTAAAGTTATGTACAGTGTACAAAACCAGGGGAAGTGTGGAGCAGCACCTTTTCTATTTGGGGAGGGGCCAAGAAAATGAGAGGCAGAGCTTGGAGAACACTGTGCTTCCCGGGCTGTACAAGAGTTTAACTTTCCATTCAGGGCAAGATAAGCTTCTAAGAAAAATTACTTTCTTCCATGTCTGTGAGAATGCAATTTGATCTGTTTTTAAGAGACAAAAGGGTTTTCTCCCTCATTTCCAGTAATTGCCTGACAGTTGCCAGGCAAAACAAACAGAAGGCAGAGAAACAGTTTCAATCCAGGCAATCACAGCCACAGCAGCATTTAGCTTTTGCAAAGTGTGTTGCAGTCTTAATTTGCTCATTTTCCTATAAGAGCAGCCACAAAGGAACCATTTGCTCACTCTTTCATCCTGTTCTCAGAGGGTTGATGTTGGTCCACCACCACTGGTGGCTTCTGTGCTTAAAGAAACAGCCTGGACACCTGCTCATTTTTCTGTTGTGCCGACAGTCCCTTCCCACAAAACCTGCAAGGTGATTACTTCCCACAGATGTTCCTTGTGCCTATCTTGACATTACTTGTTCCTTGCACCACTTTTCCCAGAGACCTCTCTGAGATCACTTATTCCCTGGATACCAAGAGAAGACAACCTTACAGCAGGTATGGTGCAGTCAGAGAGAATGGTGGGACAATCACAGGGTTGGAAAATACAAGTGCTGAAACTCAGAAATCTTAGCTGAACAAAGAAGAATTCAATCCAGTCAGACTGTTCTATCACAAGCTGTCTGTACCTTGTCACTCTCCAAGTTCTTGCCACAACCCACCACAGGCATTAGCCTTCAGAAAGCACAAGGCAAAAAAAGTTACACCAAGCCATTAAGTCAGTTCCTAATTTCAAACCCACTGCAGCCAGAGGACAAATTCTGTGTACTTGCCCTGCTTCAACCAGTCTTGCCAAAAATTGGTAAGGGAGGACTTCGGCAAGTTTTGCACTGTCCATGTCTGTCTCCTCCTGTGGTACACACGTGCCTCATTCCCTTACTGCACTTTCCGATGGCTTCAGCAGATGTGCAGTTCTCCTTGCAGAACCTGTCTTGGCACTGCCAGGGGACTGGGCATGGCCTTGGGGTTAAAATCCAACAGTAACACGTGGGAAAACAACACACAGTCCCTGGAAACTCTGCTTTTCCATTGCCAAATTGACTGCAACTGACTCTCCTCAGACATCCCAGATGAGGACTGTGTTTTTGCGACAGAGAGAGCTGCATTCAGATTGGAGCCGAAAAGATGTGATTTTTGCTGTGCTGGACCACAGTCCCATCTGGCACGTGTCAGCATGCCAGAATTGCTGGGACCATCCTAGTATCTATCCATCTGTCCATATGGGTCATCACACTTGAAATACCGCAGATGAATAAAGCAAAATTCAAAATTCTTCTGCTCAACAGCTGCACGCTTTGCTGATTTCCTAAAAGGAAGGGAGGGGTGGAGGAGTCTGTATTCACATGATCACTCAACCTGTTAGTGTGGCTGTCTACAACTCCACCATCTCTGTCTTAGGCTGCAATATGTATCCAAAAATGTGTATTCTATTTGCCATCTGTTGAAACCGTTTGGGGAGATGTTTATCTCTTGTATAACCTATTCCTCATAACTCCAGGGGGAAAGGGATAGGTGCCTTCTATTAATGGGCCAGCTGTTAAAACCAGGTGGAGCAATGTTCTTGATCTTGCCCACAACCCATCCTCCCTCCAGTGGATATCTTCTGTTAATGGGCCATTAAGGCTTATCACATGACTGATACAATTGCATCATCCCATTGTGAGATGCTCCACCCAGTAGGAGGAGCCAACCATTCCTACCCAGATAAAAGCTGAGATTTCAGAACAGCAGAGCAGCCCGTTTTCCCACTGGATTTCCCAGAGGAATACTGGACCCATCTTGCTACCACTGGACCCTTTTACAGAAACATCTCTACTTCAACAGAACCACATCTGTTGCTTCAGGAGGACTTACTTGGACCGCTTCCAACACAGTGTCAGGTCGTATTCTGACTCTGTCAGGGTTTCTAGGATTTTGTTTGTTTGTTTGCTTGCTTGTTTTTTGTACTACTACATTTGTATTTTTAATATTCTTAGTAAAGAACTGTTACTCCTATTCCTATATCTTTGCCTGAAAGTCCCTAATTGCAAAATTATAATAATTTGGAGGGAGGGGGTTTACATTTTCCCTTCCAAGGGAAGATCATGTTTTCTCTGGCAGACACCTGTCTTTCCAAACCAAAACAATCTCCCTCCAGCTTTTGAACCCATCAGCTCAAGGCCTCAGGACACAAAGGATGAGCAGTTAAGTTGGGCATCACTCATTTTCCCTGCTCCTGGAGTGTCAGATCACGGCTGCTGCCAGCACAAAGTACACAGTTCCAGACAGTGACAGATTTAAAGCCCCATCCCTCTATATCATTAGGATCAAAGAGGCCCTGACCCTCAGCATCCAACACACCTATGAAAACAGAGAGGTTGAACTCAGTCCAGGGGAGAACTGAAACCTCACTGCAGTCTGCATCAATCCAGCCACAGGCAAAATGGGACTGGGTGACAGCTGGCAATATAAGTGTAAAACCACAGGTAAATGATCAAGAAAAGGCAGGGAGGAAAGAGGAAGGTCTCAGCACTGAAAAACAAATGAGCAATATTTAATTTCAGCCCTGCTCTCTGTACTCAAAATACAGGCTATCTCACAGAGAACAGTGTTTGATTAACAAACATAAACTGCAGCCTGGAAAATTCATCTCCTGAGAGGCTCCACACCTGGCACTTGTTAAATGCACCAATATTTTGGGCAGGGTGACCTGCCACTCATTGGTCAGAGTCTGGCTAGCATAAGTCCCACTGATGGCTAACATGTGGCAGATGAACATGCTATAGGCAGGACTCAGACACTTCCAGGTAATACAGTAGCTACTGTGGTGCTTTGGATCTTTAATAATCTGATTGATCAGAGCAAGACTGATCACTGACTATCACTACCTTGTGTGCACAATTCAAGTTCCCAACACTCTTCAGCACTTAGAATCACCAGGAGTTTAGGATTACTGTTAAAAAATGTTATGGGTCACATCTCTACATGCACCTTCCTTGGATGTTCTTATGAGATTTTTGCAAAGCACAAACACATCCTGGTTACACCTATAAACAATATCAGCACAGTGCAAGTGGTGTCCAAACCCAATCACAGCCAGAGCTTTCTAAGGAAGAGTCAGAGAAAGATTCTGTCTACACATTTCTCTATTGCGTGTTCCAGTCTCTGCTGTCCCTCTTTGATTCAGGCTCAGACCTTTCTCCACTTCTGTCCTTTCATGACAGATCTTCAGCCACAGACAGGTGAGAGAAGGAACATGTTACAGGGACTAGCATTTGGAAAAGCCTGCCTTCCCTCATCCCACGCTGGACTGGACATTGCAATGGGGCTTGTTGAGAGTTCTATCAGGGTTCCTGTGGAAGGATTTCATTGTTAGAGAGTTTGCTCTTTAACTCATAGTACTCAGAGACCACAGTAAGCATGAATCACATCTGCATATGCCCAAAATCCTTCCTTAAGCTTCAATTCATTCTGCAGCAGTGATCCCTTCTTTGCACATGCCCGCTGATCTGTGCTGGGGACAGAGTTGGTAATCCTGCGCTTTCAGCCTCAGAACCCAGAGGGCAAGTAAGATAAATGCCCATTTATCACCTTCTACAAGACAAGCTTTGTGCTCATCTTAAAAGTTTGGGGAATTGTCTCCTGCTCTTGAACTCACAAGCTTGACAGTGGTACAGTAAAAGCAAGTAGATTTTAAAAATTCAGTAATCCAGGCTCTTTCCAGAATCATTCTTTCCCCAGAGAGACAAGAAACCAAGATGAATGTCTCTGCTGGAGTTGTGCCACATGGATTAGTGAAGTGGGACTTTTCCCCTGTGTGCAGATTGACTTCAATTCACCCCAGCTCTGTTTCAATGAGCCTTGCCCAAAGGCAGCCACCTGGGAAGGGGAAAGGGTAATTAACTGATGCTTTTGGGAACAGTCCTGTGATGAAGGTACAAAAAATGAGCCAAGGGCAAAGAGACCTGGTGCTTTCATATATGCATATTTGTGTATGTGTGTTTTGGCAAGCAAACTTCAAACAGTGGCTGCCATCAGGGCTTTGCAGAAGAAAGCCAACAGCAGTAAATCTAGGAAGCAGTTGTTTGACAATCTGCCTTCAGATAAAGTTTCTTCCAGACCTTAATCCGGCCCTGGGCTTCCCAATACCCAGGCTCCTCATCTGTCTAGCTTTGACTCTTAAATATGTCAAAAACCCAGTAGGAGCTAGAAAAATATGTAGTTTCATTCAGATCCTATAGCAATGAATTGGCAGTGATTTTTAAGGACAAAAAGACCAAACCAAGATTCCTTAATTTGCTATCTGGCATCTCCTGCTTTTGCTCTCTGACCATTGTTCCCATGCTCTGTGGGACAGGATAGGAACCAGAGCTGCTCCCCCACCTTCACCCTGCTCTAAACTTTCAAACCTCAAATCTTGTCTGCCTTTGAAATCAGAGCTTCCCGTATTTAGTTTTTACTTTTTCTTCATGGATATCTCACTTGCAAGCAGAGGCAGGTGTTTGCCTCTGCACAGCAGGTACCAGGATATATCCCTTCAAGCCATGTGTGCAGCCAGATTTAGGAAGGGAAAAAATGAGCCTGGTATACCTGTGAGTCAGAGTGCAGCAAAACCCCTGAGGGGCTGCTGAAGCCCTGGCAGGAGCTCTGGTGGGCAGCACTTCTTCCCCCAGAAAGCCGATTTCCAGCCCTAGGTCTCCCAAACATTTTTTTTTTCTGTTTTTCTGACAACCACATTCTGTCTCCTTTTCCCGTGCTGGCTACTTTTCTTCATAAAAATCAGTGCTAAAAATGAAATGGGGGAAATTATTTTAATAGTTTTTAAGCAACTAAAAATCACTATACCCCAGAGGAACTCCTGGCAGAGTTTAGCTCCCTTCATCTGTTCTGACCTCCACTGAGCACTTAATTCATGAGTTTCTATGGCATGGGGTGATTAGAAGCCAATGTTATTATTATTCACTGCATTTACACTTTGTCTGAAGCACATGCAGGTGAGATGAAAACGCTTATTTAAATGCAGGCTCTAAAATGATGTTCACAAATCCATCTGGGCACCAGTTAAATTACATGAATCCAAGATGTAGCAACCTCTTATCTGGAGACAGCCAGAACAATGCCTGGGTGAGGAATTCTGAAAGCACACACCTTCTGGTTACAACCTGAGGCTTATTTAGGGAAAGATTTCACTTGGCCCTTCTTTAGTTGTTTTTTTTTCATCTTTTCCTGGAAGTCCTTGAATAAGTCTTTCTCCTGACTGATACTGACAGCTCTTTTTAAAACATGATTGATGGCCCATTGTCAATAGCCATCATGCTCCTGTCAGAGAAGCAGGAGACATGAAAGAATTTGGTTTTCAATAATTCAAGTGATGTTGCCAAATTTAGGAAACAGACACTGGGAGGAATGAGAGCATGACAGAACTTTTTGGGTAAAAATAATTAAGGGCTTGTCACTGAGTTTTAATTTGATCAAGAGTGTAGTGGCGTCAATAGATTTGTATTCCAAACATCGCTCTACTACCTGTTTGAGTAATAATCACCCAGGGAAAATAATCACCCAGAGAAAATAATCACCCAGAGAACACATGAGACATAATCTGATATCTTTTGCACAAGAGTTTTAGGTATATTTAGTCTTTTAGTTCACATCTGTTGTTCCTGAGTCCTAAGTCCACCTTAAGACTGTTGGGAATAGAGCAGACATCAGCCCACGAACATGTCCACAAGATTCACCCCAGGACTGATTCCCTCCCTGCACAGAGATATGCTCCTGTACCCAGGGGGCAACAGAAACAGACTTCATGCTGCAATTCTCTTCCCTCTCCATCAATAACATTTTACTTTCCAGCTGATACCTGCTGAGTCCTGTGCTGCAGGGCCAAGTCCAGCACTTGAACAGACTAGTGATAGATGTTTTAAAACCAGTGAAGGTAGGAAGTAAAATTTAACAGATGCAAAAAGGCCCCCAAAAATCCATTAGCATGTCTTTCTCAGTTGAATTTAATAGTCTCTTAGCAGCTGACATTGTCCCTCCTGGAGGTAATTACACAATGTAATCAAGCCACCAAATAGCCTCATGCACCACTTACGTGTTACCACTCAGTAATGCTATGGCTTGGCTCTGCCCTGCTCATCCTCTCCACCATTCTGCTCCAAGAGAGGGCAGAATACTATGCCTGCAGCAAGCTACAGCTGAGCACCAAAGGCTGGAAAGGCAATCCATCTCTGTCTCCAAATCTCCCCTTATTGTGAACACCTAGAAAATTGCTTTCTGCATCTGAGAGATGAGTGTTTTTTAATCACTGGTGGATCATACAATCACAGAATGGCCTGGTCTGGAAGGGACCTCAAAGGTCATCACCATGGATGGGGTCACCTTGCACTAGATTATGGGAATTCAAGACACAGGAAAATCTGAAAACCTCATGCATGCAGGCCCAAATACAACAGAGAATACAGGGTTCAACTTGAGGCCTTGGGAAAGGCTTCCAGCTTTAGAGACCATAAGCAAGAATGTGGATTTTAGTTTAAGCAGAAATATCTTTAGCTAGATAGTGGAGAGTTTAAGGTTTTAAAGATATACAAGTAGTTAAAAGGTAATAAGAAGTTTTAAGGTATAGTTCTGTAGGATTATGTGCCACTATATGATTGGATAAAATTGTTCTCATTGCAGCAGGACGTGTGATACAGTTTAATTAGCCATTGGTGTGAAAGTTAATATGTGTGGCAGTAGATTATTGGCTAACAAACCTTTAAACTCCCTCATAACCTGTGGTCTTGTGACCACTGGCCATGAACTCCTGGCATATGCGGTGAAGATCTTCTGACCCTTCATGAGACTGTAGAAGAAGAGCAATAAATCTTGCTTTAAGACCTCTCCCAGTAGTCCCGTCTCTCTTAAAATCCCAATACTAGATCAGGTTGCTCAGAGCTCCATCCACCTTGAACACTCCCAGGTACGGGGCATCCATAAAATCTCTGGGCAACCTGTTGCCGGTGCTCACCACTCTCACAGTAAAGAATTTTTTTTTTTTCTCTTCTGTATCCTAACACCTTGGAACTCTGCACTGTTCTGACAAATTCTGCTGAAGTGAGGCTCAGAGTCACAGGTCTGAGACACACAGCTCTGCTTGTGCCAGTACACAAACACATCATCATGAGCTAGCTCTCATTCCATAGGAAACCAAACTAATCTCCTCACTAAAACCCTAGAGCTGAGTTCTTGCCTTGGAAGACAGAGCCATGCAAGACTGGCAAGAGTTTCATTAAGATCACACACATCTAGCTGAGGTTCAGTTCTCCAAATGGATATCTTAGGGAAGGAACAGTCCTTCTCCTGCTCTCCTAACTTATGCAGGGCCATCTTAGCACAGAGCAATCCAAACAGCATCCACATAATTGGAAGAAAGCAGATCTCATCTACCACAGGGAGTCAAAGCAGATGCCTGACAGCTTCTCTGTTACAGCTTCTCATGCCTATATATGGGATTAGAAAAAAGAAAAAAAAAAAGATTAATATAATAAATTTACTCTTAATGGTTCTCTGCTCTCATTCCACTTTAGTGATGGATGGAAGAATCAGCAACGGAGTGACTGGAATTTCAAGTAGCAACATGAAAATTAGGCCAGCTGTCTCCTCTACAGATCCCACTTTTCTCCCACCATTTTGTCTCCTTCTACCCCAGTTTTACAAGTTCCTTTCCTAAGAGGGTATTTCCCAGGGGCTTGAGAGACCTTAGAAGGCCCCCCAGTCCCTCCCCCTGTACAGGAACCCCCTTGCAAGCCTGACACCCTGTTCCCAGGCCACTCTCCTGACAGCTCCAGGGAGTTTGGCTCCTGAAGAAGAGCATCTCTGTGTTTAATAGCCCACAATTTACTTTTCTTCTCCCAAATTGCCTGAACACTTTTTGAACCCAAGTACTCACATGTTGGCCACCACACCAAGTAGCAAGACAAAAAAAAAAAAAAGGTGATTTTTCAGAAATCATTTTCAGTGACCACTATGTGGTGCTTGGGAGTGACTGTCAAGAACACCATCAGCACTTCCAGCCTCCAACAGATATAAGAATGAGTAGACCATGTGCTTGCAGAGCACAGCCATCCTCAACCTGCCCCAAAGAAAGCTGTCAATTAGAAGCTGAGAGCACCCTACTGAGAAGAAAGCCCAAATCTGTAGAAATCCTTGTTTTTTCATTCCATTTTTTTTGAGTGAAATTCTGAATATCACTTTCATGACACATAAAGTTCTGAATAAATTTCTCATTTAAGCTAATTGTTGAGTTCTCCACAGATGTCAAAATGAAACAGCTCCTTAAGGTGTAGAAGATTGAGCAGGATTAAAATACACCACCATGAAAATGAAGTTTCTTCTTCTCAGACCAAAACAAAGGACATTTAAGGCCAGAAAGTGCAGCGTGCACACACTGCATTGTAAAAAAAAAAAAAAGAAAAAAAAAGAAAAAAAAAAAGGCAAATAAATGCCCATTCACTGCAACTTTTTCTCCATTAAAAATATAAGTCAAAGCTACCATATTCTCATAAAAGAATTTGCTTTCAAAAAACATGGCAATTTCTGATGGCAAAATCTGCTGTCTGGAAAGTTCCCTATTTAGCTGCAGATGGAATGCACTGAGATGCTTCATTCTGGAAGTGCTGACAGAAAATAACCTGGTTTCTGCTCCCTTCCTCCTGTACATACAACCTGCTGATCTATGCTTGACCTCCTTCAGGAACTGTGGGATCATTTAGGAGAGAATTGCAGATTCCTGTGATGATTTTTTTATTGATCTTGCCAACTAAGGAACTCAGCTATTTCTTCAGGAGCATTAGGAGGGGTACGTGATAACATAGTCAATGCCACTGAGCAGTTTTAGCAGGCAACAGCTAGGCTGCAGAGTTAGTATTTTGCAGGAGAAGTTGATGGAGTACATCCTGCTTTCTTTTTCCTAGAATGTTCTCTGCTCAGAACTGAAGGGCAGAAGTGCTCCACTCTTCAGAACGCATGTAGTTTTCCCTCGTGATGAACCCAAAATTTGTATTCCCTACCTCCCAGTTTAATTTTCTTCCAGGTGCAAACACTGTGGGTGAATAATACAGGTGTGTGCTGGACCTTAAGGGACAATAATTAAGGGGCATTAAAGGATGCAATCTGAAATCCTAAACTTGCAGTCTCTGCTGGTAAACATTGCCCCTAACTCATGTTGGTACAAAATACCACTAAACCAGTGGGATTTGCTGTAAAAATTGCCTTTTTGCAGTCGGGCATCCAAATTTTGTCCTTCCTTGATGAATACCCACCAAACAGGTATTTTATTTTTTGACAGAAGGAAAAATGGGAACATTCAGGATAGTTATCTCTGCATAGTGAAGCTATACAGATTTAATCAGCTCCCACCATCTGAGCAGCACAGCATCTACCAAGGACCCTAATTGTTATAAATAAACAGTGCAGGGGATGATTATTAACTCCTTAAATGCCTTTATTAAAAGGGGAAAGCTCAAGGGATTGCCTACACCTTTGCTGCTGCTCCCTCAATCACTGCCGAGGAGGAGGCCTGAGTCGATTCTGCTACTCGTGCTGCAGAGCCGGGAGCTCATTCTCACAGAAATTCTCAGGAATTCGTTGGGCCCATTTTAGTCCAGGGATGTCTTTCTTTCTGAGTAGGAGTACCTTTGGTGAGCAGATGAAAAGGGTTTACAGATGGCTGGCAAGACAGTTTCATGTTTTGCCAGCTGGGTGGCATTCTTCGTGGATCTGGATTATGTGCTGACTCGTTGTTGCTAGGAGTTTTCGGTGTTAATTGTACTAAACATTCTGGCAAGGCTTCATGGGGGTCTCTGTGATTTCCATAATTGGCGTCAATTTCGGCTTGACGAGCAGGCAGGGGGTTGGCAGGAAGTCAGGCAGGGAGAAGGAAGCGGGAAGAGAGGCAGAGGGCAGGGAGCAGCTAAACCTCGGCAACAGGTAAGGGCATACAAAACTGGGACTTGGGTGACAAGCTGGGTACAAACTATTCAAGATAACAATATGCATAACATCAACAGAAAATCCAATGTATTATTAGGAGTCTTTAACACTTTTAAAGTAACCATCTACAGAACATTCAACACACAACTAGGAGTCATGGAGTTCCACCCACATTAAAATAGTGCAGACTGCATTCTTGTGCTTATTAATGAGCCTGACTTGGCCTTCATTAGGATTAGTGGGGAGACTATCAAAGACACCTAAATAATTTAGCAGTATGGGTCATTAAGTCCCAGGCCAGAAATTTCCTTCTGGCAAACCTGAGGCAGTTCTGAAAAATCCCACTGAAGATTGTTAAGTCCACTGCCGCAGACAGCGCAGTTCTGCTGTGTCCCATGAAGAAAACCTTTTTTAAAATTGTGTATTCCCAAAGGCTATTCAGTTATGCTGTTCAGTCACTCCTCCCTGACTGCCTAAATGAAGCATTCCTATTTTTTTTTTAAACAAACCATCTGCTTTCACAGCTGTGCATTGTTCATAAACATGGTGATGTGCACATAAATGCTAGGAATGGTCACAAATGCTGCAATTAGTCAGGAGAAATTTTCTGACTTATAAGCATGCGGCGGTGTTGAAATGAGTGCCATCCCATCATCAGCCACTGGGAGCCAGGGGATGATGGACACACTTTGCTCTGACCATCCAGAGCACAGAAGGAAGAACAAGGGCGCTTAAGGAGGGATGCCAAATCTCCTCTTCCAGGGCACCTAGTTTAGAGGGAACAAGGCACCATCATTTTGCTGTCAGAGTGATGGGGTTTCCGGCAGAATAGCTGGGAAGAGGAATTTCCTGACTGTAGGGAGCTGAGTGTCTCATACAGCTGATTTTTCTGGGTTATTGGGTGCTGCTCTGACCGTCATCCATACAGGGAGAGCACCAGCAAGGATCAATCAGCTGCTTAGTTAAACATGAAAGGGAACATTAGTGTGGCCTCAAGAATGTGTAGGAAAATTACCCTAGGAAATAAATGTTGCAAAGGAAGGAATTCTACCTGCTGCCAAAGTAACCCTGGCAGTAAAAAGGAGCCTTGCTTCATTCAGGGACACATGATTTTCTTCCAGGGTGTCTTGCAGCAGTGGTAGTAGATGGAAGGAGCGATCTGTGCCTAGCAGAATTATTTCCTTCCTGTCTGCTTTGGCAAGGCATAAATCTCTTCCCTATTACCTGAGGTATGTCTCCTCATTGAATCAAGGTGCCCTTCAATTCAACAGCAATATTAATTTACTCTCCATTTCCTTGTGTCTGGTGCACAGGAAGCAGAACAGCCGAGAGCTGCAGTGGTAGTCCCAGGTCAGGGTGAGCTGTCCCTGTTGGCTGTTCCCACCTCTAGAGACATGGGCTGCCAAAGGAAATGCCTGTTCTCTGTACCACCTTCCTGGATTAAGCTGAAGGGCTCCTTATCCATCAGGGCACAGCACCAAATGGAATCTAGTCTGGTATTTCCACAAAGCACTGTGAGAAGAGGGAAAACTGTAATCACACCCTCCCCATCCTTCACCTTTCTCCCCTTCTCTCTGTCCTGTTCTCCAGCACTTCCACCTTCCTCAACAAATCCTGCATAGCATCTCCAGTGAAAATCATTCCCATAAGGGAAGATGGGATACACCCCCTGAGGATGTCCAGTGTCTCTGGCAGCAACAGTTTTTCTCCTCAGCCTGTCCTCCAGAGCCTGGAGGGGTCCCTTGGCTTAAGGTCATTGTCAGAGGTAATCTCTCCCTCCCCCGAGTCAGGGGGGAGTGATTCATTCTCTGAAGATTTGGTTCAGTCCAGCCCAAACAAAGAGACAAAAAAATTCCCATGCTGGAGTACTGCTGGGAAGAATTCTGTTTGGATTAACAAGTTACTTGTGCAAATTTTGCTGATGCTCCCCAGAGGAAAGGTAGCAGCAAGTGATCTTATGAATTCCTGCCAGCCCTGCTCTGTGATTTACCTGCTGCTGGTACCCAGGGCCAGCATTAATGGCCACCAGCATGGCACTGGTCTACCTGATCATGAAAGGTGTGGGCAGAAGGAAAAGGAGAGGAATGAAAAGCTGTGCTTACATTGCCAAAGGGTCTTTCTTTGTCCTCCTCTGCAAGTGTGGGCACTGAAGAGATTGCCAGGAGGAGTCCTGTCAGGTATGTTCTTAGCAGTTGGGAGTGTGAACACGGGAAGGGATAATTTTCCTTTCAACACCTGGACCTATTGGTTTTCCAGTCAATGTTAAATTATGTTGCTGCCTAGGAAAGTGTTTCGAACTGAAAGATTCAATGCAATACAAGAGAAGCAAATCCTCTCTCCCTCTAACCTTTTCTTTTCTTTAGCATTTCCAAGTTTCTGTGCACTTCTTCCTCATACAAACTGTATTAGGTGCTTCAGTTACTGCCAGGGTGAAAGAATGCTCCTCTTTTTATAAACCTTTTAGATTGTTTAAGCAATTTGTTCCAAAGGCTTAATGCAGTGAGTGAGGTTTTGTTTCTTGTCCTTTTCCCTGGTGGTGCTCTGATCATCCTTTTCATAAACTTATTTTTTAGTTCAAATGAAGTGAAATGACATGGGAAATAAGCTGGGATCTCTACATTGTTCATAATCAATTTGATAGAAATATTTTATAGTTCTGAAACTCAGTCATTTGAGCAGATTGCAGAGTATTTCTCAATACTCACACAGAAACTGATTTTTTTTTTCCTTCAGAACTGCCCCTCTTGAGAGCCTTCACTCCTAAAGTTTCTGCAAATTAACACAAAACTTTCAGAAGATAACTTAGCAGAGTGGGTTTTTTCATCTAGACTATCTTTCAAGACTTGAATTTCTCATTAAATGATTTAGGACTTCTGTCAAGATTCAATTTTTTTAAGAAATATTATTTGTTCTGTTCTGCTGAAGGGGTTTGCTGCTAGTTGGTGAGGGGAGAACTGCACTAGTTAGGACTTCAAAATAAATATTTTTTGCCAATGGTTTCCCAATAGAAATGATATGACAAGGGAGTCTGACTCATGAGGGAAATTAGATGTATTCTCTGAAGGATAGCTCTCATGTACTCTCTGGCAGTTTTGCCAAATAATTTTATTTCCATATACTCTTACAAAAATCAAACAAAGATTTTAATTTCACCAACATTCTCCATTTTTTGGGCAATTTTCATTACAACAGTTTCCAAAAAGAAAAACAAACAAACAACATTTTCTGTGGGCAACGCAAGCAAGAAATTTTTGAGCAGCTTTGGGGCAACACAGCAGACGTGCAAGAAATTGTGAAATCTTCTTGTGACAGGCAGGAATTACTGTCAGCTCCCTGGTCCTCCAGTTAGGTGATCACCACCTTCCTGCTGTTTAAGTCAAAAGGAGTACTATACCTCTGGGAGAAAGTGGCCCCTATGGCCACATAAATTTTTCAACTTAAAACAATCTATTATTAAGTAGGGTAATATTTTACAATACATATATTTTACAATGTGTGTGTTGTAAAAGAACAACATGTGGATATACATATAACAATCTTGAAATTATCTCTCTTGGGGGGGATTTACTTCAAATGAAGGAAAGCTAAAAATTTAGAGGCACATTTAGTTGCTGTGGATGCTGGTCCAGAGTCTGGAGTGGCTGGTGGTTGTTGTGAAGCTACAAGAGACATTTCCTGCTCTGAAAACCTTTCAGGCAAATTGTGCATGGAACCCTGAATGTTGTCATAATTGTGACATCGTTAGAGATGAGAAATGTCAACACAGGGAGGTGATGTTACCAGGAATACACCAAAATTCAGTGGCAAAATAGTGACCCTGGCCCAAAGACAAACAGCACACCCCCAGTACCCACCAGAAGGCTGCTGGAGGAGGCAGAGCCCCACTTCATCCTGTCCATAGAAACAACAGAAATTAGCTGAAATTATAGATTCTAGCTGAATTTAAGGAAAAATACTTTATTATAAGGATAGTCAAGCACTGGAATTGGTTGTCCAGAGAGCTGGTAAAATTTCTGTTCATGGAGAACTCCAAGTCCCAACAGGGCAAAGTCCAAAACACCCTGGTTTGAATTCACAGTTGACCCATTCTGCTCCAGAGGTTTCCACCAAACTGAATAAGCCTCTGATCTTGTCCAGCATGTTAATCTCACTGCTCTCTTGCTTTTTCCCTCAGTTTTTCTTATGTCTGTGCTTTTCTCTCTGCCTGTGCTTGATTCCTAGACAGTGATCAATACAGGTCAAGAGCTGGGTCAACAGCTCCGTGCAGAAAGAAGAAATATTTTCTTATTTCTGCTGCAGCTGAAACCACATCACAACACAGTTCCCCTTTCATTGATAATTAAAGAAGAGGCTGCACCAGGTACACAAAACTGGTGAGCTGGTAAACAAGCTGCTCTCAAATGGATTTGTACTATTGGTAAGTATGGCTGTGACTGATGAGTTGAATGAATTCTTCTTGTAAAATTGAGACAGGTTCTGCCAAGCACATCACAGCCATGTCATCATCTTCTGCACTGTATAGAGTGTTATGACCAGCAGCAAAGGTAAGCTGTACACTACTGCTCAGAAAAAGGGCTTGACTTGCATGAAGCCAGGAAACCAGAAAAGTAGGAAAATAATGCTCATTCTACTGAAACAAAACCAAAGAGAAGAGGAGCTGGAGAAGTTGCCCACATTAGGCACCTCTGCAACACAGCACAGAAGAGCTGACACCACCCACAGTGGCAAAACAGCCTCAGAGCCATGCTCCTGGTGCTCATTACCCCTCACAGCCAGGAAGGGCACAGAGGCTGATAAGGTCATAGGGCATAAAACATCTTTAAACTGAAGCAGGGTCAACTAGGATTAAAAAGAATTAAGTTTTTTGTGATGAGGGTGGTGTAACACTCAAACAGGTAGAAGTTGTAGCTGCCCTGTCTCTGGAAACATTCACAGTCAAGCTGAGCAGGGCTTTGAACAATCTCAGTGAAGATGTCCCTGCTTATTGCAGGGGTGTTTAGATAGGTGGTCCTTAAAGGTCTCTTCCAACCCAGACTGTTCTATAATTCTGTAATGAAATCACTTGCCAGAAACTATTCCCTTGATAAAAATCCTCTCTCTCAAGAGGATTTATCCCTTTGCAAAATAGCACTGCGAAGGCATCACCATCCCAAATTATCTTCAAACACCTTGATGATGGAATGATGCATCCTTCTGTAGCCAGCTCCTTCAGCACAGTCTCCTGTAAACACCTTCCTCACAGGCAGCTCAGAGCCTGGCTTCTACTCCCTCATCCATGTCACTTCCCAGGCCAGGCCAGCATGCACTGTGAATCCTGAAATTAAACAGATCACTCCCAACTGGCTTTCTGTGGAATAGCCATGCTTAAATTGGCTTTCCCTGTGTGTTCAGCCCAGTATGGCTTTTGCTGGCTTTTGCAGGAAATGAGGTAAAACCAATTCCTGGTATGTTGAAATGAAATCCAGCTTTTGGACATTTGCAGGAAGAAATCAGGGATGGCTGAGCTGCTCAGGAGCACTCTGGCATGCTCAAATCCAGTCCTTGCAGTCCGGGGTTGGAGGCACCCACAGTTCCCTTGTGGGCATCAGAGATGGGGCAAAGTAGATCTGCATAATTTCAGCTTTGGCAATAACCATAATGGCACAGATCAGGGACTCTCTTCCCCTTCTGTGGTGATACATTTTTCTTAAATGATTGTACACCCTCAAAATGTGTAGTTCATCATGTGTAGTAAGTTGTAACCCTCATTCTAAGCTGTCATTCCTTGTAACCCCTGTCCATCACCTCATTCTTGATTGCCTTATTGGTTTACCCAAACTCTCCTACTTTCAGTATCCCATTGGTCCAAGCCTTGGATCCACCCCTTCACTGGAACTCTCTTAAGTTGATGCAGGAGGCAAAAATCTCTTTCCCTCTCCCTCTCTCGCTGGCGAGGTGTGAAGCTCTCTGGTGCGCTTTCCTCTTGCTCTCTCCTTTGGGAGCCATGCTGCTCCCCCTGCTGTGGGACCCCCAAATAAACCCCATGTAATCAACACCCTCAGAAGCCGTATGCTGCCTGTATGCTGCCATTAGCTGTTGCACAACCAAGGGACTTCTTCCCAAAAGCTCCAGTAAGGCTCTTGTACCTCCCCTTCCTTCCTGGACCCAGAGTTATGTTGCTCTCAGCCCCTGCAGCTGCTAGCCGGACTGGAAAAGAGCAGGGGAAGGCAACACCCATCCATGGGGAATATCAACCACATCCCCACCCTTGGCACATGGAGCTTCTAAAATTTCAGGCCTCTACAGATGGGAAGTAGCACACTGTGTTACAGCTGCTGTTTTGGTGCCACACACATTAGACAGTGTGAGGATGGGTAATGCCATTTGCATGAGGACAGGAACATGTCAGGAGCATGTTGCACAGCCAGCTGTGAGAGGTGAGTTTATGACTCAAAACCCTAGATAGCTTAGGTTATAAAAATCAGAGTATTTTTTAACTGAAGGTCCATATCTAAAATAAAATGGAGAAAAGCAAGAAAAGCCTTTGCAGAAGATGTCTGCACAGCGAAGGGGCCTCTGAAAGAATGATTTTGGTGCTGAAAACCAGAGAGATGACCAGCTTTTTTATCTGCCCCAATCTTCCCCTTTCTTCTTCAGCCTTGGGCCTTTCCTGATTAGCTCTGCAGGAGGAAAAGCTCACTTTCGAGCATTATTGTTACTGCCCTATTTTCCCCTGTGGAGGAGATTAAAATGTACATCCATTGCTTGGATGTTGGACTTTTCCTTATGGCAAGCTCAAGAGAAGTCATGTTGTTCTCTGCTTATCAAATAGGATGCACCACAGGGGCAGCTTTGAAAGTGAATGGGGCAAAAAGCTGAAGCAGCACCCAGTTGGAAATACTGCACAGGGACAGAAACCACAGGGCTGAAGGGGGTACCACAAGGGATGAGAGATCAACAAGAGGACTAAGGGAAGGTGCAAGAGTGTGGAGCAGTCACTCAGCTGTGGGAGGAAAGCCAGAGGGAGCTCAGGGCTACATGGAGACCTGCAAGAACAGAATAACCCAAGCTTTCTTCTAGCTTTGGAAGGCCCCACCCACACAAACCTTCCAGTGGACAGCTGAATGATCCAATTTGCAGTGAGAATGTAATTCATTAGAAGCAGTAAGAAAAAAGGACGCATCATCAATTTGATGGAAATAACATGGTTTTGAGGGTGCTGACATGAATCACAAATTGCATTAAATTTGTTCAGTAGAACTGGGTAGGTCGGAGTGATTCAGATGTTTCATTTTACCTTTTCTTTATACAAGGGCATCCATTCTTTTCTTTGAAAGAAGACTTATTCCATATTTTAAAGGAATAATAGAAGAGCTAAATAACCTGAAAGTTATATGAACTATTTTATCAAGAGAAATCCAAGGAGTCCAAGGTATAATGAGCACTTGAATAACAGCATAAAGCACTTATTTTACCTCAACAGTGATCCCAACACACCAGGTTCCCCAAAGCAACACGGGCCAGAGCCCTGGAGGACTCTGTCCTGCAGAAAATGTTGTGGTTTGTGCCCATAAAATGAGAGAATCAGTGCATGAAGCTTGCAGAGATGGAGCAAAAATCCCTCAAAAGGATGAATGTTGCATGACAGCCAGAGGCAGAACAAAATCTCATTCCCTATTCATCACTATAGGTCTATTTTCTATGAGCTAATGCTGGCTCAAGTAATAATTAAAGGAGGTGGGAGGGACAGAAAAGCTTCCTCTTCTTCCCCTTCACAAAGTAAAGAAGTTTATGAATTATGGGATGTCTTTTTTTAACAAAAGTGGCACCTTAGGCTTGTGATCATCTCTACACAGTTTTCATTTTGAAATCTAATTAAGCAGGAAACTTTTATCATTGCTAATCATTTATTTGCAATTAAAACATCAAAGATGTTTTTCATTTCAGTGTCTCACTTCAGAACAAAAAGTAATTGCAAACCATCTACCTTCCACTTGAAGCTCTTGGAAAAAACTCCCCTAGGCCTGAGAGGAGCAATGCTTTCAAACCCATCTCAGCTGACACCCTGACACATTCTTCACTGGGCAGAATTAAGAACACCATCATCCAAAGGCCAAATGTTTTCATCAAGATGAGAATTAAATAATGTGAAATCAATACCACACTGTCAAACTTCTGCCTCCAAGAAGGTGGCATACTTTCTGCCAGGTCCAACCTACAGCTGGCCAGGGGTTCACTCAAACACATCTGCACTTAACACCTGCATATGGCATTACTCAACTTCCTTCCTGAACAACATGATAGGAACATCTGCATTTTCCCCAAGGTGGTGATTCATGATCCCATCTCTCCTGCTGCAGCTGCTCAGGGGTAACATGCAGCCAAAAAGGAGCAGAGAGGGAAAAGCAAGAGGTAGAAAGGTTGTGAATTCCTGTTCAGTTGTGTTTTCCAGCAGTCCTGGCTGAAAAGTAATTTCTCTCCATAAATAGGAAGCACAATTGTGCTGAGAAGGATGTGTTCACAAAGAAAAGCCAATGTCAGAGAGCTTGAACCACACTCCCATTTTTCAACAACTTTCAACAACAATTATTCATCTGATAGTCTCCAGAATCAATCAGGAAAAAAAACAAACAAACAAAACCAACAACAACAACATTTCAGCTCCAAAGCAAAGAGATCTAGACATCTCTTAAGGTTTCTGCCAACTGTCAGCATGTCTGGCTTGTCAAGGAGAAGCAGAAAAACTAAGCAAAGAGATCAAGTGGTCCAATTCCCTGAATGTTTAACTCCTCTGATTAAACACTCAAGGCTGAGGCTCTGAGGGTTTATTTATCCTGGAGTGGAGCAACCAATTATAAACATCTGATGCTTCTGCAGCCTGTCAGGAAGGTGTCACTCCCAGCTGGCCTCAGTTACCACCATTTGCAGCCAACAAAAGGAATGAAAAATGCATTCTTTGAAAAGCAAGGAAAACAGATGATAGATGGGGAGGAAGCCAGGAGGATGCAGGTAGGCAACAGCAGCAACCTGCCCTCTCTACTTATCTGCACAGGGCTGCAAAAAATGGGGATGGAGTGACACTGGCTCTACTGGAAGTGGATTGCCCACCCCATGAGTAGCAGTGGCTGTGGTAGGAGATAACAGGTCTTGGCTTGCCCTGATTTTGACTCCTGCTTTTATCCCCAGTGTAGCCAGGCCCTTTACTGGGCTGCAGCCTGAAACCCTAAGCCCCCAGCTACCAGCCCCTGGCTAAGACTCAGCTGTGCAGCAGATAACAGATATGTATCCCTGCCCAAGGTCTTTCACCACCTGAGAGACATCCATCCTGGTATTACCCTCACATGGCTCTTCCTTGGAAGATTTGCATGGATCCATTTTGTACACATCATCTATGGGTGCCAGGAGGATGGAGCCAGGCTCTGCTTGGTGATGCTGAGCAACAGGATGAGACGCAAAGGGCAGTAATTGGAATGCAGAAAGTTCCATCTGAACATGAGGAAGAACAGGTTGCCCAGAGAGGTAGTGGAGTCTCCCTCACTGAAATATTCAAAAAATATTCAAGAACTGTCTGAAGGCAATCCTGTGCAATGTGTTAGAGGATGAACCTGCTTGAGCAGGGAGGTTGGACCAGATTGACACACTGTGATCCCTGCCAACCTGTCTCATTCCATGATCCTATTCGTCTGCCCCTCTAAACACATTTGGGTGTTGCTTTGTTGTCCCCCCAACAGCATCTCCTGATTGGAGGAACCTTCTGAAACAGTACTAGCATCCAAACCAAATCAAGAGGAATGTGAATCCTCACTAGCTCTTATTGGTTCCTCACTACTCAAACCTCCTTAGAGTACGTTTGTAATAGCACAGAAGAAATAGTTAATTGCATATTCTCATGTGCACAGCAGATGGTAGTAATTTGTTCAGTGTAAAACTTGTAAATAAAAAAAAACTGCAACACCAAAAAAAATGGGAAAAAAATCCTGCATCTGTTTATGGAAACTAAGAGTCCTACCCTGCCTGGAATTATTATTTTTTTGTAAGGNAGGTTGGACCAGATTGACACACTGTGATCCCTGCCAACCTGTCTCATTCCATGATCCTATTCGTCTGCCCCTCTAAACACATTTGGGTGTTGCTTTGTTGTCCCCCCAACAGCATCTCCTGATTGGAGGAACCTTCTGAAACAGTACTAGCATCCAAACCAAATCAAGAGGAATGTGAATCCTCACTAGCTCTTATTGGTTCCTCACTACTCAAACCTCCTTAGAGTACGTTTGTAATAGCACAGAAGAAATAGTTAATTGCATATTCTCATGTGCACAGCAGATGCTAGTAATTTGTTCAGTGTAAAACTTGTAAATAAAACAAAACTGCAACACCAAAAAAAATGGGAAAAAAATCCTGCATCTGTTTATGGAAACTAAGAGTCCTACCCTGCCTGGAATTATTATTTTTTTTTGTAAGGGGAATGAATAAAGCCTATCCTAAATAATTTAACTCACTGGGAAAGCATCTCAGCAATTTATAATCAGATATTCATTGGAAATTGCTGTTATAAGTGTGCTGCCTAATTATCCAATTAGAAAAAAACCCCCAAAATTTAAATGTAGCAGCAATTTTAATTAAGCAGCTTGGTTATACAAAAATTGAATACAATCAAATAGTTGCTAATAGTAAATAATAAATTGGTTTGGTTAATAATGCATTAGCAAAAATATAAACCATGGGGTACGGAGCAGGACTTGGAATCCCACCTCACATACAAACAAGATAACCCCAAATGGGTCCCTTTATAGTGTGTGCCACCACCCATCTTCTCCTATTTTCGATTTGTAAGATTTGCATCACTGTTTTCATCACCACCTTTACTACGCATGCTTCATCATCTCTTTTAGGGAGTGGTGCCACTTTTGGGGGGTCGTCAGAGGAAGGCTCATCCTCTTCCTCACATGTCCTTTGAATAACCTTTCTTATTGCTCATGTGTAGCTTAAGCTACCTTTTTGGTTACACATGTGTATTAAGCTTGTATTATATAAGCAAACACCAAGTTTGAACATTGTCTTACGGATAAATTTTGCTAGTCTTATCTAAGTTTCTTCCTGCACTTCATGAACATCTGCAGGAACATCTGGTACTACTTTTTATTATTACTTTATTATTTTAAAGTATTGATTACCATTTCGATTTTATCAGCATGAATCATACCCATTTACCACATTGCTGAGGCATAAGCAGCACTACCTAACAAAAACAAAATCCAAAAATTTCATCAAAGCGTGTAGGTGGAAAGATGCAGATACTGTATAGCACAATTAATTTCTCCAAATAGTAAAATGGCCCATGTTTTATAAGGGTCAGATTGAGAGAGTTAGGAAATGTTTCTCTGCAAACCCTGAAAATTATATTACAATGAGGCAGCTTATTCTGTGGTTGCCAGAACAAATTAAAAGTTACATATTGACAAAATTGCCCTGACAAATAAGAGCTCAGCTCCTGTGTAACCACAGCTGTGAATATTTACATCTACCAGCAGGTCCCAAATGAGTCTGGGATTATTATTTTGGGTAAGAGAGGAGCACCACATTATCACAGAATCACAGAATGGGGTTTTGGGTTGGAAGGGGTTTTGAAGGCCATCTAGTCCAACCCCATGCAATAGGCAGGGACATTTCCCACTAGATCAGGTTGCTCAGAGCTCCATCCAGCCTGACTTTGAATTATTACCACTTCTTCATCTGATAGTCTCCAGAATCAACCAGAAATAAAACATTTCAGCTCCAGCTTTTCTCTGCACAAATGTCTCTAAGATTTCGGCCAACTAGTCAGCATGTCTGACTAGTCAAGGAAAAGGAGAAAAGGAAGGCTAAGGAAACTGAAGCATGAAAATATGAAGGAACTTGCCCAAGGTCACCCAAAAGGCCAGTCACAGAGCCAGAAAACAAGTCTGTTAGGATCCAGTCCTAGTTCCTGGGGCACTCTGTCCCCTCTGGGAAGTGGTCTGGCTCTCTGTTGCCTCCACCAAAGTGTTCTGCCAAGCTGAAAACACCCAAAGGCCAACCTTACCAAGGTGTAAACATCAGCACCAACAAAGGACCTACCAAAACCTGCAGTAGACCACTTGCAACAGGGATTCATGGACCTGTGTGCTTGCCTTCTGGGTCAGCGTGGAGAAGTTGGACATGTGGGTGTCCAGAATTTCATCTTGAAAGTCACCAACTCTGAACATCCACTAGGACTCAGGGGAGCAGCAGCAGTCATGCAACAGCCTGAAGCCTGCAACAGGAGAACCACAGCATCCACTACCACATCCTTGGAAGAGTCACAGATTGATGCAAACTTCCCTGTACTACAGTGATTTATTAAAATATGAATATCGATACTCAACTGTGACGGACAAAAGACTCTCTAACAGTTAAGTTAGAAAGTGTATGTTTATTACAGGGGCAGCTCGTGGGATAGCTCCTCAAACAGGTAAAAAATACACAAAATACAAATG
>VWYO01024132.1:0-17105 GCA_013400275.1 Rhadina sibilatrix
GGGGGAAATGGGTGTGGAAAAATGTGTGGATTCACCTTGGAATGGAAACAATGGGGATGAAAGTGCTTGCCTTTCCTTTCCTCCCCTCTTCTGCTTACCAGCCACCCACAGAAGCAGTTCCCTGCCAGGCACTTGTGTTAAATCCTTTCTAAGCTCCTCTTCTCCTCTGGCGATTATAAATACAGAAAAAAGGGTGGAGGCAGAAGACAGGCTGTCTGCAGGGGAAGAGAGCAGAGAGGCCCCAGGGTTTCTCCTGGAGATGGATTTTGTGAACAGCTGAGGAAATCAGGCAAAGCACCTCCCACAGCCAGCAGCTATATCACAGGCACCCCTGGCCAAAAATGCAATGCAGATAAATCAGAGTTAAAGTGCCTTTTTTAAATACCAAAGGCTTTTAAGTATTTGAGCCAACCATCAAAAAGGTGACTTACCATCTCCATATCTTGAGCTCTTTGCATGGAGCCTGCATGCCTCCCTGGAAGGTGGGGCTTAGGCAAACACTGGCAGTACTGCTCAAATCAAAGGTAGGAGTGAAAATTGTGACCTCCCTTATGCAAGATTCAGACTGGGTGATCAATGGTCCTAAAGTCTTTGGGAATGATTCCTGTGCTTTGCAGCCCCAGAAGTTCATCCCCATCCCTGGTTCCCCCTGTATTTTCCAACTACCAAGTACAGGTTTAGGGTTGGTGGAGGCTGGATTTTGACTGCAGCCTCCAGATTTCCTAGGAAGCAATAGCAACTCCTTGATTTTTGTGCCACAGGTTAGTTATCCTTTTAATCCTATGTCTGTCACAGTAAGCCTCCAACATTTTAAGCTCCAAAAGAAGAAGAGGCAAGAGTGAGGGAAGGTATTGCAAATGCACAACCATGAACAAGTACCGTGATGATGAAAACTTTAAATGAACCAGGCAGGAGCTGAAATTCACTTTCTGTTTAAGGGAGGGCTTTCCAGCTCTTCTAGAGAGAATGCAGTCAGGGGCTATGTCCTGGGATATGCTTTTGAGGCTTAGAGGAACCCAGCAGATGTGAAGATCCTGGAATCAAGATGCACAAAGGGAACCTGCTAGCATAATTATGATAAACATCAGTGGGTGGTTTCAGAGTGTCAGAACTGGGAGCTTCATTCCTTTGGCTCAAGTGCTTGTAGTCAGGAAAGTTTTGTGTGCCTTTTGTGGAGACACAGACTGGAAGGGATTGTCTGATTCAGTCTTTTGTGGGAAAGGAAGCCAAGGTGATTGTAGCAACCTTGTCCAGTTGTATCTTGGAGACCTCCAGTGATAGAGACTCCACCATCTCCCTGAGGAAGTTACTCCAATCAATGAGTGATTGATTGTTCTCACTGTAAAATGCTTATTTCTTACATTATGCTTTGTTTCTGCCCTGTGAGTGTAATTTTTTTTTCTCACTTTTGTCTGGATGTGTTTTTTCCTAGTTTTTTAGCTGGGAGAAAAATCAGAGTGGGTTTCTCGGTTTAACAGCATTTTATTTTGCTGCTTGTGGTATGGATCTGGCACTTTTGCTGCTCTCCAAAATCCACATCTGGGTAGTGATGGGATGCAGAGGACCTTTGGATGGGGCAGGGATGTCTGAGGCTGGACAAGCCTGATCACTGATAATGGGGCATCTTGTTTTTTGTACCACCAGTAATTGAGCCTCTTATTCTTTGTACCTCATTGATTTCTAGGCTTTTAGGTCATAGTGCTTGTTTAGTCTGACCTGCTGTATAACAAAGAATACTTGAATTAATTTCCACTCTGCAGTCAGCAGTTGTGAATGGAACCAAGCATACATTTTTGGGAAAGCGAGAGAAGAAAGGTGGAAGCATCCCATCTTATTTTAAAAATAAGATGCTGGATCCTTGGCCATGCCAACTGGAGGACTTTTCTCTCTCTTAATTACCTACAGTGTTGAAAAATGGTATAGTTTCTGGTTGGTTTTCTGTTGAGTTTCAACTTTCAACCTTTAGTCTCGTTATGCCTTTGTCTGGCAGGCTGAGAGCACTCTTCTGACAGGTACCTACAGGCTGCAAAGTGCCTTTTAACTTTCTCTTTGATTGACTTCCTTGAGCTCCTTGCTACAAGCCTGGGTTTGTTCTTGTGGTTGTCCTCTGAACTCTCTCCAGTTTTTCCAGCAGTACCCTTGAAGTGTGGGTACAGGTATGAAACCTCACACTCCCATCAGCTGTGCCAGCCCAAGGCCCGAAGATAACAGGGCCTCTGCTGGTACGTGACATCCCTCGTCTGTGGAGCCAGGCACCATGGACCTGCCTTGTGAGCTCACGTTGGGCTAATTATGCCTTTTACCTCAGCCAGTCCTGTAGGTCCTGTGTGTTTAAAAAGTTTCCACGTACCCATTTCTTTAATATGCCAAGCGTCTCTTTAATCTTTTTGATGTGTTTTGGTGTGTTTTTTTTTTTTTTTCTTGGTTTGTATTCTGAAATGAGTTTTAGTCCAACCTTTCTCCCTGTACCAGCCACACATCAAAAATCTCTACAAAGCTGAGAACTGCTAGGAATGTGTTTTATGGAGCTGAGGGAAGGAAAGTAGTTCACAAGAAGGAAATAACACTGAGATGTATCTCCAGTGCATGGTGGGACAGGACAGATGCATGCCACTGGCTCCAAAGTCCTGCAGGCTTTTTTGACCTCTTCAGGTCCTGATGGATTGTTTTCTCCCATGAAGATTAACCATGGAAATGGTTACCTGCAAGCCCTGTGCCAGTCAAACCTGTCATTGCTGGCTATGGAGTGTAGCACCAAGCTTCTTGGTCGTGGACTGGCTGCTCCCATTGGGGGTTTGGGTCAGTGCTGGTGAATTTCTAGATACTACACATAGAGAGTTAACTGTATTTCCAACTGAGGTATTTTTATTATTGGTTCTATGTTGTTTCTTATGTATAACGATTCAGAGGAAACAGAGGTGTTGATCTGATGAGGAACCTAGAAAGCTTTTTGGTAATAACATCCAGATGTTTCCTTAGCACATCTGCTTAAGCCACTGTTGAAGTCAATGCCTTCAGCAGTGCTGCTGGTGTGTTTTACTGCCTGCTGCTGTGTGTGATGCTAATTTATGAGTAATGCAGAAATGGAGGAGGGGGAAGTTTAGCAGCAGAAGCAAGGACAAGCAGCTGCCAAGGAAGCGTGGGAAAGGAAGGCAATCCAGACTGTAACCCAAATTATTCTTGCTTTTACCATTTGTGTAGGGTGTTTGGAAGTAGTCTTGCATGTAATTGTAAGTACTGTGCCCCAGGTTTGCCTGGTTACAGGTCACTGTGTACCTGTGCTGTTGCAACTCAGCCATGTGGGCAAGACATTTGTCTATCTGAACATTGACTTCAGCTGAGAGCAGGGCAAGCTCTCCTTGTGCAGCGACTGATGTGTGAAAAGATACTCCTGCCTGTCCCCTCATTAGTGGGAAGCTGTTTCTCTCCCTGGTTGTATCTGTTTAGCACTTCAACACTGCCATGCTAATCCCTGCGCCAGGATTGTCAGCATGTGGTGTTCCTCCAAGGAGGGTCAGCTTTAGGACAGCTCAGCTGCCTCATGCCAGGGCCTTGGGCAGCCAGGATGCTGCTGGGAGCTGTGCTTTTAATGTCACTGTGTCAGCGTTGTGCCCTGCCCAAGGGAATATTGCCAGCAGCCTGAGGATAACATTCCATAATTCCCAGTGCCCTGAGCTGTGCAGTGTCTTTCTAGGCTGCACATTCAAGCCCTGGGTCACAGCTCCGATATGGACTCAGATCTGATGAGCACTGCAGCTCCTTACACCCCGCTGCTCTTCCTCCCTCTTCCTCAATGACTTCTGCTGGTGGCTGATTTTCAGTGTCACAGAGAGCGTTGCCAGCGCAGAGCAGTTTGTGGTGCTCACTGCAAAGTACTGACGTGGATGCCTGTTTCTTGAAAGGTGATGGCAGCCACAAGGTCTTTGAAGAAGAAAAGAGTCTCATCTCCCCGTGTGAGGGCTTGTGTGTCACCTCCCTCCAGGGATGGTGGGGTGATGTTAGAGGTTCTGCAGGTTAAAATGGGAGAAGAAGCTGGAAACATGTGGTTGGGGTGTGGCAAAGCCTTTCTGTGAGGATGAGATGCTGGTGTGGTAGGTGCCTGTGAGATGAATGGCCCAAAGGTGTAGATCTCACCCTGTTCCTGTCTCTTCCTCTATGAGCTGGCAGAGGGTGGGCCATCAAGTGCATTTGGTTACCTGTCAGGCCCAGCTGGATGATTCACAGGATGGAGGTGGACATTGTACAGCCTGAAGCACCTTGGTTTGTGTGTGTGGTCCTTCAGAGAGTAAAGACCCTGAAACAGCAGTGCAGATCTTGAAGCAGGAGAGGCAGCGTGGCTTGTAAATGTTGTCACGTGAGCACAGAAAGCAGCAAGAGATGGCCAGAGAGAAACTTTTCTGGAGCTGTAGATGGCATTACCACCCTCATGGCTTGGGGCCCATCTTGTTTGCAGTTGCCATCTTCTTAGCTGTACCTCCCATGCTTCCAGGGCATGCCAGAGTCATTTGCTTCCACCACACCAGCTATGATCTTGTTTCTTCTGGCAATGAGCCACGCTGCTTGGCTTCCCTAGCAAAGGTGTGTTTGAGCATCAGTGGGTTTATACCTTCTGTGCCACATCCTGCATCCAGGGAAGAAGTTTCTTCAGCAGCATAGATCAGCTTTCCTGCTTCTCATAGAATGATATTATAGAAAGGCCTGGGCTGGAAGAGACTGTAGGGCAGGGGCCCCACTTCACTGTTGGTCTCTGTAACTAGGAACATTAGAATCTGGGTAGGACCAAGCTTCCATTGATATAAGAGAGCTCTTCTTTTATGAAGCTAAATTACAAGTTATTCCCAGCTGCCTCCTAAACCTGAGTTAGTTTCTATGTCACCAGCCCACCCTGGCAATCCTTCTCAGTTGCTTGGTTGTAGTTTGCAGGTCGTCCCTAGTGGGATAGGGCTGCTGGCCTCTTCTGCAGCTCTTCCCACCTAAGAAACCTTGCAGACATCTCCATTGTGTTCGTTTTCCATCTCTTTCAAATGTCCCCTGAGCACAGATGAAGGCTGCTTCTTTCTCAGGACCATTATGTTGGGCTGCTCGTGTCTGGCCAGTGTCCAGTGGAAGAGCTCCTGGACATCATAAAAGTGTTTAGTTTAGATAAAGTACCTAAATTCTCTGTTTGTTTCTCTCTGCACACACACACAAAAATGGTCATTTTTGATAAAACTTAGAATTTAATCTAGATACAATTTCTGGAGTTGTTCCTGCTTCCTCAGTGGAGCAGTATGTTAATACCCATCAGAGCAATTTCTGCATTAGTATTAATCAACACACAGTGTAGCCATTTTGCTAGTCTGAGAGAGCCTGTAGTTGAACACTTACATTGTCTTAAAGTAGAATTTACATGTAAAGCTAACTATATTGTATTGTGTGTTAAAATCCACTTAATTTGATTGAAGTAGCTCAGTGTTTCCTTTGTCGGCATTTGAGCTGTTACTTTGTCACTAATCCCACGCTGTGTTGCAGTTGAATGCACCCTCAGGAGACAGCTTCAGTAAATCCTCCTTTTTGGGAAAAGTATAGTAAAAATTTGGAGAGGGTTGGCTACTGACAGTACATCTAAACTTTCTGACTCTGTCTGCATTTTGGTTTGTATTTGAAAGGAGCCTTTGTTTCTAATGTAAGTTATAATACAAAATGTAAAAGTTTGACTGCAAAGGGAAATTTTCCAACTGTTGAAACAAAGTGCTTTGAGTCAAAATGAGTTTCAATTCAGCAACCTTCAAAATTTCGAGATTTTTATATTTCTTTCCACTTATTCAAAATGGTAGAAAGAAAATCAAGATCTTTAAATCCCTCAAGGATTACAGAACCGGATTTTTCAGCTTTCTTTGGCATCTCTTATTCATCTCTGTTCAAGTAGTACCTTCTGTTGGCTGAATCTTGAGGCAACAAGATGTTCTTTTGTCAGTACTGCACGGTCAGGGTGTCCTTTGAAGGGTGAACCAGACATCACTCTCTTGATACTAGTAGAAATCATGTATAAGACCTGAAGGTTTGTCAATCTGTCCTGATCCAGATACTAAAACTGTGTTTTCTTTATAGGTGTATCCACTGTTTGGATGATAAAACTTGATGAGCTGCAATTTGGCTTGGATTACAGTATTTCAGAAGACTTTCTGAACTTGCCTGGCAACCCTTCCCTAGACTTTGGGGACAGAGGAGCTTAAATTTATATTTCCAAGTGTCACACAAGGAGAAAGAACGGAGTTGGCTGCTTTGGACAAGTAATGAAAATCAATGCTGTGTTGCTCTTGGAAGGAGTGATCAAAAGGAGAAAAGCCTGGCATATAGATCTTGGTTTAGAGACAGATTTTGCCTGTGAAGAGTGTGCCCAGGGGAAGATACAGGAAGAAGGAGAAGAGGTGATGCTTCAAGCTAGGTTCCTGACCTCCAGAGTGGGACTGAAGCTTTGTAACAAGGTAAAAAAAAACCCCACAAATGCAAAGCATTTTCTTTCCTTTGTACCTCACTGAAATATCCATCAGACAAAAAGTGAGATGAGTAATGAGTCCGTGCATTGAGTAATTTCTCTACTGCCCCCAGTCTCTGTCCTGTTCCCCATGCCACTTCCTGTGTCCTGCATCACCCATGCCTTGAGCAGGCTTCATGTAAAAATCATCAGCAAATCTCAACTGCCTTAGTTGTCCACATATCTAAGACTTAATTTTTCAAGCATCTCTGAACACACACACACACTAAATGTGTTGTTTCTGGAGGGCAGTTGTGCCTTTAATTTATGCCTGAAGAACTTGCTGCTCTGTTGTTGGCAGAGGGGATGACAAGTCCCTCACACTGTTTACACTGCACTCTGCATCTCCGGAGCAAGAGAGTGATGTGTTTTCCAAACTGATGAGATACAGAGAGAGCTGAAATGTATGGGCTTATCACATTGCTTTGTCCAAAGCCACAAGAGGAGAGAGGCAGAAAATAGAGCAAAATTACCTGTTTTCAATTTCCTACCTTCAGAGAACTGAAAAACATTGGTTGTGGAAAAGAAAGTTGAAGCTTGATTTAGTTTTTATCTTCTTTCCTGCTGCAAATGTTTTTCCTCATAAACATGAATGGCTCCTCCCATGTTGGACCCTGGGCTCTGGAGTGCTGGAAGCATTCCTTGGAGGAGAATGATGCCAGGATGACAGAGAGGTGTCAGGTCTGTTCTAGCAATACAATACAACTCCACAGGCATGGGGAGTGTACTGCTTTCCTCTGCTGCACTTCCATGCATTCTGTGCACTTGTGAGGGTGGAAAGGGTTCATCAGACTCTTCCTCTGAGCACGTGTGGTATGTGTGATGTTGCCATGAAGGCCATGCCAGTGTGTGTATGGGGACCTATACTGTCATGGCAATATTCCCTAATAAATTTGGCAATGATGAAAAATGCTGAACTGAACTCCACTGAGGTGAAAATCCCCCCCTTTTCTTCAGATCAGAGATTTCCTGGCTGTCCCTCACTCTCGTGTGTCAGCACTGAGCTGGAAGGACCATCACTTTGTATCAGAAGTTTTTAACCTCTGTGACTCATTCAGTTGTTGGCTTAACTGCTGATTTTTCAAGTGAGAATGCCAGTGACATGGGTAGATATGGTGATGGGAAGGTACCACTGTCGAGGAAGCAACAATGGTTTCACATCTATGAAGAGACTATCTATGACTAAGTGTGTGGCTGCTACATTTCTAAAGCAGATTTGAATCAGAGAGACGAGGAATCTTTCAAAGTCTGGGTCTGGCCCAGTTCCTTGGAAGAACCAAATTTAAGTATTTGTTCGTTAAGCCTAAGTTTCTGTTTCAGATGGATGTTTAGATATTAATCTTGCATTTGAAATTCCCTAATTTAAATGCAAGGTGAGGTGAGCAAATGTGTGATGCACATGGAACAGCAGCCACACTGTTAAAGGTGAAAGGGAGTAGAAGTGGCTGTACAGAGTGAGGCCATCTCATTTGATATCTCCCTTGGTGATAGCTAAGAGAGGAAAGAGCATGAGAAAGAGTGCTTTAGGAAGGAGCTCTTCTCATCAGATCCTTGCAGAATCCAGTGGTTAAATGTGCTAAGCATTTCTTGGGAGTGTCCTTTATGTCCATTTGTCCCCGTGGATCAGATGCTCCTGTTGTGCTCAGGTTACAGAGCTCATTACTCTGAGCAACCCAATCCATGCAGTCCCTGGCCCAGTGTTGTGTTTATATGGATTAGCCAAGATCACCTGAATCAGAGGTGCTAAATTGGATTCAGCCAGGGGACATCACAGCACCTGGTGGGCTGATGGTCCTGCTCTAAAGACCAGGAGTTTGAAGTTGGAGTTCACCCTCAGTCCAGTGTAATTCTGTCATTTAACCCCTCCACTTCTTCCCCTGGAAGGCATCTACTGGCACTTCACAGAGAGCACCAATCATATCTGTGGGTGTGAATTCCTGTGTTACAAGTAGGATTTAATGAGAAGAACAGACCTTAGAAAATCCCATCTAGCTCAGTCTGCAATTAGTCCTGTAGAACTGTTGTGTCCTTGGTGGCTTGATGTTTAAAGGAGAGAGATACAACCCCTTGTATCTCACAGGAGCCCCTTCCAGGTCTCCAAAGAAGAATAGAGTGTAATTTGGCACTTACTATTTCATTGCATCAGCTTTTCTGGGTCTGGGAGTGCTCTTAGCACAAGCAAATAAATTACCCGTCTCATTTTGCTGCGTGCATTGCAGCCAGCCATATGTTTGAGGCTGATAGAGATTCTTATCTCATGGGCTAAAATTACTGAATGGAGGATGACATTTCTTATCAAGGGCTTTGCTGAATCAGAGAGTGGCCCTGGCACCCAGCTCTGAGACACCACTCCTCTTTGTCCAGCCTCCCAGCCCAGCAATAAATGGATTTGTGTCTGTAGGTCAGAGGTGCTTCTGTCAAGGTTTTGTTACAGATGGAAGCTCTGAGGATTGTCCGTGTGCCTTGGGAGGATGTGGCATTGAGGAGGGGAAGTGAGACTGCTCATGTGACTTAAACAGGGCATCTTAGAGCTGTGCAAATGCATTTTCACTTAGAAGTCCTCATATGCACAGCTGATAACTTCAGGCTTCACATCCAGGGACTCTTTTCTCCCACTGGACAAAGGCTTTGCTTCCAGTTCCGTGGTATGAAAAGCCATCCCCTCCTACTGACAGCAACAGCTTTTCTCCAGACTTAGAGCTTGTATGTCTCCATCCTCCCACCTCTTTAAGGACAGGTTATTTTCCTTCCTCTCTTTCCATTTCTGTCTTTGGAGATTACCTGGTAGCTGCTAATGAGTCAAGGGCTTGTCTGGGTGTTTAGCAGGTAGGAGAGAGACAGAGAAGCTTCTCCCACCAAGCCCAAGCACCTTCTTTTTGCCTTGTCTTTGCCTCAGAGAGCAGAACTGACAGCATGGGACGTTCAGCTTCTGCAACACATCTGGGCAAAGCTCTTGATGGAGAGTGCTCTCCTGTGGATTTGGTGAATTCCCCTAACTGAGCACTGTCCACAAGGGCAGGTTTGTTCCTAGGAATCCTCCTGGGCAGGAAGCAGGAAGCAATACTAGCTACCCACCCAGCCAGCCAAGCATGGCCAAACCTCCCAGAAGAGGTTCCTAGGAAAGATATCTCTGAATCAGCTTGTTTTTTCCTCACAGGAGGGTGTCCTCCACAGGACAACACTCTTGTAATGTTGTATTAAGGGCAGGGTCATCTTTTCAGCTCAAAACTAATCTGGTAAAACACTGTCTTTGACAGAGAGAGACTTAATGCGCAGCATCAATTTCTTCTGCTAAGTGGTCTCAAATGAATTTTTCAGTTTATCTGTGACCATGGCAAGGTACTTCACTTCCCCTTTAATTACAAGTATCTCCAGGCTGGCCTATGGCAGCCATGCAATGCACAGCAGGAGATCAAGTACTGGGTGTCCAGCAGAAGCCATTCTTTAGGTCAGTTAAGAGTGGTAACTGTGCCCAGTCCAGTGAGGACATTGTGGCTGAAGGTCCCACTATTTGCACCCTTCCTGGCTCAATCCTGGCATGCTTTTGGAAGCATGGGACACATCTTTGAGCGATGCTGCCCAGGAGGACCACTTTATTTCAGAGCCAAACCACCAGCACTGCTTTCTGCAGTGCCCCATGAGATGCCCAGAGATAACAGCCCTCTGTGGTGTGGCAGTGGGCCAAGGCTGTGCTCTGAGTGACTCCTTGGGGAGGCTCCTCTGCCATCTGCAGCAGCCATCAAGAAATGCTGGGGTTGATGGGTGCAGCATCCTCAGGGTGCCCCATCTCCAAGGTAGGGTGGCAGAAGTCAGAGAGCAGGACAGTGCCACACTTCCCATGGATGGCACCTCTGGGGATGTGCAGCCATCTTCCTTCTCTTGACACATCATCCACAGCCTGATCTTCAGGTTTTCCTGTGTCCTTCCTCCTGCGTTCTGATGGTGTAGCCCAGCATCCATCACAGCTTGCAGCATGGGGGCCCCAGGCACCTGCAGGTGCTGTCACATGTGGGCTGGGTCCTCCTTCTTTCAGATCTTTTCTCTTCAGCATTTTCCCCCTGAATCATGCTGAGTCATCCTGACCTCAGTGGAGCAACCTCAGGCCTGCCCATCAGCCTCTGGCCCTGCACCAGCAGCTGAGCAACCACTGCCCTGAGGTCATGCTGGGATGGAGGTCTCCAGGGCAGTGGATGACCAGCTAGCCCTTGGGCTTGCTCCCAGCAGTGTCTGCATGCCATTGCACCACAGTCATGCTTTTCCCCATTACCTGGCTCCTGCTGAGGTGGCTGTTTATTGCCTGTTTGCTTTGGATGCAGTGCTCTCCTGTCCTGTGGGAATAGGTGATTGCCTCAGTGGGGGACTGGGGAGGTTATGGGGAAGTGCTGTGTTTAGGGCTAGTGACCATCTGAGGTGACCAGCTGGTGACTCCCAGTTGTCAGCCTGGCCTGTCCAGCTGGGTGCCTGCTTTTAATACAATTGCAGGGTCATGTTTGATTTTTTAAAAGGAAGAGCAGAGGGGTTTCCTCCAACTGCTGAGTGCATGCACTGTCTGCCCATTGTCTCAGGCATCATGTCTGGCTGTGACTTCTGAATTGTTGCAGATAACCTCGGTGAGTTGGACTCTGGCAGCGTGCCCACAGTGTGCACCTTGCATGCCCATGGAGCTCACCCCAGATGCCCATGGGATGCACCCTGTATGTGCACAGCATGCACCCCACACACTCACAATAAGCTTCCTGCACACCCATGACATGCAGCCCATGCACCCATGGCACCATTGCATGTGCCTCACACACCCAGCACACCCAGTACCAAATACACTGCAGCCTTGTTGAGATTATGTGCTGGGTGGCAATGCTTGGGGTAATGAGAACTCACATCTTTGCTTTCAGTTCCCATACTGAGTTTGCAGCTGGAAAAAAAAGCAAAACAAGTCATTTTATTTGTCAGCTGAGGTAATTTTTTTCTAGAAGCTGCTAAGGCACAGTCAACCTGGAACCCGCAGCACTCTTACTAGAAACCATTATCTGGGTTAGACTGACACACATCATGGGAAGGTTGAAGTGGCTCTAACACATGGCTGGAACGTTGTTGGTGTCCCATGTTGGTCTTGTTCTGGTGCAGTCATGGGTGATGTAGTGGCAGAGGCCTGTGGAGCAGCTACAGCCGACTGTCAGATGTCCCACGTGTAGCTCTGGGAGTATGGGAATGGGGACTGAACAGGCTGAACTTCCAAATACTCCAAAATACTCATTCCATAAATCTGTTCATCACAGATGCTGCCAGCTAGGTATGGAGTATAGAAGAGCTTCCAAAACTTCTGCTCCATGCTCAGGACTTCCTGGTACCAGCAAGCAGAGGACAAGCCAGCAGAAATGCATTACACATGGGGGAAAATCAGAATGGTTTGGTCCCTACCATTTTGAGCAAGCCAGAATACATCTTTTGTAAGGGAAGTCTTCAGTAAAAGTACCTGGGAACCTCTCCTTTCTGACTTTGATGTCTTGAAAACTGAGCTTGTTTTCAGAGGTGCTGTGGGCAAGCCCTGTGTCCTGCATCTTGTGCTTGCTCAAGCAAACCCTCAGTGCCTCAGCTTTTCCCCATCTAGTTTCTGTCCTCATGTCTTGTACTTGATTATCTTCCCATCTGATTTGTTACAGTAACAAAAGCAGCTCATTTAGGTAATTTCCATCTAGCTTTAATTAAGATTCTACATGCCTTTTTATTCCAGTGAAGAAAAGGGGTTCCTCTTGATTGCTTTTGAGTATGGGAGCGTGCAGCCGGGTGCCCTTGCCTTCGGCAGTATTTAAGAGCATGTGTAAATGCTTTCCTGATCTGAACCAAAACTGCAGTAAATCTCAGCAGGAGTCTTTCATCAGCATGAAGCTCTGTAAGTGAAGGAAGTGTTGGCAACTCTTGGAGCCAACAGAAAGAATGTGTAAATCCTGGCAAGGAGGTGAATAACCGTGGAGTTCAAAGCATGACATGCTCCTGTATGTACTGTATCTTAGTTGTCAGGAGGGAGTTGGCTCTTAAAATGTGGTGCTGGGGATGGGGACTGAGTCATTTTGTGCTTGCTTTTGTGCTTGTTTTGGATTTGCCAGGCATTCAGGAGGATGGGTGCTGCCCCATCCCACAAACTCCAACAGGCTGAGCATTGTGGAAGGAAGGATAAAGCTGCTCTGGAGTCCTTTATTTACTTTGGTGCTGCAGGAGTATCTTTACAGAGCAGTTGGTCCATAGCTTAGGAAATATTTTCCTGCTGACCACATTGCTAGCTATCAACTGCCCTCCCACTCTGGGAGTGAAGGCAGGAAGAGCAAAGTTCTAGGTGAAAGCCCTCCTTTTTCAAAATTACTCTGATTTTTATTTTTATTTTTTTATTACTCGATTGCTGGGTTATTCTTTGAGGTATCTTTAACTGGGCTTTTCAGGATATTTCATGTCTTTGGCAAACTTTCAAGAAGGAAGTATCTTAGTGATGCTGTACAACTCCAGAGGGCTGCAGAGGATGCAGGCAGGTGGTAATGCCAGAAGGAAGGGATTAGAGGTCAAAATAAATACAATTTATGCAAAGGCTTCATGAAGAAATTCAACCTGATAAGGGCATGGAGTAGCAAAACACCTTCTTAAGGAGAGACAGAGCATCAGTGCTTTGCTCGTGTGACACGGGGAAGATCCAGCTCTCTTCCCCAGGGGATGGGCTGGTGCATCTTTTCCATCTCTAATGTCTGTGCTTCCTCATATCTGATGTAAATAATTTATAAGGCTTGAAATGTGATCATGGAGCCGTCTGTGCAGGAGGAAGATTAAAGCCTGGGGCCAACAGTGTGCGGGAGACCTGGTACCTAATGCAGTGCCTGTTCTCCATGGGCAGTATGCCAGGTGAACAAGTCCTGGATTAGTGCCCTGAACCTTACTAGAGTCATCCCACACAGTCCTTTTGTTCTTTCCATCCCTTTTTCCATGTCTCCTTCCCTCCTCGCGCCCCCTGCCCTTATTTTCCTTTTTCTAGTCTTCTTTTTTCATTCCTCCTTCCTTTTTTTTTCCTATTCTGTTTTTCCCCCTCTTTCTCTGCTGTTTGCCACTATTCTATATATGAAAAGTCAGTATCTCTTTTTTCCAGGTAGTATTTTTTGGCTATAAATGAGCTGTAGGTATTCTGACCACATAAGAACTAAACAAAGGGGTTGTTGTTCACTTCTGTACTAGTCTGGGGAGGAAAAACCACCTGTGGACAGAGAGTGGAAGTCTGAAAAGCTGTGCTGGTAGTGGGCCGAGAGATTACTTGAAGTGCCCAAGTTCAAGACCCTTGAATTCAGCCTAAGTAGCCATTTAATGTAAAACCTGTGAGGCAGGGTCTGGTGTGAATAACACAGCAACTGCAGCAGGGTTTCACTGCCAGGTCCCAGGACAGCTGCACAGGCCTTTCACACTTTCTGGAAAGCAACACAATGTAGAGACAAATCTTTCTGGTTGTGTTGCTCCTTCACTTGGCAGACTTGCTCCTCACATAGAGCTCCAGAGACTGAGGGAAGACAAATCAGAGTCCTTTAGCCATTCTGAAGCAGCAGCCAGAGGTGTTGATCAAATAGATAAATAAATAGAACCCAAACTCCAGAGATGGGCTCACTTCCATGAGAGCAGCTTTTATCTACTCTCATGTTCCAATGGAGCACCTCTAATGTGAGGTAAAACAGAGACAGTTTGAATTGTTCAGCATGGTGAAGAGAAGGTTCTAGAAAGACCTTGCAGCACCTGCCAGTACCTAAAGGGCTACAAGAAAAGCTGGAAAGGGTAGTTTTACAAGGGCATGGGGTGCTAGAACAAGGGGGAATGGCGTCAGACTGAAAGATGGCAGGTTTAGGTTGGACATAAGGAAGCAACTTTTTACTGTGAGGGTGGTGAGGCCCTGGCAACAGGTTGCCCAGAGAAGTTGTTGGTGCCCCATAGCTGGAAATGTTCAAGGCTAGGCTGGAAGGGGCTTTGGTGTAGTGGAAAGTGTCCCTGCCCATGGCAGGGGGGATTGGAACTAAATGATCTTTGAAGCTCCCTTCCTACCCAAAACACTTTGTGATTCTTGGAATTCTGCAAGCTGTGATCTCTTATTTCAGTTGATCCATTGGCATTAATTAAGAGAAATATGACATTTTCAGTCCATTCAGCAGCAGAGACATGCTTGTCCCAAGACACTGCTGTCAACTACTGCAACTTAGAGGTGGCAGGTTCAGTAGAAAGGTGGAGGAATGGCTGGGCCCAGAGCCTGAGTATAGCATGCCTTCACCTACACAGGTGAGCTGCATCAAAGCACCATAAAATGCCCTGGACAAATGTTAGTGAACCTACAGACATATTCTCTCAGAATATCACTCCTCTCTAATTCTTCAGGGAAACAGGTCAGCCTACCAAATGCAACAGGAGTCAACAATAATTACATTTATAGGGGGCATTTGCTGACTTAATCTCTCCATGGCTTTGTCTTGGCATCTCTTGCTCTGTTTGTGGAGAGCTCATTTAAATGGGTAGTTGCTTGTCCCTGTGCCTGGGTGGCTGGTCTTGTCAGTCCTCCTCATGTCACTCATGGAAGTAAATTGTAAATATATATATTTTAAAACTCAGGGCTTTCATTACATCATATTCAGCAGCATGGTCTTCTTTTTTGTACCGTCTCAAATTTATCCTTCAAATAACAAACGTAATTTTTTAGCATCATTTCAAAATGCTGCAATAATGTTATTGTAGATGCGAATATTG
The DNA here is from genome assembly GCA_013400275.1 of Rhadina sibilatrix. Classification (NCBI taxonomy): domain Eukaryota; kingdom Metazoa; phylum Chordata; class Aves; order Passeriformes; family Phylloscopidae; genus Rhadina; species Rhadina sibilatrix. The sequence continues at coordinate 15,272 of VWYO01024132.1, forward strand.
TAGCTATTTATAAGAACAGGATGCTCTCAGTTTCCTGGGACTATACAGTATTTTCATTTTTTGGCTTCTCTTTGAGAATTGTGTAAACGACTCTTTATTTTCAGCAAAGCATCTGTTTTAGCTTCGCGATTACTTTGTCTTTTAGGCTGAAAGGGGCCTCAGAGCGTTTTAACCTCCTGCTTCCCCTGCCTTGTCATCCCCTCAGAGTTTGCCAGGCTCCTTCCCAACATGAATGGGGGGCCGGAGGGGGAGCAGGGAAAGGGGGGATCCACTTCCGATGAAGTCAGGCGGCTCTGTCCTGCAGCGGGGAGCTGGGAAAGAGCCGGGAGGGAGCCGGGAGGGAGCCGGGAAGGAGCCGGGAAGGAGCCGTCATCCGCGGCTCAGGACGCTGCCAGCGCTGGATTAGGCAGCGCAGCCCTGAGCTCGGAAGCCGATGGTGACTTCACTCCCCCGCCGCTGACCTCCCCATGGGAAGCTGTTCCCAACAGGAAGATGCATGAGGTTGTTAAATACTTCCCAATGTCTGGCTGAAGTTTTCCCTTTCCTAATTTAATTTCACTTTGCTTATGATTTAGGTGATTATTCAAGGAAAGAAAAAAAAAAATCACCTTTTTGGACAGTTTATATATATATATTTTTTTGGGTTTGAAACATCTTACTCTACTTTTAAATAGATAAAAATCCTTTGGTCTGTCACAGGTGCAGTGGATATTGGTTTTAGAGAGCATCTCCACCTCCACAAATAGTTTTATCCCAATGTAAAGGGATATTTTAGAAAAAATTAAGTCATAAGTTAGAAAAGAAAAAATAGAAGTTTGCTTGAAAAAGAAGGACGCACCAGGTGTGTCTGTTCTTTTTTCTCATGGTCATAACTTGGCGCTGCTTTCTTTTCATGTTTCCGCTGGTGATTTGTGGAGTTCCAGCTCTGAGCACCCATCAGCAGCACAGACCCTCGGTGCTGGGCAGTCCTCGTGTGTCTGCCCAGGTCCTGGGCTGCAGCAGGCCTGCAGCTGAAGGAGCAAAATGCAGAAGAGTGGGTCATCCCTCTTTCTGCTGTGGAGTTCTGTGGGGAATAAAACACCTCACCCAAACCCAGGGAGGGTTACAGCACAGTAAAGGTGGAGCTTGAAGCCTGCTGAAGTTCCAGCACCTCAGCCTTGGGTTAGGTCTTCTCCTGGGGCTGCTGGAGCTTAGTGGGGAACTCAAGCTGCATTGGGCCTTGCTTGGCTCTTGAAGCATCTTCGAGTTTCATTGAACTTCTGCGCTTAAGGGTGGTAAAGGAATTTGTCCACTAGAAAACACAATAGGTGGCAGAGGCCTTGAGAAATTTGGTACCATGACAGCAAGGAGGAAAGAGACTGCTCCTCTTCCTGTGTCTCTTCCTTCCCCTCTCCATCCTTCCTCTTCCTGCTTGGCATTCTGCCTCTGAGACTCAGCCTTCAGTTAAGGAGGTGCCACCACCCCCCTGGTCAGGAAGCCAGTTGTGCAGCTGAGAGATGCTGCTTTTTGGAAGCCCTGTTAGATGTTTTTGTTTGCTCATCTTGGAGATTAAGCGTGGGAACAGTTGCAGCCTGAGATGCCAGTAGCTGACAGTTGCATCTGACATATATTTCAATTTTTGTTATCTTCTTGCAGCTGTTTTCACAGCACTCATATGAAAGGTCCACTTATCTCACTCCTTCCATGGTAGAAAAGGCTAAAGAAAACATTCCTGTTTGTTTGTATTGAAACTGGTATGGTTTGTGGCTTTTATGTTTTCTTGCAGGGTTTGTTTTTTTTTTTTTTTTTTTTTTTTTTTTTGGGGGGGTTTTTTTTTTTTTTTTTTTTTTTTTTT
>VWYO01024132.1:17121-78770 GCA_013400275.1 Rhadina sibilatrix
TTTTTTTTATCATCTTGAACTCTTGAGCAGAAGGTAACAAAACACTCAAGGGCAGAGTCTTATCTCTTCTACATCAGTGCAAAGGTAGAGCTGTCACTGACCGTGGGATTGCATTGTCTCATTTCAGAAGCATGCCCTCTGTTTTAAATAAATAGATGAATCCCTTTGCAAACGCACATTAATTTTCCACTCCCTTTTCTTACTCACTAAGGTATGTTGCATTATAGTTATTAGGAGTCACGCAGATCATGCAGCAGTTGCATCATTATTGAAGACCTTTTGTTTCTATTTTTCGTAGAAGCAGCTGTATCAGAGCATATCAGACGTAGAGGGGTTAATTTGGCATCCTGGAGCAGTACATTGATCCACACAAATACAGCTTTGCATGTATGGACCAGACGTTGCACACATCTTGCTACCCTGCAAGCAGCACTGTGAAGCTTCAAAGAAAGCCTGCAAGCTGGGGAGATGGAGCGCGGTGCCTGCAAGACTGGCCAGGTTTGGCACTGGAGCTTCTCTGGGGCGTGAGGAATTTGGGACACAAGCTGTGGCTCCTTGTGTCTTTTCCTTCTGATAGCTAGTCTGGTCTCCTGCTGTTTAGATGTCCTCCAGCACAGCAGTGGTATTTGTCCAGCCTGGAAGGGTAGTCAGGGTCTTGTTTGCTTTTGTTATTAGATCGACTGAGAGGCTGCAGACCAGGGAAAGGAAGAGTTTGATTCATGTGTGTGCTCTCAGGTGCTGCACTGAGACTAAGCTTTTCTGGTGGGGAGGCAGAGGGATTTATGGTGTCATTACAAGTCTTTGTGTCTGTGGTCATTAGCTAGATGCAAATCATAAGATTTTTAAATTGGCTGAAGTTTGCATGGAATAAGTGAGTAAGAGGCTTCCCTGTTTGTAATGGTCTTCCTGTCTGCAGGTTGGTGGCAGGCACCAAGGGCTTCACTTGCCACTCTGCTCCAGCAGCTCCAGGTCAACTGGAAACCGTTTCCAAAGGCTGCATTCCTTTGATCAGTGACTAGTGAACTCAGGTATTTAAGGTAAATGTTACAGCTTTCTGGGAACTGTCACCTGAGTTGCCACATGAATGATGTGAAATTACTGTCACAGAGCCAGTTCAGCTGACACAGGAGTGTTTTCCACTTGTGTGGAGTTTCAAGAGAGGACCTCTCAGTGCTCCTGGGTGCTGAGGAATTCGGCCTCTCAGCCTTTCTGAGAAGAGGTGTTCCTGCCTGCTTTGTAAAATGTGAAAACAAAACACACAGATGAAGAGAATTACCCGAGATCACATAGGATGCTGCTGCACTCGAGATCAGAACCGTCATCTTCTGTGTCCCAGTTTTCACTCCATCTATTAATACACCACGCTATTTTTAGCCCTCTAAGTAGCCACGGTGTTTGTAATTAGCTTCACTAATAACTGCTCTCCCATACGCTGCAGGACCCACCAGCAGAGCAGCACGCTTTTCCGAGCCAAGCTAAATACAAGGGCGGCTAATAAAAGGCATCCGCATTTCCAGTTGGTTGCTGCTGAGCAGACACGTGTCCTTGTAGCTCTTGTGATCAGTCAGCTGCCTAAATACAGCTCCTGTACTTGGGTTAAGGACGAGGTGTTACTACTCAGGGTTTCCGGGGCGTTCCCTTGCTGACCTTTCAAGAAAGTGAAGAGGCACGGTCTCTCCCTCTCTCTGGCGTGTGCTGAGTCAAGGCTGCTGCTTTCGAAGAGAGATAGCATCTCACAGTACCTAGAGCTGGAAATTTAATTAATGGCTGCAAACATCTTAGGTGACAGCTATATTTACACCCCAAGAGAATTACTAGTTACTGTAGGGATTGGGATGTGCACTTGGAGCAGCTGCATGGAGCTGAGTGACCAAACCAGATGCAAATCCAGCAGATGACTGCAGAGGAGATGACGCTGAGCTGCACTTCTCTTGAATTCCATCAGTGACTGCAATTTTGCTCCATTAAAAACACAATTACTTCACCAGTACCAGCACAAAGGTGCTACCTAAGCATTAGTAGTTAGGAAGAACAAACTGTTTTCACACATTTTCTTTTAAAAATCCAGTCCTCAAACTTCCAAGCCCAAAATACGGAACTCAGAAATGTTCTCTAGTGTGCAGAAAATGAGGACCTGGGTGACTGCAGTGCTGCATCACCTCACTGCATGCTTGCTGTGTGACTTTTGCACCAGCTTTGGTTACAACAGCAGTTGTAGGGGCAGCCAAATGAGCTCCCCTTTCAGAAAAGGCCCACGCCAGTGGGCTATTAACTCGAGAGTTGTGACCTCTTGTGAGAGCAGCGCTCGCTTGCCTCCAGATCTGCAAGATCTGTGTGATCGTCACCATGTTTTGCATGTGAGGGGTTTTTTTTGCTCTCCCTCTTTGATATAAATATATTGAGATAGTTATCTTTAACTGTGCACACACGCATGCAAGCCAGGCTGGTTCACTGAACACTGGCACAAGACATGTATGCTTAAACCAGCGGTCTTTATTCAGGCAAAGCCCCTGTTGATTTTTCCTTGCTTCTGTAAATTCCAGAGCCTTGGTCCAAAGCTGGCAGTGCACATTTGTTTGCCTTTGTATCATAATACAGATGGGCAATCCTTGTAATACAGCTACGTTTATTTACCGATAGAAATGTGCAGAACTATGATAGGTTGGTACATAGGTTATTATTGATTTTGTTCTTTTTATTTCTGCAAAACTGGCTAGGCTAAATGCTGTATTAGACCAAATAGCCCTCTCTTCCCTTTTTTTTTTTTTTTTTTTTTTTTTTTTTTTTTTTTTTTTTTTTTTTTTTTTTCCTTTTCAGCTGGCAGAACAGTATTTTCATTTGCAGGAATCTCCTGATTTGGCTCTAATATTGTATCACACATGCTCCAGAGCACTGACAGGGCTAGATTACATCTGTGGCCAGTTCAGTTCCTACTCAGCACTTTATTTGCATCTTGGCAAGAAGATAAGACATTTTTTCCACCTCTTCCATGTATACTAATTTCGTATGAAATGCATGTTTAGACATTTTAAAGGCAATTTTGATCATACAGCATAACTGAAACAAAAAATACCAAACCAAGCCCCAAGCCCAGAATTAAAAAATTCTAGTAGGAAGGTCTCAGAGGAGAACCTAGAAAAACATGAGGATTTCTCAGAGGCAAGTTACCTTCCCAAGAATGCTTACTGGGTCCAGTTCTCATGTTCTTCAGATAAATTCAGATAGGAAGAGGTGGACAGGAGGACCTGGGATGAGAAAGCCTGGAGCAGCAGGTTGCTTGTTCAGCCCAGTACATGTCTATCAGGGAGGAGATGGATGACCTGCTGAGGCAGAAGGATGCTGATGCCTCAGGAGCAAATGGATCTCACCTGTTATGGTGGTAATTAGGCTAAACATAAAAATAAAGTTTCTAATTTTGGGGGAGACTTATTCAAAAGTGTGTGGATTAAGGTGTTTGGTTTGTTTCTGGGCAGGATTATGTGTTTGCCTGAGGTGGATGCTTATGGAGTTCATGTTCCAGGGAGGCCCTTCTCAATCCTATTGAAAAAAAAAAAGAAAAAAAAGAAAAAAATAAAAAAGGGAAGAAAAATGTGTATATGAAAATAAGTTTGAGATTTCAGGGAGATTAAGTTAGCCTGGTTTTATTTCTAAATGGCTGTCCCCATACAGAGCCTGTGCTTCAATGAAGGGATCACTTTTATTCCAAGGCTGATAAAATTAAACGCTGAGAATGGCTATGTGAAGGTGTGGTTTCTTTTCATCTGATGTGGGTGTGCCCATGCCACAGGGGTTGGTGCCACTGCCTTTTACTCTCTCAAACTGATTTTTGTCCTATCCCTGCTGTTGGTGCCTGGCTGCACGTGATCTTACAGCACTGCAACACTGACTTGAACAAAATTTAACCCAGAGGAAAAACACCATCTAGCTTTTTCTTGATTGTGTCAGTTCCTGCACTTGTCTGACAAGAGCCTTTGTCCCCAGGGCAGGTAGGGAAAACAGAGGTCACCTGAGCAGTGCTGGGGGTCCAGTGTGAAATTGGCCCAGCATTGGGTCTCCAGTATGAGAGGAGCATAGGCCTGTTTCAGCAGGTCCAGAGGAGGCCACAGAGATGATCAGATGCTGGAGTATCTCACCTGTGAGGAAAGGCCGAGAGAGCTGGGGTTGTTCAGCCTGGAAAAAAGAAGGCTCTGGGGAGACCTTAGAACACCTAAAGGGGCCACAAGAGGTCTGAAGAGGGAGTTTTGACAAGGACATGGAGTGATAGGACAAGGGGGAGTGGCTTCATACTGAAAGATGCTACATTTAGTTTGGACAGAAGGAAGAAATTTTATTATGATGAGGGTGATGAGATGCTGTAACAGTTTGCCCACAGAAGTTGTAGATGCCCCATGCCTGGAAGTGTTCAAGACTAGGTTGGATGAGGCTTTAAACAACCTGATCTACTGTGCCTGGAAACTGTCCCTGCCCATGGTTGTTGACTTGGACAAGACGATCTTTAAGACCAACTTCTCACCCAAACCGTTTCGTGAGTCTATGAAATGCTAGCCATGACAAGAGCTCTTATTTTATATCCCTTCCAGGTAGGAGGAGATGAAGGTGGCCATCTCAGGCTTCACTCTTGGGTATGGAGGTCTTGGGGTTTGGTGGATCTGTGTTGGTCCCCACAGGCATGCCCTTGTGCCTCTCCCCACTTGCAGGCAAGCTGATGGAAGCACTGTGCCCACCCTGGGATCCCCTTGCCCACAAAGCCTCACAGCTGGGCTGCAAGAGCAGCAAATGGGCTCCTCTGTTCTGGCAGGAGCCTGCATGGCAGCCTGTGTGAAACACTTTAGTGGCTCTGAGGTATCAGCACAGGGTGATTCATACATGGGGTTTTCTCTCACTTTCTGGCATATGAAGCTGGGGAGATGTGTGGAGTTTTCCCCCTCACAGCCCCCGCTCCCCAGCTTCCTTCTGAAATCTCTGTGAGACACCCATACCCCCTTGGGAGACCCTTGGGGTATTTCCTCCACCTCCCCAGCAGCAATTTCTCTGTGAGAAAGTTCTCTAGGGCTTGGCCTCAGCTCCTGTGGTTCACCAGAGTCTACAAGGCACAGGCAGGCAGCGAACACAAAGGTCGCATGTGGCTGTGTGCAAATGAGCCTGTGCGGTCGTTCAGGGTTGCTTTCATCAAACAGACTTGAAAGAAGGTGTCTTTATCTTTTTCTGTCATTATTTTCACCAGTAAATTATTTGCAATTCAGTTGTTGTGCTTTAGGTAAAACAAGGGGAGGTAAGGAAGCATTCCCCATGTTCAGGATTGTTTTGCACCCAGTGCATGGCTGGGTTGGGGTTTCCCTGCTCTTGGGGATGTTAAAGACACTGACCCCAAGCAACTCTTCCGGAGCACTGTGTCCTCACTTGGACCATCACTCACTGCCAAGCAAGGAAGTGATGAGCACAAACCCCCAGACTGACATGTCCCAGTCCCAAAAGCTGTGTCATGTACAGCCCCAGCCATAGGTGTTGGCTGAAGCATCCACCAGCAGGAAGGGTCACATTATGATTGATTTAGTGGTACTTCATTCATACTCCATATGGACCCTAACATTTGCCTTGGAGCTCCTGGTGTGCCTGCTTCATCCAATGACCTCCAAACCACCTTTCCCTCTGCCACTTTGGGTGCTGTCTTGCTGACCAGATACCATCCCCTACCTTTTATTTCTTTGATAACATGTTCTGATAGGGTTTCTTCTTCCTTTTTGTTTTCTTCACAGATTTATCTGGAAAGTATGACTGACAGGAGCAGCTTACTCACCATTAGATAAGTATTGCAGATGACTCATGCTGGAGTATTGATAGCTGTGCTGCTGAGATGGATATCCTGTTTTATAACTGCTGTAGTGTGATGCCAAGAGCCAGGAACCTTAATTTCACTATCCATGCTTTTCCATGCATGTGCTTTGGGTCTCTGGTACCTTTTCTCCTCGTGACTTTAGATTTGTCCATCTAAAGGTTTCACAGGGGAGGTTTTGCTTCCCTCACTGGGGTACAGGGCAGCTCATGTCACCTTGAAATGAAAGCTAGAATCAAAAGGCTGCAGCTTTATAGCTGTTCTCCAGTACATGCAATATTTGTGTTTTTAATAGATGCCATTAGTGATTTCCTCGATTCTTTGGGTTTTTTTCCTTTGTTTATGTTTTTTCAGAGTCGTTATACCCCTTCTTCAGCAGAAAAAAACCGAAGATGCAGAAACAGGTAAGGCAACTGCTGTTGCAACATGCTACTTTTGAATCATTAAGGGCAAAATACTGGCTGCAGTAAAGTGCAAAAAAACCCCATTGACTCAATGGCAAGTGAGAGTTGTATCCAATGTACTCAGCTCTGTGAGAGGCCATGGCATTACTACATTCAAAAGGGACAAATTTGCAGGCTACCTGAGAGCGTTTGTGTGAACCTCCCTCTGCTTCCAAACCACCAGCCTCAAGGCTGTCTGAGCAATAGATGGTAAGATTTAAGAAGTGATGAGCAAGAGAAAGGAACCTACCCTTGGGACAGATGCAAAAGGAGCTGAGCTGTGAAGGTGGGGGGTATGTACAGGACAGCAGGAGCTACTGGGGAGGTGTTAACCCACAGGGGATGGCCGGGGACTGAGGCAGCTTTAGCTTGGATGGATGCAAAGGGCCATACAGCAGTGAGGGAATTTTGGAGTTAAAAGGAGAAATTTTTCAAGGGAGCATTGCAGTGAGGGCCATGCCAGTGATGGCAGCATGTGTGGCTCTGCCTGATGTACCTGCCTGTATGTGGGTGGTGTCACTAGGGATGGCTGGGACCCCACATGTACCACACTCTTGGGCATCAGCTGTGGTTCACACCATCCTTAAACTGCCAAGGATGTTTGGTTTCCATGAAGTTTCTGGGCCATGTCTGAGAAGCTATGGCTTGAGCAGTGTGTCCCTTTCACCAGCCTGGGGCAGGACCTTCCAGTGGGGCAGTGGAGATGTGTCAAGTGCTGCACCTGATTTCTCAGCATGACCTAGAGCAAGTTAATCTGGCTTGAGTATCTGTGCTGTGTTCCAACAGCATGATTTGGATCTCAGCATTTACTTTGAGGATGGTGAGACACCTAGAGCAAGTTACCCAGAGAAGCTGTGGATGCCTCATCCCTGGAAGTGTTGAAGGTTAGGCTGGACAGAACTTTGAGCAGTCTGATTTAGTGAGAGATGTCCCTGCCTATAGCAGGAGAGTTGGACTACATGATCCTTGAGGGTCCTTTACAACCCAAACCATTCTGTGGTTCTGTGATTTTGATACTTTGCTGTGTTCATTGGAACTTCTGTTCTTCAGGCTGTTCCAGCACTTTGGAGTAAAGAGCTGGGTCCTGCTCACGTGTAAAATAAAAAACATGTATTGCAAATAGCTCCACCAGAAACTCCTGCATGATGGTTTGTAACATAGTCTCAGTTAGGTCCCCACCTTGTAGAGTAGAAAATGTCTTTAGGGCCTCCTCTGTTTAGGCTCTGCATCAGAGATAGTCACATGCTATGAAAATACCTCAGGACTAATTTTTTTTGAGTGATAATCTGATGTTGGTCTTGGTAGAAAGTTTGGCTTTTGGGGTTCATTTAGCATAAGTCAGTGAATGCAAGGGTAAGAGCATCAGGAATTTTATCAGCATGTTCTTCCACTTTGGGCATATCCTCCTGCATGACGTGCCTAAAAAAGCCCCCAAACTCTGACGAATGCTCTTAACCATCACTTGGTGGAAATATTTTTGGGGTAGAGAAATGAGAACACTTACCCCTGCCCCATTCACCTTGCATCACTGGGGTCAGGATGGCAGCTCAGAGGCAGGATCTGTGCTTCCCCGTGGGTGGTCTCACCTAATACATATTCAAATTGAGCACCCAGGCGTGTCACCTCAGCACAGCAAGTGCTGAGAGAGGCACAGGGGCTTTCCAGCCCTGCAGGCCATTATTAGTAAGAGGGTTTATGTGGTGTGTCTTGGTTCAAGCTGTGAACTGCCACCAGGCTCTAAAAACTGCTGTTGAGCCTTGGTAATAGTATTGCAAAGAGTTTCCAAGAAGCATAATAACTTCCCTAAAAAATATATATATAATGATATATATATATATATAATGTCTGAAGATGCTTGGGCATTTGTTTGTGCTAAAAATTTGATGACCCCAGTAAAGGGGATTTGTACTCTTGCCATCATTTGAGAAGCTCAGACAGGTAGTGAATAAGGATAAGGAAGTGGTTGTTTGGATTTTGCTTCTGTCTGCCAGCTTGAGATGGTGGATCTGGGGTCATGTTTGAGGGTTTAGTGAGTAGGTAGAATAATTTATAGCAACGTGAGTGGCCTGTATGCTAACTTGAAGATTGTGCCAGCTGAGCAACTAGATCAGGGATTACAGATCCCAGGGTACCTGAAGCCCAATAGGTTTTTAAATCACACAGGTCATTTTAAAAGAGATAATTAAGTTTCTGAGCTCCTCAGTAGGGCCTACAAATGTTCCCGCAAATGGCTCATGAAGCACTTGCAGTCTGTAACTTCTGCCAGAGGAAAATGTGCTATTAGGTGGAAATTAGCTGCCCATGTGGCGTTTTCTGTCTTGGAGTCTCAGGGAGTTTTACTGAGATGTGTTAATACAGCTGTGCTGAAGGTACTACTCATACAAGTGCTCTGATAACCATCCTCATGTGAAATGAATCCCTGTGGAGCTGTTTGAGATGTTGCTGCTCCTAGTTCCCAACCTACCTGGTTGCCAAAAGCTGCTACCCTCAGAGGCAGGGCTAAGGATGAGCTAATGTGCATCTGCACCTTATCCCTTGCTCTGCATGAGCACAAATCCCATCTTTGCTTACTGGGAGAACTGGAGCACCAGGTGGAAAGCTGAAATAGGGCATATCTATTCTGCCTCTCCTTACTGGGATAGTGGAGGATTAAAGGCTGGTAGTGCACTGAGGTGGAGGCAGTGACATGTCAGGTGCTGAAGTTAGGCAGTTTTGCCCTCTGGAAGTGTCTGCTTTTTTACATTTGACTGGTTAGCAAGGTGGGAGTCATCTCATGGCACCCCACGCCCCCATGTAGGTCAGCAGTGCAGCTTTTGGTTTATGCTGCAGCCAAGGGAGATCTAGTCAACATTGTCCGCAGGGTTTAAGCTGTGATGGACCTGATGAATGGGACAAATTGCACCTTCATCCTTGGCTGTGTGGCAGATTCTTCATCACCTGCAAAAACACCCCGTGCCGACTTGTTTGGATGCAGATGCCAAGGCTGCAAACACCTTTCTTTGATAAGATGTGGCATGCCCCAGCCAGCTCACTCAGACTAGATACGGTACTTCAGATGGCTCTAGGGTGGGTGAGATGGATCCTACACCTGCTGTAGCAGTGCTCATGTCCCAGGCTGTCTGGAGAGAAAGAGAGGTGTTACAGCAAGTTTAGTGGGCCCTTCTTGCAGATGACTTTCCATCCATTTCTGAAGGTGGTGGTCGGATCAAGGCCGGCTTGGAGAAGGGAAAACTCCTCTAGGTCATTTGCAGTTTGGCAGTGGCTGTCACCCACAGTCTCTGGACCCACTGCATCTGTGACCTGTGGATGTGATGAGGAGACAAAACGGGATTTGAGAGCGTGACACAAGAACAGTGTGGGATCTTTTCAGGAATAGTGTTGTTTGGGGCAGTACAGGGACAGTAAATACTGTCCTTTTCCTCAAATATTTAATGAGTTTTGTGGCAAAGGTTGCTTTCTTTCTTGGCTCAAGGATTTCATAATTTTAACACTTGCCTTGTGGAGGTCCACAGGCCATGTGAGCATGAGGAGCACGAGCTGATGGGCGCTCGGTGAGCAAGCATTCTTCCCGGTGCACAGGGATGGTTGTGCCATAGAGCTCTGGCTGTGTCTCTTTCCAGGTCCCAGCAACTTCTCCCTTTTAGAGGATCCCTGGTGCAGGTGCCTGGGGCTGGCTCTGCCATCTGTGCTGGTTGTGGTGGCAGCAGATTTCCCCTCTGCAAGAGGGGTTCTCTGTGGTTGCTGCAGAGCTTGAGCAGGAAGCTGCTACAGCTGACCCTGCTATTGCAGTAGATCTATAGATGTACTGTGAACAAGGAGGAGGGGAAGCACCTGGAGACACATCTGCATTGGACCATGTCACACAGCTGTCCTAAGTGGGCAGCAAGCCCAGTCAGTGGGTCTGCACAGTGCCAGTGTCCTGCCCATATGGCCTCACTAGCCTGAGTGCCTGTCCCAGGCAGTGTAAGCCTGTGCAAGAAACTGGTGCTTGTTTGGTTGTGTCTTAAAGCCTTGATTGCTGCCAGATCACTACCCTGAGCCTCACCCAGCTTCATTTTTCTCTTTGCATCTGGAGTTGCAGCCTGAAAACACTCAGGCTAAACCCTGTGCCCCAACGGCTGCTCATCTGAAAGTGCGGAGCCAGCTCACAGCAGCTGCTAAAATAGCAGAACTGAAGTGGGGAATGAAAAGTGAGATGGTGATTAAGACCCAATTTCCTGTCGTGGCCCCGCAGTGTTCCTGCCGGCAGTGGAGACATTGGCAGCAGTGGTGTGAAATGTCTCAGCCTTGGGCTGGCTGAGCGCTCACACTGCCCTGTGCTGCTCACTTGTCTCAGTGCTTTGTAGATGCTGGCTTGGCTGAGCTCAAGGGGACAGTGAGGATCCTTTTTGGGAATGGGGGGAAGGGTAGGGAGTCCATGCAGCCTGGTCCTGGTTTAGCTGTGGTTGGAAGCAGCTGTGGTGAGACCCAGGCCAGCCCTGAAGCAGGCTGATGTTAGTTGCTTTGTGCTACCTGGAATATATGAAAGAGTGCACAGGATTTGGTAGCACTGGTAACACTGGTCCTCTGGATTTTTTTCTTCTATCTCTACCAGTAATTTTCCTTGGACCCACCATTTAGGACTGGGAGAGAGGAACATGCCAGAAAGAAATTGCTGCCAAAGGGATGGTGAAGCTCCCTAGCTGATGCTGTTTACTCCAAGGACACACGGGTTATCCTACTGTTTGGTCCCTTGTCTACCTAAATGCTGTAAAAGAACAAATGTATTAGAATTAGTTTATATTTTTGGACTTCTTGCATCATAAGTTCATTCAAGAGAAAATATGAAAAATTGAGTGCAAAAATGATGATGGCTCTTCCTCTAAGGACACTTCCACTTGTACTAACATGCTCTATGTTTATGAGTGTCAAAGGCAGCATCTGGTTTCCTTCTCATCCTGGAAGTGCAAATCACTGCTCTCCTGTCTCTGTTCCAACAGCACCTGGGTCTGTGCTGTAGAACCTGATGGTTTCAGCAGTCCAAAACACATCATTGTAAACTGTATCGTTATTGATCAGTGACGTGCAACACAGAGATGGGACTTCCGTACGCTTCTGTATCCTTGGAAGAAAGCCAATTGCAAAACCCACTGCAGAGTCCAGAACCCCACAGACCATGGTGTTTGCTCTGCACTTAATGGTTGCCTCATTTCTTTCTGTGTTTGAAAGTCAGAGCAGCTCTCATCACGCACCTCTCTTAAACCCACCAGGGTCTCTCACTAACTTTTTCTCCGCAAAGGAGAATTACTGCTTAATTGGGCAGCATGAGCAACCACTGCTTGAAACTATTGGTTTTTCCTCTTCCTGGCTTCTCCTGGGGTCACCTGCATCTCCTCCAAGGCCGCCCCTTCCTCTGCATTCATGCAGCACCCAGTGCCACCAGCATGACTGGGAAGCTTCTATTGTACAAGGCCACATAACTGCCACGCTCAAATCTGATCAGTTTGAAGGAAATGTAAATAGAAATGTAAATGTATTTTTCACAGAGCAAGTAGTCAGCACATGGGAGAGACTCTCACAGACAGTGGTGCTGTTGGGGAAGATGTGCTGTTTCACAACAGCCAAGGTAACTGTCTTCAATTAGTATCCTCTACTGTCATTACTCTTACTCCAACCCAGGAGGGGTGCAGTCTGGGGCGTACATGGCCACCATGCAAAAGGCAAGGAGGGGATCAGAGGGGACTGTTGATCCTGAGCCTGACAGAGCATCACACATCATCTTTCCTGTGTGAGGAGGGGCAGCTTTTTTGCAGAGAAATGACTTCCTGTGCTCACTAAGAGACTCGTGTGACATCCTCTGCTATGGGGGAGAGGAATATTTTGTACTTTTCTGGTGCTTTTCATACCAGAGGAGTTCAAAGTGCTTTTAAGATTATTTTCATAGTCCTGAGGAAGGGATGAGCAGTAGGTTTCGCATGAAATGTCCTTTACTGCCAGGAGAACAGCACCCAACTGTGGCAGCTGCAGTACTGGGAGCCAGAGCTTGTCCAATGTACTGACTTCTGCTGGCCAGCAAAGCAGCACCACAGCACAGTGTCATTTCAGGAGTCTGGAGGAAGAGCTACCCAAAACTGTTTTGAGTATTTTAAGAGCTATTTTGAAGGAGAGGGTATTAAAGGAGAGGAAATACTGCAGACATGGAAGGTAAGCAGCTGCATTTTGAGCAGGCAGGACAAGTATGGACAAGTATGGCTTGGTGGAAGTAGCAGGGAACAGTCTGCAGAGGAATTTCTGTGCCTAATGCCACCATACAGATACAAAACACTTCCCTCTTTGACAGAGAGATCTTTCACATCATTCTAAGGAGGAAACAATGCTTGGTTCAAAGAAACAGTGTAGGTTTGGTGTGATGGCACCTGGCATATTCCCTAGTCCTAGTTCCCCAGGCCGGCAAGGCTATAGAAAACATGAGGAGTATGGAAAAACAATAAACTTTCTTCTAGGATCCAAGCCAGAAGAGTGTTCTTCTGGGATGATTCAAATGTCTTTAACTAAACTCCTGCAACTGAGAATGGCAGTTTTGTTGGCATCTGTTAGTCACAGCACAGAAAGGCAGCAGATTGTGTCACCATCCTGACTTCCAGCTGATGGTCACAGGGAAGAGAGGCTGTAGCAGAAGTAAAAGATTTGGTGGAAGAGGAAGGATCTGCTATAGTGAAGAGACATGGGAGATTGGACAGGGTGATCCCAGTGTCCATGTCAGTCTGGACGGGGGCAGGTGTGGGCAGCCTGCCAGTGTGTCCTGATGTCACTGAGCACGGCGTGCACATGGCAGCTCCTCATCCTGTGGTCTGTCTAGAGCTCTGTGGCCGTCCACTGGCGTGTCTTGGATGGCTTCTCCAGTGTGATCCCATGTTCATGACCATATCTATCAAGCAGTGCTGCCATATGGTGTCAGTTCAGAACTGCATGGGAGAGCAATTGGAGGAGACCCTGGCTGGCTGAGCCATTTCCAGTGGTCTCCCTGCTGCTTTCTGGCTTTGCTCAGTCTGGTGGTGAAAGATGTGCTCCCACCTTGTAGTGTGTCCAGCCCAGCCCAGAGGCTGCAGGTTTCACTTTGATGTGCCCTCCCTTTGTCAGCTATGCCTGCTTGGCTTGTTTGCCAAGTCCATGTTCAGCATGGCAAGTGTCGGCAGCAGAGCCAAAAGATAGCCAGGATATGTTGAATTCTGTTTGCAAAGCCTGGAAGGAGATGGAAAAGGTCATTTTGTCTGGGGCAGGGTAGGAGGAAAGAGGCATAAGGAGTGATGCTATGTGGATTTGTTCCATTCCCTTGAGGAAAACAAAGCATCTCTGCAACAACTTGATGATCTTGGAGGTCTTTTTCAGCTTTAATGACTCTGTGATTCTGTGACAGGAGAGCAGCAGGGAAATAAAAACTGAGATAAAGAAGAGATAAAAAATTGAGATAAAGAAAGAGATAAAAACTGGCTCGCTCCTTAGCAACCTTCTCTCGCATCTCTTCTCGCTGGGTCTCTTTACTGCCAACAGTAGGGAATAAAAAGGCAGAAAAAACCCAAAAAGCCACGAGATAAGTTTTGAATGGATGCCAAGGTTGATTTAATTAGATGTATTGAATTTGTTAACTTCTGAACGACGTGGCTGTCACGCAGCACAAGTGCTGAGCTGCGAGCGGCGGCGGCAGCGCGGCACCGACCTGCCAAAAGGCTCAGCAAAGCAGAAGGATTGACCTACTTCCCTCGGCTCCATGGAGAGCACAGGCGAGTGCCCTCCGCTTGCTGTTGCTGTGCTCCCTGGAGGGCTGTGCATCCCTCTGTGCTGGGCTGTGCATCCCTCTGTGCTGGGCTGGGGGCTGCTGGGCAGCCCAGCATCACCCGTCATCTCCAGCATGAGCCCGAGGCTGGGTAAATGTCTGTGTGCCCTTGGGAGGCAGCTCGCTCAAAGCAAAGGCGCCTGCTTTGTGTGCCGACTTCTGTCTTCTGGCTGACACTGATTTTCTGCTTCTCCCACCTGGCACATCCTTAAAAAAATACCAGTGTTCTCTGATAATGGGCCTAAATGCTGTTGCAGCTGATAAGGATGATAAAATCACCCATGCACACTGCCATGGCAACCTACTGCAATTGCTCTTCGGTCTTGATGTGTGTCTGCTCTTTGGTGTGAGCGCAGATGTGTGGGTTTGGTTGAGACTTGGCCTGGGAATCACCTGAATCCAGAGATTTTGTTTTCTGTTATGAGCTCTGACATGGATTGTGGAGCCACTGAACGGCTCCTTGTCTTGCTGGCCACCCTCAGCATGGAGCAGAGCATGCTTCCCCTTGTACCTTGCTGGAGCTCTGGCAGTGCAAAGTGCATCTTGAAAGATTTGTCAGTGCCGGGGAAGAGATTCTGAAAGAGAAATTTGTTTCCAAATGAATTCCATAATGGTTATCAAGAGGAACTGCTGGGTGTTTGCCCCCAGGTCTGCCATCATGCTATGCATGTGTAGATCCAGAGTCCTCCCTGCAGTGACCACAGGGTCCCTTTGAGATCATTGTGGTGCCTCTGGGACAGGTAACATGCCAGCTAGAGAAGTCCCAACAACTGAGTGGTATTCTGATTTTCTGCCCCTGGTACCAGCTGTGAGCCAAACTCCTTGCATTTGTTTGACAGTCTTCTCCATCTCTTATTAGTGCAGATGCAAAAATATGTCCTGTCAAAGCATGTCTGTTAAGTGCTGAAGAGAGAATGTGGATTTCTTAAGCTTCCAGCATAGAAGTGGTGCTGTTGTGATAGGGAGTGTTTGCCAATACCCTTGGAGCTTGAAGACACCACAAGATGTTTGTGAAGTGCACGAGTGTAGAAGTGCTGTGTGAAACCATGGTCTGGGTTGTGCTGAATATCGCTGTGTGACCGTATGAGATGTTGACATGTGAGGGAAGCTTAGGCACACCATCAGTCTCTATTATTGTCAGTATTAAGCCCAGAGTAGTAACACCAGGCCAGGTAGTCACCTAGTATGGTGGGGAACTTGCTATTTCAGTGGGGGAATGAGACAAAGCAGCATTGGGAAAGTTGTTTGAGGTCACGCAGAGAAGACAATTGGGGTGTTGTTTCCCACCACCCAAACTCTAGCTTTTTTTCTTCTTGCCTCAAGTGTAGTTTCTTTTCCTGGCCCTACAACATCACTCAGCTGGAGGAGGAGAGAAGGGTTGCTTGAGTGGGGAGATGAAGGAAGAAACGTTATTTCGTTGAGCAGTGTCAAGAAATTACATGGGAAGAAGATAATGAGGACAGATGGAAGGAATTCAGCTGTCTTCTTCTGCAGAGAAGAAGTCTGTAGCACTGAGGCTGCTTTCAGGGTTCATGATTCAGCTTTCAGGTCGGTTGTTGATAGTTAGGATGTTTTCATTTTGACTTCATCTGTTGACAAGGCAGTAAGAGCTCTGTGAGGACGCCTATCTCTCCATCACATATGACTAATTGTATTGGGACAGCCGCGAGCACAATAACACTTCTGTTTTCCTCCAGAACGGCTCCATTACAGACTGCCTGGTAGCTGAGCCCCAGCAAGTGTTTTTGCAGTTTTGCTGATTGTGCAGCCCAGATAACATGTGAGAGAGCAAACATGGAAAGTGTTGAATATTCAGCTCAAAAACCAGAAAACAGACTTGTTTCGCTGCTTGTCTGAACTGAGCTTTTAACTGTGTGTTGTCAGTGCTTTTCAGGGAACTCATCTCGTCTGGGACACATCATCTGGCAGCAAAGTACTCCCATTTAGGGGCAGCCATCAGTTCTGCAAAGGTCAGGGCTCATGGCTAGGCAGTTGTCTTTGCCAGCTTAATTTTGTATTTTACTTTTCCCATCTCCTTGGAGAGCAAAACTCAATCTGTGCAAAACAGATGCATTTTTAAACAAGATTTAGTCTTAGTCTTACACTCAAAAAACTCTCCAAAAAAGCCAATGCATAGCAGAAACTAGCAGAAGACTTTCTCCAGGTGTTTGCTGCTGTTGATCCTATTTCTGCAGCAACCCAGGAGTTTTGATGCAACATAAGAACCAAATTTAAACTTCGGCATTAAACTGGTCACCCCCTGCACCTCAGGGTAACAGCTGTATTTATGTATGAAAGCCATACTCGCATTCCTCAAGAAGTGTGTCGGCACAGATGAGCCTCTGACCTCAATATATCAGCTCAGTGGTCAACAGCCTTATGCAGAAAGAGCTTTGGTGTGCAAGTCTTCCACTTGGTGAGTTTAATCTATGTATGGATTACAACAGAAAGTTCTCTGCAAGAGACTATGCAGGTTTAAAGCTGCCCTTGCCTTTGATGAAATCATTGCTTGCTCCTCAAGGAGATTTGTAGTGTCTGGAATCTGCATTCATAGTGTGCAGGTGGGCAGTCTGTTCAACATAGGGAGGTAGCAGAGATCTTTGTGACTCTTCCTCTGTCCCTTTTCCCTAGGAAAGGGAAGTTTTCCTGCCTGCAGCAAGGCACCCCTTCTGATTTAGGACTGCAGGACTGTTTCTGTCATGATGCTGTCACAAGGCCATAGTTTCTGTCTAGAAACTATGTGTTAGAGTCAGTAGGAGAAGGATGGTGCACCAGAAGGTAGCTAGTTATTGCAGATCTTCTGACGGCATTGACTTCTCATAACAAATTCACAGAAGGTCCATTTCAGTCTACTCCTCTCCTTGCTATGTTGGCTTTGTTGTTTGTTGTTGAAGGACAGGAGTTACCTAAGGAGCTCTGGGCAACTGAATAGAGGAGCTGAGCTTGGGATGTGAACTTGGCAGCTGCAGACACCAAGGAGGAGACTGCTCTCCTGAAAGTGTGAGAAACCTCTGGACATAGACAGAGTGTGCATGGTGTTATGACTGTGATCTGCCCTGGATGAGTGCTCTGCAGATGCCCCTTGCAGGGCCTAATGCATGTGTCTGCAGCTCTTAAAAATAAGGATGTTGCCCGATGTCCCCTGCCAGCCTTGAGCGTGGTTCCCGTCATTCCTGTTGGATGCCCTGCGGTGGGAAGAGCAGGCGTGTTGGCTGCCAGTTCAGGTCTAAAAATGATGTCTGTGCAAAGTCCATCCTTGTCTGGACTCCAAGGGGCCGCTGTGCACAAGGCCTTCACACAGTTTCCTTAACAGGCTCCTTTTCACTTTTTCCAGGGACTTGCACTGTGCTTCATTTCAGAGTGATCCAGTGAATTAACATATTGTTGCTGCTGCCTGGGTAATTGCATGCCCAGGGTCTGCTCTGCTCCAGCACGGTCTTGCCGGCTTCTCAGACAGAAAGCATCCTTCTCCTTTGGCAAACAAGGTTGCAAAGTATTGCCCTGGGGCCTAGCTCAAAGACTGGAGGAATGAGAGGGTGGAAAGAGGAGAGGGAGTCTGTTTCTGAAGGCATATCTGGCTTCAAGAGCTTACCTATCAACAAGGAGCTGGAGATGGGGTTTTTCAGTCTTTATTTCTGTACAAGGTACTCATTTTACATGAAGCTGTGGTTTTCTTGCTGATTTATGCAGACATTGGTATGGGTGCAGTTACAGAAATTTAGTTTAGTATAAGTCACCATGAGGATTCAGAACTGCTTGAAATGAGCTGTCCTGGGTCACAGAGGAATTTCAGCAGAAGTTGAAACTGAGTGGTCTGATACCCTCTTTGTACTGAAAATAAAACTCTTTGAATAGGTAGGTGTAAAAATGCTTGCTGGTCTCACTTCCAAGTACAAAAATGCTCACGTGTGGATAAACCCTTAGAGCCTCTAAGTTCCTGTGAGACAAGACGACATCTCAGAACACGCTGGTGAGCATATTATCAAAGCTGAATGTGTTTCTTAATGTGGAGGCAAGTTTGCATTTTTGAAAGACGATACTTGATCAGGACTGACTTCTGGTGGGGAGCTGGCATCCCTTAGGCAATGGTCTCCAAAAAGAAGTGGTTATGTGCAACATGAGGAGGGCAGCTTTACCTCCCAGCACAGCTCAGCTGTCAAGCAGAGGCATGAAGAGGACAGGAAGCATCCAGACGCAGGGATAGTGGGGAGGAAGTTGATTTATGGCTCTGCCACTGACTTTCTTGGTGACCTGGGGTAAGAAGATGAACCTCTCCTTTTCCACCTCCTCTTCTGCCCACCTAGCACATGTGACAGTTGCCTTGTAGTTCGTATGGGTCCTTCTAAAAAGTGCTATCTGTGAAGTCCCTTTTCATCTTCTCAGTTGTGAACATTTCCTGTCCCTAGCAACAAAAGCTATTTTGACTGAAAGGAAGACATTTTTCCAACACTCTTTATGACACAAGGGATGGAAGGGATGGTATGGCCGTGTTGACAGTGTAGCTGGGTCATCCTGCACCAGAGCTGTGCAGTTTGTGGAGCAGAGGGAAGGCTTCTTGAGGCTTCTCCGTCCTGTGGAATAGGCACTGCCGCCTCCAGCAGTATATGGAGAGCCCTTTTGTGATTGGCCTAGCCATGGGGCTTAGGGAATCCTGCTTGTTCTATAACTCTGTATGTGTATTTATGCACATACACAGGGGAGAAAGATGGCCTGTAGATGCTGCAGTGTGCTGCAGATGGGACATGGACACAGGTTCCTTGGCCACTGACACCCCAGCTGAGATGAACAGTTGCATGTGGGCCGCTGTGGAACTGCCTGCAGGACTGGGGTTTGTCATGTCCTGAGAGGAACATAAGGCACAGTGCCCAGGGGTGCCTTCTGAGCCTTCATGGCCTTGGGATGTGCTTGTTTCCCTAATTCTTTCACTTGGGGGATATTGCAGTCCCTGAGTGCTGAGTGATTCCCACTGTTTCCTCCAAACCTTTGCGCTGGTGGCACTTAGAAGATGGCCTGTAGGGTGATGTAGGCTGAGTGGGATCTTGGGTGGTCAGCTGTGAGATCAGACTAGGTTGTTCATGATTTCCTTTGGTCAAGTCCTGCTTTAGGTGAACTCAGCTGTGTTCCCAGTTCCCCTGCAGGTGCTGGGGCTGCTGCTGCATCCCTCAAAGCCATCTCTTGCCCTGGCTGAACAAGCCCATGTCCAAAGCCTCTTCTCTTTGGGCAAGTCCTCCTGTGCTCCTCCACTGCACTTGCTTTAGATTGTCCGTGTGTTTCTTGCACCAAAACAAGATGCAGTGTCTAGATGGAGTCTAATGAGTGCTGAAGTCTCCTGGCTGTTTCTGCTCCTGCAGCCCAGTATGCTGTTGGTCTTTGCTGCAGTTTCTTTCCTGAGGTCCAGTTAGCCTGTGGTCCCAACAACTGTCCCAGCCTTTGAGGAATGGCAGAGCTGCTGGAACATGGGGCTGTGCCTAGATGATTGCTTAAATAGGACGTCTGTAACTGTGCTTGGAAAGCCTGAGTGTTTCTCAGCAGCCAGGAGGGAAGAGGAGCACAGAGGAGCCCTGGGGTGGCATTCTCCCTGCTAATGGTGTGGGTTCCCGTAGGGAGAGACACAGAGCCCAGACATATGAGGCAATGACCTGAGTTCTGCAGAAAAAAGCAAAGAGGTGTAATGTTATAACTACCACTGTCTCACTTACTCATCTGGAAAGCAAGATTTTACTTGCTGCTCTGCTTTCCGTGAGGCTGTGACTGTTGATGGCCATGGAGAGCTGGGGTCCTGCAATGCCCGTGCACAGGGCTGTGGAACATACCTGACTGTGCTCACTACTGGGCTTGAACCACGACCCCTGGGAGCCATGTGCAGAGGAATAGTGTGTATCTATGTATGTAAACCATACTCAAACAAAATGCCACGATTCCATGCTGCGCTGCCAAGTTGGTGTGTGAGTTTCAAAGCAGCAACGTATATTCTTGATGATTCAAGAGCCTTGGGAAAAGATCAAATTTTTATGCTGTACTAATTTAATAAATATCTTTTTTTAGTGTAGGAAGGTAGCAATAAAAGACAAAAGCGAGAAAGAAAAGACAGAAAGACCTGTACAATTTTTTTAAAGCTTTTCTGCTTTTACGTTCATGTTCTTTTCAGGAAATGAAACTGGCTATATATGGTATAGGATTGAAACCACATATCACATATCACAAGTCACTGTCAAGTTCATGAAGTGACCACATTGCAAAAGTAGTGAAAAATGGATTCTTACTGGTGCCTTCCTGGCCTGTAGGAATCCTGGCTGCGGCTTGTGATTGTAGTAGGGTGAAGATTTGCATTTTCAAGTTGGCGGTTTTCCTTTTTGCTCTTCCACTTCCTACCAACTAATTTGGTACAGTGTTAATTGTGAATCTAGAATGCAAATCAGCTCACCTGCTTGTTTTTTCTTTCATTTTCAGATTTTCTAACTATGGAAGCTCTCCTGAGGAGCTGCATTATGCACTGCTGCCCCTGGATGGGATGCAGAGCAAGGAGTGAAGAAGAGCTGCAATGTGCCACTGCAAGTTGCTTTTGTCAGGAGAAGGGCTTTCTGGCATGTCATGTGGTGTTGAAAGACATTTTACTCTTGGCAGCAAAAATTCTTATCCTCCTTGGTTTTTTTTTTTCCAGGACAGATGCTATTTCCTGCTAGAGATGCTTTGTATGCAAATCAAGGTGGTACAACAAGAAAAAAGTCCTGAAAGCAATCACACTGATAAACTCAGCCCACTGGGGAATTCCTGCTTATCATTTATCTTTTTTTTCAGTTCTCTTCAAGATATTTTTTGCTTGTGTTCTCTTACAGTCTTTAATGTTTGTCCTGCCAGACCTCTTGCTTATGAACTACAGTGCTTGCATTTTGCAGGCTTCCATGTCAGTCTGCACAAACAAAAGACAGTAAGTGCTGGAAGTTGGGGTTAACAGTTCCTGTGTTTCAGCTTGATCTTGCATTGATCTGGTTTCTGATTTCTGAAGTTCAAGCCAGATATGAGCCTCACACTACAGATTGCCACATGCCTGTAGTGATGATCTGCCTGGAAAGGTGATCCCAGAAGCTTTAGGAATGAAAAAAAAGAGATAAAAAGCAAAAAGAAGCTAGCAAAAGGTTTTCCTAATAATTTAAACAGGAGCAGGATTTGACCTGAGGCACCTCAAGAGATGGTGTGGGCAACACTGCACTAATGCAGTAACATGAGTTGATCACCTTGTTGCTCCAGCAAAGCAAACTCGCATAGAATCACAGACTGGTTTGGGTAGGAAGGGACCTTAAAGATCATCTAGTTGAACTCCCTTGCCATGGGTAGGGACACCTATCAGATCACATTTCTAGGGCCCCTTCCAACCTGGCCTTGAACACTTCCAGCGTAGGGGCATCCACAACTTCCCTGGGCATCTGCTCAGCCTGTGCCCTGTAGGTGTCCCTATAAAAGTGGATGGGGTGAACAAAGCCTTGCTCTCACCAGGCTGCCATCCTGCTGATGTTACAACAGGCTGCGAGGGTGAAAAAAAGGACTCAGAAACAGAAAAGGACATGTCGGAGGGCTGCAGAACGGCACTGCTAAAGAGCATTCTCATGCATGTCCAGAGATAGCCACTGCAGCCCAGACCTTGTTTAATCATGCTGTGGTTGTTCTGGCCTTTGTGTGGGTAACAGTGATAATCACTGTGTGTGGTGTTGGGTTTTATTATTTGCTTTTTTTCCTTAAGTGTAAAATTAGCAGTCAAATTGGCATTGATGAGGCAGCAAGCCTGGTGCAGCTTTTATCTATCCTGAACCTCGGAACAAAGGAGGGGAGGAAAATGGTTTGACCAGTTTGGCGGCCGTGCACGTAACGGTCCCGGAGTTCAAAGCAAAGGGCACAACAGTCAGATACCCAAACCCGCCTGGGCTTTGGCTGATAAGTCACATTTCAAAGTAAAAGGCAATCCTATAGGGGCTCTGCTGAGTGCCTAAAGCCTCCAGTGCTGAGTCGTCTTTAAAAGGGGATTTCATAAGGAGTAATATGAACAGAAATGGCTCTTTTGTGGTTTTTCACATTCCAGGCATGCCAGAACTGTTTCTGTCAAGGATGGGCAATCTGGGGTTTTGGGTTCTTTTTCCTTTTTTTTTTTTTTCCTCCAAATATTTGCCACAAACTAGCAGCTAAAATGGTGAAAAATAAATGAGAGTTGCAAAATCATTATAGTAGCAGTAATGGAAACCGTGAGGCTTATACTTAAACTGGCTTCACTCTATACTGAAATGGGGGTTTCACACCATCTTCTGCACTGTTGTGCTGTGAGGATTGCTACTTTTACCACTATGGCCACTTCAGGATGGATGATTTGAAAGCAGAGCTTTAACTGTTGGTTACCCAGGACCTCAAAAAACAATGCTTTTGGCTTTTTCAGAAGAAATACCTATTCAGCTGAACCATGTTAAGTCTGAATTCCCTCAGTGCCAGTGCAGTTATGTGGCCATACAGCATCTTTACGTGATGATTTCTGCAGCTCTCTGTGTACAGAAATGGAGCCCAGCTGTTCCTGCTTCAGGTGCACTTTTGTTTCACACAGGTTGTGCTGGTTTGGACTGCACCCATACACATTAACAGAAAGTTTTAATTTGTGTTAAGAGTTTCAATGCACCAAGTTGTGATGCCTGAAATCTTAAAGAAGAGCACCTTTGCTCTGCCTTAGAACAGTCTGAAGTTTCACATGCAAGAAGACACTAGGTGTTTTGTGTAGACCTGCTGTGTTAGGTGAGTGTCTGATTCATAAGCTTACTTGTCCTGTTCTTCTCCACATGGATGCTGCTTCTGTTGCCATAGTCCTATGTCTGGTGTAGTAGCAGGACCTCATGGACAGCTGGGAAAGCCATGGCCAGAGGTGTTACTGCTATTACCTCACAAAAGGTATGGCTGTAACAATGTGCAGTTAAGTGTGGGTCTCAGCTCCCCTGAGACACCCCACACAAACACTCAGTACCTTTATTAGCAGCACATGCTGACCACAGCCAGCTCAGCACCTTCACGAGCTGGAGCTGCACCTTTACCTGCTCTGCAGGTGAGACTAATTCCTCTGTGGGGGGAGCAGAAAATGGAGCCAGGCTCATCCCAGCAGAGTCTGAACCACGGGACCATGGATATGCATCCTGAGAATTTGTTTTCAGCCCAAATTTGACCGGAGCACACAAATGCAGACAGAGGGTGAGAATTCATCTCTTTGAAAGCGGCAATAAAAGTGACACTGTTGGAATGAACCTTCTGGCCTGGTTTTATTAAACGTGAATATGTTTACTTAGTGGTGAACAGGAACTGGAGTGGATTTAGGAGATGGTTCCTGAAGCCCCCTCCCATCCTCCAACACAGGCTGATGTTACAGAGAAGTCTCAAGGCTTGCCTGGGATGTTGTGGGTCTGTGGGTGGAGGATCTTAATCACCAGGGTTGTTGTTAAATGCTGCACTTACAAGATACAAGGAAGAACTGCTTGTGTTAATTCTGTGCTCAACATAAATATTTTTCATCTTAGAGGAGTCTGGTCTTCTAGCCTTCTCTTTTAGCCTTCTGGACTGTTGCCATTTTGAGTTTGTTTCCTTAAAAAAGGAAAAAAAAAATTCTTTCCCCATCAGAATTTTGGAAATAAAAAGTCAGAAGGAGGGGTTCAGCAGTGAGCTGTCTTTTTCCTAGGCTGAAATTTCAGGAGTTGGTTTTGAAGTGAATTTTGTTCTGTGCACTCAGGGTCTCTGCTGTGGAAATATTTATTGCTGTGAAACTGTAGCAAGCTTTATAAGTGGCAGGAAAAACTACTTTTGTAACCAAACAAATGTGCTTTCCCTACAAGTCATACAGGTGTACATTCGGAATTTTCTTGTTTTGCTTTGTACCAAAATAATTTTTCCATTGTGTTATCTGGAGTGGGAAAATGAGTGGACCTTGAGTTGCATTTTAATACAGATTTCATCCATTTAATCACAGCAGAAGGGTACATAGATATTCTCTATTATTTTTCTTTTTCTGTGTATTTGCTAAGTGTTTTGTGCCTTAGAATCTCTGTTTTCCCTCATTTTGATGGTTTGAGAGTTTTGATAGAGAGGGCAAAAATGCTTAGAAGTTTTAATGTCCTTGAGAAGGCTACAAAAATTATGCAGTAGTGAAGAGATGCAGGCAACCTGTAGAAGAGCCAGTTTTTGACAGCATGGGAAGTGCTTAGTGCCTCATTGGACATCCTCACATCAAAGCTGGACAGTGGGGCTGCTTGAGATACTCTGTTTGAACCACAAATTGCTGGGCTTTGGGCAGAAATCACTGTATGAAATTCTGTGGTCTTTATTAGGCAGGCGGACAGACAAAATAATTTTGCTGGTTTCTCTGGACTCTTAGAATTTATGAATCACATAGTCAGGGTGTTCTGGCGGGGGGGTGTTTCAATTTCTGTGAAAAGTTTGCCTTGGTAGCATGCAGACAACAAAACCCATCTGTTCTCTTGTCCTTTCATCATGCTGTGTTGCTTTTGAATTGTTCCATAAGGAGGATGAAATCAGGCTTGTTATTTAAATTTCAGTATAGGTGGCCAAAGCAACTCTGCCTGGGTTATTATGGGCCTCCTGTGACCACAGGAATGGATGTGCCTTATGCCAGCCCTGATTTAACAAACACCTGAGGACCGACTCATCGCTGCAGCATAGCCCATGGGAATTGTGTGCCACGGGATCCTGAGGCAAGGCAGTGTCTGGGGATAGCTCCTCACACTCTGTAGTAGTAAGGATGTAATCTACCCTTGTAGGCTGGTATCTGATGAAATAGAACAGTGTGGAAAAAACCCTAACACTACACTCATTTATGGCAGTTGAGTGTGTGTGTAGTTGGGAACAAAGTATTCAGGTTCTGTCCGAAGTGCGTTGGAGCCCATCTGGGGAGCAGCGTCAGAGTCCATGGGATCCTCATGTGTGATCATGTGAGAGCAAGCTCGTGATGGAGCTGTGAGACAAAGGAGCCCTGCAACTCTGGAGAGCAAGTAGGAGCAGGGATGTGACTCGTGACTTTGTCCTTTTGAAGGGGGGCACACTGCCTGGTGTCTGTACTTGAAGAAGGGAGGGGAAGTGCCAGGAAGAATTCATGAAAAGCCACAGATGACCTGGGTTTGCTTTGACTCCAGGCTTGAGGGGTGCAGTGTATTTGGTTAATTGGGATGAAGCCTGGCAAGGGAGTGACTTGATTGCCACATCTAGAGGAAGAAAGTTTTGATCAGCAGGTTTGGGTAAGGAGAAACCCTTAGATTTTCTATGTCCTTTTCCAGAGTTTAGACGAAATATCTCTCTAGCATTGCGAGTTTAATCTAAAATACTGGGCTTATTATATAGAGGACTTGGGTGAAAGGACTTGCAGTGTAGTGAAGGCAGGATGGATTATTTGGGTCTTTCTGCCTTTATGCTCAGAGCTCTGGTACTCCCAGCATCTTCTTTACTCAAAGAAGGGAAGCACCTTTTACCACTCCCTGGGGTAGGGAAGTTCTGCCACAACACTGGGCGTAGCATAAACCATCAGGACAAAACACTTTGGAGCCATCCCACCTTAAGACACATCTAAGATATCTGACTTTCCCTCTGATAATAGCTGTTGTCCTCTAGCAACTATGTGGGAGACCAGAAATCTGGCTGAGATGTGTACTCCTGTGTTTTATATATCTGAAGCTGCGTGAGGTGAATGCCCCTCTCACTGCCTGTAAGTCACTGCCTGTGTGCATGATGAGGTGTTATTGGAACAAAGAACCTAACAAAGAACCATCTTTTTCTTCTTGAGATGAAAATAATATGGAAACTTTAATCAGCTTTCTGCAGCTGAGCAGTCCCTGGAGGTCCTGTACCAAACCTGACCCACTTGCTGAACCCCAGCAGTGCAGCACTGGGCACTCCTCTGCCTGCCTTCAGAAAAATGCAAGGACAGCAGTATAGAAAGAGACAAGTACAGGGGGCAGCAATCAGTGTAAGTCTTTAATAAGAAAGAGCTAGGGTATTTTGTTCATTATTAAAAGCAAACCCACCTTCTGCAGCATTTCTATTTGTGAGGTGCTCAGAAAGGAGGGAGGTGTTCACAGAGGTTTGTTTTCAGCTGATCGAATGTTTTCCCAGGTCTTGCCCTCACCCTGGCTCATCCCATCCCAGTGTTTCCAGCCATGCCATGTTGGGAAGTAGCTGTGAGCTCATCCTCAGGGCTGAATTCTAACATGGTAACTGTCCTGGGGCAGACTGCTTTGCAGAGATGGAGGGAGGGCTTTTGCCACTGGCAAGGAGCAGCATGACTCTTTTGCTACTTGTCCCAGTTTGCTGTCAGGATGGCCTCCCATGATGGCTCATTGTGAGCCCAGCCTCCCATCTCTAAGCACCCCAGAGATGTTACTGCTTTTCCATGGCTTCGGGTTAGGACTTCTGAGTGGATAAACAGCAGTGAGTAAAAATAAAATCCAAAACCTCTGGGCTTTGAGAGGATGATAGCAGTGGGCAATTTGTAGCAAACTACAACCCATATCCCCTTTCCAGGTGGATGTTGCTGAGAAGATGATTCCCATGTGCTCCTCAGAAGGTCTGCTGAGCTGCCAGACAAGCACCAAGCTTTCCCCTTCCTGTGTGTACCCATCCTGCTGGCTGCAGCCCTTGCTGGGGCCTGGGAGGATGCAAGGCTCTGCCATTCCCTGGGCTGCTGATGCCTGGCCGGACTCCCCGGGCAGAGCGAAGCTCCAGGGCCTTTGAATGGCTGTCCAGAATAGTGAGGGAAAACTACCTCCTGCTTGGACACAAACACATTGACTTGCTGGTGTTTTTTCTTATTTTTTCTTTTGGCTGGCTGAAGTACAGTCCTGTTTCACCTATTTGACATTAATTCACTAATGGATGGCAGAAGGTTTCGTGTTTGATTTTTAACTGAAAGAGTGATGATGCAATTATAAACCTTACATCCATTATGTATCTTTGAATCATGTGAAAAGTGTGAGTTTTTACAGAAAACATGAGAGTGGTGGGGGTTGTGGAATAAACGTTTTTAGTGCCTGAATTTTATTCTAAGTTTTGAATGAATGAGATGTATTTAATGGGACTGAGAAAGCTGTGATTTTTCCCTTTTCTTCCTTCAGTGTTGGGTTGGTTTGTTGTTGTTTTTGTTTTTGGTTCTTTTAGGGGAGGTTGTTGTTTCTGTCTGGCTTTTTTTTTTTTTTTTTTCTGGTAATCAAAATATTTACTCACTCCACAAGTTAGCAGCAAAAGAAAAGTGATGATGAGAAGAGACCAAACACTGAGGTTTAGTTATCTCCTATTTTGTCCTTTTAAGCTACAGCAAAATGGCAATTGTTTCATTCTGACCCACTTTCAAATCACATTAGCAAATGAATACAAAATGGGAAAGATAATCATGTGAACTTCAAAAATGCAGCAGGTCAGGACAGGAGAGAACAGCAACAATCCTGCTCCGACCATCTGCCCAGACTGGGGTGTTTTAGTGTATCCTGTAACATTTTTGTGTCACCAATAACAAATTTCCAGTGATTGAAAGGGGATAAGGAAAAAAGGAGCCCCCAGCACTCCTTTCCCCATTTTCCTTGGCTCCCTGTCAGGTGTCAGCAGTGTGCATCTCACAGTCACTGCAGCTGCATCAAGCACTTTGTTCTGGTGTAGAGCCCATCAGTGCAGATGAGTGCAAGAGGGTGCTTGCTCTGGTCCCTGAGCTCTGGAGCCTGCCATTAGTGCCAAGGCTGAGCACAAAAGCCTCACCCAGAGGGAGGGTACATCACCTTCAGTTAGCAGCAGGGAACTCAGCTGCAATACTCCCTGGGCCTGCTGAGCTTGCCCACATCTCCCCTGGCTTGTGGGAGGATGGACCTTTGGCTATGATTTATCCAAGGTTTTGCTAAGCTGCTCTTCTCCACAACAGGGCTGCTTTTGCAGGGAAGGCATGTCAGCAGCTTTCTCTGGGTTTGGAAGAGTCAACTCCACAGTTACTCTCTTCCAGGAGAAGCACATTTGATTTATCTTAGGAAATTGGTGCTTCTGCATGGACCTTGATGGATCTAGGCTGTGTGGTTTGTGTTTGGCTCAGGAGAGCTTAGTGGCATTTCTTAATCACTATCAAAACAGTTCACTGTTCTGATAATTTCAGCATTCCCAGCTTTGGCCTTACAGCAGAAGCTACAGTGCTTTTTCTTCCATGAGTCCTTGAATTTCCTGACACTTGTCAGGTATAGGGAAGGATGATATTGGTGTTGCATCTCCTGAGACCTTCCTCACTGTTATCCTCTTCTCTCACATAGGAAAGATACAACATGAGCCAGTTATCTATGAAAAAGAATGTTTTTTGAATGATTGATATGCGGGAATCTTCCAGTCTCTGCTTGTCTGTTTTTCTCACTGTGAGATGGGGGCATTGCTTTTGTCTTCTCTCCTTATTCCCATTTTGGTGATAGGAAACAGGCTGGCTGAGCAGCTACAGAAAAGGGAGCAAACCCAAGGGATGTGGGATGCTGATATATCTCCCCAGTGTTTGGAGTGATGTTGCTGGCTGTGCCCAGCCTCAGGCGGCCATGGCAGTGACACCCTTGGAGTGGCTCCTGCCTGTCTTGGACCTTGTAGCCCCAGGATATGAGTTACTACCAAAATTTAACACTGTCTCAGCCAGGTCGGCAAAGAAAATGCACTCTCTGCTCATAACTGGAGGGAGATATGGCTCTGCTTGGCTTCTTGAGAACTGCCTAGAGTTTGTGCACAACTCCATATCCAAAGCCTCCCTTTTGCTGGTGCCTGACCACCAGGTGACAAGCAGAGGTACAAAATCCCTGTCCCCAGCCATCTGCAGAGAGAGGAGTTACCCAGGGACCAGCCCTGGCATTGCTCCCTGAAGCTCGTGGAAGTACTACTGCTTCCAGATGTCCTGCCTGTCCCCTGCATGTCCAGTCATGTTTATTAAACCTCTGCAGCAGATTGGGATTGGGAGTCAAAGGGATAAAGCACAGTTTGAGGTCTGTGAATGGTTGCAGAAATCTAGGGCAGGGAGATGGGAGCAAGGAGTGATAATGTGTTAAGCCACTGCAGGTGTTGGATCAACAGAGGGTGAAACAGCCCCTTGCTGCCCTCCCACCAGCAGGCTCCCACAGAGATGTGCAATTCAAGCAGCAGAGACCTGGCGGTGGGGGGATTTGCTCCTGACTTTTGGCACCTCCTCTTGCCCTGGTTGGCAGCCATCATTGGATGTGTTGCCTCATGCCAAACTTATTCATAGATGCCTAATCCTCTGCAGCATCCTCAGTGTCGAGGACTTCCTTCCAGGAGCCAGATATGTCAGTACCATTATACATATGGGTCTTGAGTGACTTGTGCAAGGCCAGGCAGCAAGCTTGTGGCTGAGCAGGTGTTGAAAACCAGCTCTCCCAAGCTTGGAGTTGGCAGCCTTTCCACCAGGAAATCCTTCGTTTAACTTTCCACCACAGCAGATGGGGTTGCATCGATGTAGGAGGGAAGTCTCCATGCGCTTGTGCATTTCTTCCCATCGTTCTTCACCTCCCCACGCTTCTCCCTGAAGGCATCTTCTCTCAAGGTGAAGAAATATTGCTTGGTGTCCAGGAGAGAGCAGAAGGGGAGCTGAATTGCCTCTGGTACCATGCACTGAAGAAAAGAATGGAATAGTTTTAGGCAAGGTTCAAGGCAGGTCATACAAGTTTACAAATGGCTTCTGCAGGGCTCCATCACCAGCTCTTATCCATGAGAGCCTGTCAGGTGTAGCAGCAGGTTTCTCTGCCACCCCTCACATCTCTTTCCTTCAAGGCGGGAACAAAGTGCCCTGGAACAGGCTGACCTTTGGCTTAATTATTTCTGCTTTTTTTTTTCCCAAGTCAGAGGCACCTGAGTGAAAGCTGAGGAAAGCTAAAGCAACCCCAGCTTTTTGTTAGCTTTCCTTGCAACAGGAAAAGGCTGTTCTGCTCTTGGCATTAAGTAAGAAATCAGTGTTACCATGGGAGCAAACTCCCAAACAGGTGGCGATCACGCACATATTAACCTGAACCAGTGCAGGAGGCACCACGTCCCCCTGCGGATCCGCCAAGGGTAGAGGAGATCTCATTACTCTTTGTTTGTGCTCAGAGTGTGGCTGTCCAGAGGATGGTGCCCAAATAGATAAGGCTCTAGGCACAGATGTCTGGTTTGATTATTCCTTTCCTTTTGCAACAAACCATATGGTACTATGGGCAGCACAGATATCTGGCAATCAAAATTCCTGGGCTCCCTCCCTGACTCCGCCATTCGCTCATTTAATTTTCAAAGTGGTTTTCATGCATCAGCAAAACTTGCTGCCTTGAACCTCCCCACCCCCTTAAAACAAGAGCTCCCCCACATCACTGGAGGTGCTTTTAAATATGGTCACCATGTCTTCCTTTGCTATCGCAAAATTGGGTGCACTTAATGCTGGTAAACTACTTTGCCACCAACAGATAAAAGGCACTACAGACAGGTTGCTAATCAGTTTGATTAAGTAAAGCACCTAAAGTTTGCCACTGC
Source organism: Rhadina sibilatrix (assembly GCA_013400275.1). Classification (NCBI taxonomy): domain Eukaryota; kingdom Metazoa; phylum Chordata; class Aves; order Passeriformes; family Phylloscopidae; genus Rhadina; species Rhadina sibilatrix. Next base: position 47,753 of record VWYO01024132.1, read on the forward strand.
TGCTGGACGATTGCAGGCTGATCCATCTATAAGCCCCAGGAGTAAGATGAATTAGGCACGATAAGGATTGTTTGGTTTCTGGTCCATCAACCAGTGAGTAAAATGACTCGGTGTTTATATGCCAGGTCAGAGAAAAGTTTCTTGTGATTGGGAATGATTAGGCACACTGATTAATGCTTCCAGTGCTCTTTGATCCAGAGCTGCCAGTTGGAATGAGTCTTGCTGCACAGAGATGTCCCAACTGCCTGGTAACGAGAGTTGAGGGGATAGAAAATTGACTGAAAAAATGTGGGTGGGGATGGGAAGGCTCTGCTGTAAGATATGCTTATTTTCCGTCAGGCTCCAGGCTTGCATTCTTTGAACTATCTTCTTATTCCTGGAAGTCAAGGCAGTTTGTAACTCTTATTGTGCTTGTCAGGTTTATTCATTTTAAAGAAAATGTTCAGGAAGATTGCCAAGTCATTTAAACTTCCAGCACTGATAAGGACCTCAGGGTCTGCTAAGTTAAGAAGAAAACATCCCAAGTCCAAGAAAAGCTTTAGAATACAGCACTTTCTGAATAGGCTCAACTATTGTGAAACTGTTCTTTCTCTCAGTATGCAGGTGGCATCTCCTTGTGATGGATGTTCCTTCTTTCAGCCATAGGAATTCCCATTTTTAACCCTCAATTAGAATAGAACCCCCTTTTCTCATTGACAAAATATTTGAAATAATTTCCTATGACAGGATACAGGAAGATTTGCTTGAGTAAGAGGACATATTCTGGAGTCAATGCAATTCAGCTTTGTCAGTGTCTGGAAGGTAGGCTTGAATGCACTGTCACCAAATTTCAGGATGAGCTTAAGTTGGTGGATATTTTTATGTGGGAAACTGGTATAAATATGAGTATACATCAGTTTCCTGCCTGTGTGAAGCTGTGCTTCATACCTGTTTTCAAGCCTGTGTTGTCTTCCTGTGCATGGTCTGAATCAGTTAATATCTAATTGCGCATCAATTTCGTAAAAATAGGTGCCTACTCTGGCCTATTTTCCAATTTCCAGGTGGCTCCATGGTGGCTGCTTGGCTGCTGCCTGCCCTACTGCTAATGTTCCTGTTTTCCTCCCCAGCTTGTGTGGCTGCCCTGGCATGTTGCTGGGACAGGGAGCAGTGATTCAGGGTCTCCTGGAAGCCTGTGGATGGGCCAAGTAAAACACAGCTGGGCATCATTCCAAGTACCTCAAAGACTGCTGCAGCGAGTAGGTTCCCATTGTCTCAGACATCTCATTGTACTTGATAGCACAGAGGTGTCTGTATCAGCCTCATTTACAACTAGCTAGTGAATGGGGCCAGGAAAGGGAGGAGTTTGGGGTTAGACATTGTTGTCTCCAGCTCCTCGGGGTAGCAATCACTGCTTATCAGAAGCAATTTTGGAGAGGTATTTCAGGTGTGACTTCCATGATGGAGACAATTTCACACTGGTGGAAGCTGTCTCAGTGGTGTGTGACAGTACCTGGTGGCCCCAACACCTCCCCAGCCGCCTGCCCTGGGCACTGCTCCAGCTCACTGCCAACCTACTTGCTGCCTTGCTTGTCTGCCACATGCAAGACCAGAAAATGTTGGCATGACTGATAAACCCATCCTCCTTATCATGTTCATCTTGGTATGGGTCCTAGCAGGGAGGCAGTGGGTGGGATGGTGAGTTTAAAGCTGGCTGGCCAAAAATTAGACAGCTCAATCATTTGCCTTGTTATTGCTACCACAGTTAACCCTTTGGCTGCTGGCCTTGGAGTAGGGTATCTGTGAGGCTCTCTTCATCTCTCGAGTTCATGGCTGAGGCCATGACAAGTGTTTCTCTTTAATGACACAGCCAGTGTCATTAATGGTCACAGCCAGTTTTGTCTTTACTGGTAGAAGTTGCCTTTTTTCCCTCTGTCACGAGAGGTTTCTGCTCCCAGTGAGAGGCTGGGCCATGCATGCCTGACCATGCCCATGAGGTGAAGGGCAGGACTCATGCTTCAGGCTGGCATGACGTGGAGCATAAAACAAAACTGTAGTTGGGGAGGCATGGCCAGCAAGAAGCACGAGACTCACAGCCCCTCTGGGCAGGGTTAGACTGGGCAGACACCTGGCAGAGAGAGTGTCTGCCAGGTGTCCAGGTTAGGGTGCAACCCAGGGCATTAAAAGTCTGGGTATGTGAGAGCTGGAGCTGCTGTCTGAGTTAATGAGAGATCTTAAAGATTTTCCATCCATGGAAGGAAATTGCTATTGGATCCTTAGTTATCTCTGCTCAAAAAAAAAACCAAAAAAAAACAAAAAAAAAAACAACCTCTAAAGAAAAGCTCGTGACAGTTTTTCCCTTGACGTAAATGCAGAGCAAAGTATTGAGAAGATACTGAAAGGAATCACAGAAACAGAGAAAAGACTAGGTTAGACGGGACCTCCTGACACCATCTAATCCAACTTTCCATTAAAAACAGGGCCTTAGATTAGGTTAGTAGAGGCCAAATCAATTTACATCTTTATTATTTCTAGTGAGAAAGATTCCACTCTCTTCAGGCAACTGATCCAAATGTTTAGTTGCTCTCACAGAAAATAATTTTTTGATATTCAGGTGGAACTTTCCTAGAAGCCAGTTGTGCCCATTGCTTCTTCTATCATATCCTTGTGAGGAGATGTGTCTCCTTCAGAACTACTTTTTAGGTATTGGAAAGCAGTGATTTGATTTCCCCACACTAAGCATTCCCTGCTGAAGTCTGATTAAGCACAGTTCATTCAGTTGTAGTGTTCTCCACCCTCCTAATCTTCTTGGTCCCCTGTGGACCATCTCCAGGCTTTCAAGGTCTCTTGAACTGGGAAGAGAGAAACTGGACAGTGTGTTCCAGGTATGGCCTAACAGGTGCTGAGCTGAGTAGAAAAATGACATCTCTTCATCTACCAGCAATAGTCTCACTAATTTAGCCCAGGATGCTGTTGGCCATCCTTGCTGCCAGGATACTTGGCTGGCTCATGTTGCTCTTGCTGTCTGCCAAGACACCCTCTGCCTTTTCAGCAGAGCAACTGTCCAGCCAGCCAGTGCCCAGCTGGTGCTCCTGCTTGGGATTATTCCATCCCAGGTTCAGGACTTGACATTTATCTCTGCTGAACCTCATGTTAAACTTCATTCTTGTTGGCCAAATCTCAACAGCCCGTTGAGGTCTCTATATGGTCACTTTTTCTTCCTCCTCTTCACCCAACTTAGGCTCATCCTCAAATTTGGTGGCAGTGCATTCAACCCTACCTTCCAGACCACTTATAAAGATGAATTGCATTTACTCCAGAAGAAATTAATTTGTGCCCAGCTGCCAACATGACTTTGAGCCTTTTAACTTTTGAGCCTCTGAACTCAACAGTTTAGTCAGTTCCTCGGCCATTTTGTGTTTCATCAGCCCAGACTTAAATTCTAAAGGTGCTCTTGTTGATGGTGAAATAATCCTATCTGCAGATCTAGGTGAACTAAAGGGCAGTTCTATGTAGCTTGAGCTGTCTTTAATATTGCTCTTGCAAGTTTAATTTAGCAGGGACTGTTCTTTGGTCTTGCATGCATTCAGCAGTCAGGAGTTTGGCCTCTCTGCCAGTACCTGGAAGACCTGGAAGGTCTCTCCAAGGAGTGAGCTTGGTTTCAAGGCTCTGTTGTGATGTTGCATGCAGCTGACTGGTACCATGATGATGGGGTCCTTAGATGGAATTGTCACCTCATGAGATGTAGCTAGAGTTCTTTTAGGTGAAAGGTATATGTAAAGTTTGCACAGAGCAAGCAATAAGTGGCCTAATTTTGGACTTACATTGATGTCAATAATTATATATATCAATATATACATTGTTTAGTTAATGAAGTTATTTGGCATGATTACCGTGATATACAGCAACATACACTGTCAGACTTGTACACTTCTCTCATGTTCCAAAACAAGACATACATCTTTAGCTCAGACTTTCCAGTTTTGAAATATTAGGAGTTATCCAATGATACCATAGTAGTTGCACTGGAACCTGAGTTTTGTATTTTAATAATCACCACATTAAATAAGAAATACCTTCTCTCCACTGCCAAAGGATGTTTTTTCTGCTCCAACTCAACAAGTGCCCAAGTCCTTCAGATATCAGATATATTGTTGATGGATCACAGTCTGGCTTCTGGGAAGAGCAAGAAGAGGATAACAAGGGCTGAATAGGAGGTTGTTGAAAGACCAGGGAGGTTCATGTGAGGCCTCTGAATGGGACTATCCTCCTAGGAAGTGATTTGTTAACATTCAGCTGCACATGGGTGTCCTTCTTCTGCACCAATGGGTTCAAATTTTAAGGTGTAATTGCAGTTACAATTGTCTTTTCAGTGTTGTGTTTTGTTTGTTTGTTAGCACTGTTATTAATATTCACAGAGCAGGTAGCAGTGTGTTTTCTCTTTAGGAGAGTGGAAGCCTGGCATCCACCCAGGCTCGGTTAATACCAACCCCAAGTTATTTCAAGTTGCTGAGAAGGAAAGTGTTCTTTTATTCCTAATTTTTTGTTCTGTTTTGTTTGTTTCTTTTCAGTGTTGTGTTTTGTTTGTTTGTTTTTCTTTTTTCTCTTTGTTTTTCTTTTTCTTTTCTTTCTTCCTCATTAGAATTATCTGTTTCTGGTCTGTCTGGAAAGGGTCAATAGAAAACAAGATTCCATTGGAACTTTGAAACATGTCATTGCAACACCCGTGGTCAGTATTATATGTGTATACATTAATAGTCATCTGAGTCTAAATAAACATGCAGAATGCCTTGTTTTGGCCCAGCAAGAAGTGGCAGCTGTTTGCACTGGTGTTTCCCCCGTGCTGTGGGCTACCTGCTGGCTTGGTAGAGGTGGAACAGTTTGGAGTGTCATTTGCTTGAAGCACTTTGTCATGCCCTCCCACAAGCCCTCCCTCCCTCTGTCTGGCTGCTTGCAGGTTTTCAATGAAAGGCCCTGTTCACACATGCAGCAACTCAAATTATCTCTAAATAAACCGGTATATGTGGAGAGTAATTCATGAGCACTTCAGCACAGTGATAAATGGCAGGCAGGGCCAGTACGTACAAGGTGGCCCCTCAGGCATGTGTCTCAATCAAGTTGTGCAAAGATACTGTAGAAGGGTGTGGAAATATGACCTTAAAATAAGAGCTGTGTCTTTTGGAGCTTTGGAGACCAGATTGTGACAGACACGCAGTATTTGATCTGTCACCTCTTTTCTAATATTTTATTTCCAGAACTTGACACATACTTCAGGTTTTACCCCCTATTCCTCCCCATGTGACAATTACCAGTCTGCTTCCTGAAAAAAAAAGTCACCTTAGCCTTTTAAAGACACCTTAAACAACCAAGTGTGATAAATAATAAGAATATTTGAAAAGTTTATGTAGTGACCAGCTGTTTTCCAGCCCTTGCTGACAAAATTCTTGAAGTGCAGTTGAGCTTTGCCTTAGCAGATTCTATTCTTCTGTGATGACCAAGAGAGAGAGGAAAAGTTTGCAAATGCCAACAGCTGTAGGAGGTTGTGGCCAGGTTTATCCCAGCAGGTTAAAGAGGGACAAGGCATGACCCTTGGCACTGCTGTATGCCTGTCTGTTCTGTAAGCTCTTAGCACGGCTCCAGCCCCAGCTAGAGCTTCTCCAGACAGTGCTGGGCACCATCTGTGGATGCACACTGGCCAGAGGCCATCACCAGTAGTAATTAGGCAGCAGGTACCTTGTTCTGAGGATGTGAAAGGGCTTGGCTGTCTGGATATGAGCTGCTGGGCAGTTGGTTCCAGTGCCAAGGGATGGAATGAACTTGTCTTATTTACATGTATGGACAAGATGAAGGTTTTTGGAATAAAGAAGCCTCAGTGGTGAGGTAGAACAGATGTGAATTTTGCAATTTCTATTAAGTTTTCAAGTACTGCTTTCAGATGCTGTCTCTTGAAAATCCTATGCTTGCTGAATTTCTATTATTGTTCTCACATGCCAAGGAAGGGAAGAAACCCTTGGACTTCAGATACTAGACAGAAAATAATGTGGAAGAAATATTAAATGACTGGGGAGGAGTTTTGTCCTGGTCTATAGACAAACTATAGGATATTCATAGATTGCTGATGATACAATTAGAAAGTGTGGTGTATCTTCTTCCTATTTGTGAGAAGAGGAAGAAAGCACAGAAGGAAAGACAGCTCAGAATTATGGGAATATTAAACACAAATGGCATGCAACCTGATGTGCAGTGTCTTGTTTGTCACGTAATAGTGTCTATGCTATGTCTGTACATATCTGTACTAGTGTCTGTTTTATTATTAGGAATAATAAAAAGCATCCACTGTGGTCAAACTAGTCATGCTTGTTGTTAACAAAATGACTATTTTTCTGCCCTTAAAATTCCAGCTGAAATTGATGTGATTCAATGCAGTAGAGCTCATCCTTCATAAACCAGCAGTCCTGGAATTTAGCACAGATGAATTATAAAGGAAATGTGGTTTTGCCCATTATGTCAATACTTTGCTTCTACTGGGGAACCCAAAATTGAACACAATGCTCCAGGTGCAATCTCACAAGTGTCAGATAAATGGAAATTAAAACTTTTTTTAACTTACCCAGTTGTCTCACCATAGGAAGTTGCCTGGTTGGTCAGCCAAAGGATCAACAGCACTCTGCTTGTCTACAGTGATGTGAGAGGTTATCTCCAAAGGAGTTGGCATGTCTTTGGCTAAGGCACTAAGCTTAGAAAGATGCCTGGCTTGAAAAGTAGAAGGTGTACCTTGGTCCTGCCTGTTTGTACCACATTGGTGTATCTTCGTCCTGTTAAAATGGAGTCCCATGAGTATAACATGCGTCGTCTAAACAAAGAAGGGGGCAACAGGGATTATTTTGGTATCTCAGAGGGCTTAGTGTATAGGATGGCCCTTTGTCTGAACTGAATGTTCTTTGAACCTATTTCTGTGTTCATTTAGTCTTTTGTATCTCCTGCTTTTTAATAAAACTAGACGTGAAGGGACATGAAGCTTGACTGAGGTGCCGTGCTATAGCTGAACTGCTCTGCTTAGTGGAGCTGCGTGTATGCAACATGTTTGCAGCATGGTAAAGTGAAGAACTATGTGAATAAGTAAGTAGCCCTAAAGTGCTGAAAATGAATGCTCTGTAATGGATTGAGAGGCTGGGGGAAAAATGCCCCCTTGCCTTGTATCCTCTCACCCCTCACCCTTTCTTTATTCTCACCAAGGCAATGAAGGGGATCCTTACAGGGGGGTTACAAAGTTCTTGTCGTGTTCCCAAGGTCTGAAATCACTTGACAAAATGTGCACTGAGCAACCCGAGGGCCTCTCCTCTCAGACTGGGAGGTCTGAGCACTGCCAAAAGCTTCTGGCCCCCTCTCCCAGCCTGATGCTTTGAAAGAGTATCGTTGGCTCCATGACACTGCTGGTCTGTTGACTTGTGTTTGTATGTTTGTGCTGGGATGTGTGCACAACTCAAAAGCAGGTCTGAGGTTAAGTAAAGCCCCTTGCTTGGTGGGGAACCTTGATAAACATGTCACAGAACGTGACAACTTCCATAATGGTTTTTAAAAAATGTGTACAGGGTTAGCTGCCAGCTTCCAGGGAGGGATATGTGTAACCACTTGAAATATTCAACTTCTGAATTCTGCCATCTTCTCCACAGAAATTTTGAAGACTTTGATTTCTCTATGCCAGCCAGTTACTGTACTATTTATCTGGCATCTTTGAATTTTGTGTGGCTTACTGAAGGGTTTTTCATGTCAGTGACTTAATATAGGCTTAAGTGTTTTGTTTTTTTTCCTAGTGTTCTAACTTTAAAAGAATTGGATTTTTTTTTTTTTTATTTCTTTCTCTATTTATGTCTCTCTTTATGGGCAGATATTTAATACTTTTGAAAATTCACTCCTTTTATCATGTCTTAATTCAGGCATCTAAAACCATGTCCCACTTTGAATTTAGGCCAAACAGCCCTGCCATGACATGACACAGTTTTCTCTTGGTTGGACACACAACTTAGCACAGGTAAGTTTGGAGGTGAGGATGATAAAAAGAGATGTAGACTGCAAGGATGTAACAACATTTTGTCCCATGTACATTAGGAAAAAATTGTCCTATGTAGCGTACTCTTATGCCCCTCCAAGACAGGGGATGTGGATTGTGTTCTTTAAGAAAGGCCTCTATAAGCATTAAATGCTGGAAGTAAAAAGGTGATTGAGAATGATTTTACAGTCATCATGGGCTTCTATTTCAAGAGCGATGTGACTTCTGGGGTCAGTAATAGTAACCAGAGTAGGCCTACCTTTCACATACACTCATAAACAAGTGTTGGGGTATTTACGTGAAAAGAGGAGTACTTATAATGCACAAAAAAAGATTTTATTAGATAGGCAGAAGGCCAGAATGATACCATGACCTGCCATGACTACCTTCTAGTCACCTCTTTTGCCAGTATTGGAGTAATTTGCCACCAGTCTCATTTGCTGCATACTTTTCAGTAATATACTTCTGCTACACATCTTGAAAGAGTTTGAAAGTAGTGCTAAACTGGTTCTCCCATCCCCAGTGGACCTCAGTGCAAATGAGAAATGAGAATCAGGTAAAAGGCTTATGAAAACAACTATTTTTGGCTTAGCCCTGATAGGACAACAACTCCATTGTTCCGCTCTGATATTGTCAGTGTGACTCATCTGTAGAGGACTTTCTGGCCCATTTTCTTTAAAAATGTGCTCTATCCAGAGAACTGACTGGGACTTTCTAAAACTGGAAACACTGAAAAAGAACTGTTTGCCCGTTTGTTCAATGTTGGTTAACCCTTTCTATACCATCTGACCTCAAAAGGTGGAATACATGCTATCTTATGCAGGAAGGTGCTTTCAGCCAGAAGCACATTTTTATGGACTTTTTCTTCCTTCTGGTGGATGGGGATTATGGAGAGATCAGATTTTAAGGCTGTTATGGAAACTTAATTCAGGTATCCTCAGAGACTGAATACCTGATGGCTGCTTCAGCGTGGGAAGAATGGTCAAGACTGGATGATGCCACTCTGAACCTCATCTGGCCTCCGGTGGTACCTTGCAGGCCTTGGGGTTCAGAGGATTTTCCTGGTCTTTGAGATTCCTAAAGCATGAGGACTGCTGCCAGGCTTTGAGGATGCCACCACTGGCAGAAATGTGATGCTCAGCAGGGAGCCCAGACATATTTCCTCCTTTAGTCCCTTCTTGTCTCCAATGCAGAAATACCACTTTCCCCCAAACTGGGAAAATGTTTTCTTCAGTCACTCAAATACCAGAAAACAATGCATTGGAGAGCAAGGGTTAGGGAGAACTCAGTCTTGCCATCCTCCCAGCGAGGATATGTCCCTTCCTTTTCAGTTGTGTGCTTTCCCTGAAGATACAAACTCAGGTTGCAGTTGGGTAAGTGCTTACTTAGTGTAACACTGGATAATCTCTCTTTCAAGGGTTTTAAGTGCTACGTTGAGTTATGACTTTAGAAAAGTAAAAGCCAAGTTCCCTTTGCCAAGAGGAGCTTCCATTTATAGAGTCTGGAAGTGGTCTGACATGGACATTGGTTACCTGCTTTGTTATCTGTACGTGAAATCTGCCTCTGCTGAAACCAGTGGCAAAACAGCCATTACTTTAAGAGTTCTGGATTTCATTTTCAGCATGTTTATTTGTATTACTTTTTTTTCCTATATCATTTGATATGTAGGCATAGAGGACATGGGGAAAATATTGATATGATTGAGACACACTTTCCATCATGGTAAGGGGTGGGCAGATGTCACTGTGGGAAGATACATTCAGAGTTTTGCCTGGCACTTTGAAATGCTTTTAATTTTTTCCTACCTGCCATGCTTCAGCCTTCCAGCCTTCAGCCATAAACTTGTGTATGAATGGCAGGTCTTATTATTTTGAGTGTTCTGTGTTTTTCTTCATTATTTAGATACTGAACTTCCAAAACATTCCTCTTAGCAGGGCAATTCATCCTCAACTGGATCTTAATGAGACCAGTGCTTCCTTTCCTGGGAAAGTATGTGCCTCTGGTAAGAGAAGCCCACCTTTCACAAACCACAGCTAAAGCTTGTTTTTTCAGTGAAGCACAAAGCACACAGCCACTTGCAAATGTCAGTTTTCTTAGTGTGAAGTAAATATGCATTTTGTAAATGTGGGACAGACATGTTTTGATGTGGGTCTTGAACAGGGCTTCAGTATAGAGATAGTTCATCTTTAATTTATAGTTACCTGCAATTGAACCATTCCAGGAAAAGCCATTTTGTGGTTCTTGGGCCAGGGAAGAAGAAGGATAAAAACCTTCTACCCTAAACAGTAACAGATATGACAGGCAGAAACAGATCTATGTTCCCTAAATGAAAACTTAGTATAGTGCACTTAAAATGTTTTCATTATTAAAATCACTGAGAGATTTGTGCTAAAACTCTTTCAGGTATCAGCTCTTCTTTCTCTGGGAAAAAAAGGGAAACACTCCTTTTTTTGTTTGCTACCTCTGTTGCCACAAGCAAATTTAGTTAAATTCAGCTGGCAGTCAAGTCATCAGTGGTGTTCCCCAGGGCTCAGTACTGGGGCCAGTTCTGCTTAATCTCTTTATCAATGATATTGATCAGGGGATCCAGGGCACCCAGTAAGCTTGTGGACAACATTAAGCTGCATGGGATTGTTGATCTCCCAAAGGGTAGGAGGGCTCTGCAAAGGGATCTGAACAGGCTGGGTTGATGGGCTGAGGCCAAATTGTATGAGGTTCAACAAGGCCAAGTGCCCGATCCTGCACTTGGGTCACAACAACCCCTGCAGTGATACAGGGTGGGGGCAGAGTGGCTGGAAAGCTGCCCAGAGGAAAAGGACCTCTAATCAGCAGTTCATGGCTGAACATAAGCCAGAGTATGCCCAGGTTGTCAGGAAGGCCAATGGCACCTGGTCTGCATCAAAAAGAGTGTGGCCAGCAGGGCAGGGCAGTGATTGTCACCCTGTGCTGGGCACTGGTGAGGCCACACCTTGAGTGCTGTGTCCAGTTTTGGGCCCCTCACTACAAGAAAGACACTGAGGGGCTGAAACATGTCCAGAAAAGGGCAATAGAACTGGGAAAGGGGCTGGAGCACAAGTCCTGTGAAGAGCAGCTGAGGGAGCTGAGGATGTTTAGCCTGGAGAAAAGGAAGCTCAGGAGAGACCTTATCCCTCACCACAGCTCCCTGAAAGGAGGCTGTATCCAGGTGGAGGTCAGTCTCTTTTCCTAAGTAACAAGTCATAGGACAAGAGAAAATGGCCTCATATTGTGCCAGAGGAGGTTTAAATTGGATATTATGAATAGTTTATTAATTTTTTTCACTGAAAGGGTGTTCAAGCATTAGAACAGGCTGCTCAGGGAACTGGTGAAGTCACAATCCCTAGAGAGATTTAAAAGACATGTAGATGTTGCACTTCAGGGACATGGTTTAGTGGTGGACTTGGAAGTGCTGAGTTAACAATTGGACTCAATGATCTTAGAGGTCTTTTCCACCCTAAAAATTTCTCTGATTTTAGGATGTAACCACAGGTTTTAATCTGATTATGAGACAGCAAATTCTCTGGCCTCTCTTGTGCCCAGTTTTGACTTAGTTGAATCAAAATGGCATTTTTGGCCTGAAAATTCATCAGTCATTTTAGTCCAACCAAAAACTTCAGTTATCTGGTATGTTTATAGAGGGAGTTACAGTCTTTTAGGAATCAAAACATTTTATAAACAGTAATTGGTTCATGCTTTCCTTCTACACATATGCAGCCACCACCAAGGATGAGGAATGTCTTGGTTTTTTGTAAGGGATATCAATGGCAAAGATGCATGTAAGCAGCACGAAATCTTAAAAACCCTGAATTTTATCATAACTTTTGTATTCATGCTTCTAAAACAGCTATGGGATTTTTAGGGGTTCTTGTACTTGTTGGTCTGTAGAGAACCAGCAGTAATCATAGAATTAAAGCATTATTAAGGTTGGAGAAGACCCCCAGGATCATGAAGTCCAACCTTTGACAGAATACCACCATGCCCAGTAAACCATATCATGATGTTTCATGTCTACCCAGGGATGGTAACTCCACCACTTCCCTGGGGGGCTTTCCAATGCTTTCCAAAGCTTTTCCTAATAGCTTACCCAATCCTCCTTTAGTGCAACTTTGGGTCATTTCCCAAAGTCCTATTGCTAATTGTCACCTTTGGATTGTTTTGGGGTTAGTGCTTCTGTACCAACGGTTGGTAACAGGTTGCTGGATTATCATTACCTTGGCCTGGAATATCTCAGTGCTCTTTGATCAGCATTTGGGTGAGAGAAATTTCATTGTACCCCTTGTCTGGTACTGCAGGTGCCTGTGTACTGCAAATACAGCTGCGTGTCTGGCAGCGCTGCCTGTGTGCCTGTCCCTGTTCAGACCAGCTGGCTCGGGCTCCTTGCTGAAGGCTGTTCCCTCAAGCAGCAGAGTTGTTCTGTACTGTGGCATATTCAGCCTTTACTGATGTTAACCACAGCTTCTCCTGAAAGGAAAATGGGTCCTTGGCTAATCTGTCAGAAATTGGCTTGTCCTAAATCACAGGAACAAAGAAAAGCTTGTAAGGAAACCGCTGCACTATCTCTATCAGTCAGCCTTTCCTTATTTCCATTATGTGCAGCCTTGCTTATGTCTCTGACACTTAAGGAATATTCAAATTCTGCTCTTCTTTTCTTTTTCTTCAGACCAACTGTCTTTGGGTCTGATCCAGACCCCAGTCGGTTTGAGGAAAGTCTTCCTAATGCTGTTGGCTGGCTTTGGATCTTCTCCATCGCTTGCATCACTCTTTAGTAAATCAGAGGCACACGTTTGACTTCTTAGAAAGCTGATCTCAGGAAGGTAAAAATCAGATAATTCCAGTGCAGCACCGCAGTGCTCTGCTTGAAACAGATCTGTCAGAGGGTTGCTCACCCCAAAGAAAGAGATAACAAAGGATTTTCTCCTGAATATAGTATGGTTTCTAATATTTTCTGTTAAATACAATCCAGTAGAAAATATAAAAGAGAAAGAAATCTTTTTTGTGTAGCTTGCTTCCTCTGCCCCACAGAAAAATTCCGTAACATCGACTTCTTACACCCCTACTTGAAACATCCTTGCTATAATAAAAGACCTAAAAGCACAGTCAGATCTCACCATTTAATATATGCCAACAGGGTGAAATGGACCAGAAGTCTAAATTGGTACTGTCAAATATATGTAGGAACTAAGGAAATGGGCTTCAAACCCTTACCCCAGAATCAGCAACGAATGTGGATTTTTGCTTTGGAATTCTTGGGTTTTGATATTATTATTACTATTATTATTACCTTATGACTGAAGAGGAGTCTTTTATGGAAATAGAAATACTGTTTATTTCTGGCCTACTAGACTGAGGTCTAAACTAAAAGAGCAGCTGATTTTTCTAAGTCCCAAAGGGATGGAAGATCACAAGAGCTCAGGGTTCTTGATGGTACCTTAGTGGAGAAACAGGAAAAGCATAGAGAGAGCCACCAAGGAGCAAGCTCCATGGTGCCTCCTCCGTGTCAGCGTTTGTGCACAGGTCACAGTGCCATTGAACCCCAGCTTTGGAGCAAACATCACTGAAGAGGACAGCGTGTGAGAGCTCCTGGCCAAGCATGTCTGGAAAAAGGGACATCTACTACCAGTCACTCCAGGCAGATGGGATCAGCTGCTGAGGGAGCATCTGGGCTGGAAATGGGGATCGCTAGAACTCCAGCTGTTCTCCTTCTGAGCTGTAACTCTTGGTGCTGGGTGGGCCGTGTGCAGAGTGGTTCTGGTCCTTGGATCAGACTGAGCTTTCAAAGAGCACTCAGGAGCCTTCATTGGAAGAGGGCAAGCTGAGAAATCTGAAAACTCAGCTTCTGCTTGGGCTGAAAAAAAAAATAAATTCAAAGAGGGCAACTGTATGGGGTGGGTGGCACAAACCCATACAGGTTTGAGGGTAATGTGAAGGGAATGTGATAGGGAGTGTGGCTTGGTGTTCCTCTCCTTTTCCTAAGGAAAAGGTCTAATTTCTTTAATTTGGTACTTTATAAAATGAAACTTGCCTGTATCAGAGGCAATCACAGCTGTTCTCCTAGGCATCTGGGCCAGGAATAGTGCTGATTTTACTGCTGCTCTTCAACAGAGACCTTTGGAGGCTCTGCAGAGATGTTGCAGGTAAGTTGTGTCTTCCTTTTGAAGGCCTTGCTGGAGCTTCTGGATGCTACTGAAATGCTTACATATAGTAACAACAAGGGCTTCTTTTCATATCCTTGTGCAGAGTGGGAGACAGATCTGTGTCTGCCTGGAAGAACATTGGATTTAATACAGGGGAATGACTGGAACTGGTAACACAGTTGTGGGTACTCTAGTCCTTTTACACAGAAAACCTGAAATCTAATAAAAATGTTTATTTGTTGTTTTATCTTGGCTTGCTTTCAGGTCTTATTATATTACAACTACAGAGATTTAATTAAGAAGAATATTGAATGTGGTCAACTTTGTGCACACTAAAGATGTGATGAAAACAACAGCTACTGTAAAAACCCTTAAATAGTTCTGTCAGTTTCCTGAAAAAGAGGAAACTTGGTGTTTTCTAACCAGTATTTTCCTATCATGAAATAGGATTGGGGGATTTTAGAAGATGATAAATTGACTATGAGTCAGTGGGGCAACATTGTGCTAAAGGAATCTGCTCTACTGTACTGCAGATAGTGTGGGGTGTACTTCAAAAACTAAATAAAAACTACCCAGACATTCAATTTTCCGCTTTCTTCAGCAGTGACTGGGCCACAGGATACAGTTTAGGGCTTCATGTTATAGGATTGGACAAGTGACTGTCCAGAACTGAGACCACAGCACTTGTGGAAAATGAGAATCAGTGTTTTTGCAGAGGAGGGTGCTTCCCTGACGGGAAGAGAAGTGAACAAAGAACACCTCATGACAATTACACACATAAACACTCAGACTCTGCAGCAAGACACCTGATCATCAGAGATGCTCTGTCTCCAGGCCCCTGCTCTGTATGGGATTAGAACTGCAAAGAAACAGCAAATAGAACAAAACAAGACCATCTCAATGTGAAAATGGAGACTTAGCTGCTTTGTTCTGGTTGTTGCTTTTGCATCTGTTCTACGTTACAAGAAGGCTGATACCAATTCCTATATAGCCAAATACAGTTAAAGTATCCTGTGCAGTTTAAGCCCAAATTCTTGGGAAAAATTAATCTGAAGGGTGCATTTTTGTTTTCTTGACTGGCAAACAGCTGATCTGACAAGAAGCCTGTGGTAGTGCTGGAAGCTCTACGGAAGTATTTCAGAAGCATCTTAATTCATGGCTGATATCTCAGTTTGTGCCTCCACATTACTGGTTGCTCTATACTAAATCTTTCAGCATTTGAGCCCAGCTGCCTCTGCTCTTTCCAACAATAAAAATGAGGGTCACTTCTCATTAGTCAGTAAAGGCTGAATTTAAAAATAACATGCTGATATTGCTGCACGGAAGTGTTTAAGTTGGATTAAATATGAGAGAAAAATAAATCTGGGAAGAGCAAGCTACAAAGGGAATTGCAGATTCACTTTCCAGTCTGAAAGATTTTTAGGGCAGAGACTGTCAATTATTTTGTTTGTACAACAGTCTCAACATAAATGGGGCCTCTAGCTGCTTCCACAATGTAAATTATTGATGCTGATAGGATCCGAAAAAGACATGTGCCTAGCTTTAAGCACAGGGATAATAAAACTGACATCTAAAGGAATCCTTTAGCCCAAAGTTAAATGTGTGCTTATGTTCTTTGGGCTTCTGGTGGCTGCGTTAGGGCTTATGTACCTGATGGGATCTTGAAGTAACAAAGCTGGCTGTGCTGCGATAGAGGATGCAGGTCTGAATAGACACACTTGGGAGTTCCAGATAATTCTTATGACCTCTCAGAGAAACTCAGGCCTGTTGACTTCGCAGGAAACCACTTGAAATAGATAGTCCTTATCCAAAGTGACAGCAGGTACACGATCCTAATAAAAGAAACATGGACCCGTTGCACATCATGCTGTCATTGCGTTACCTCGCCTGACAAAGGAAGGCAGCACACTGTGATCTGAAAGAGATCTGAGGTGACACGGCACCTGACAAGACATCCTGGCTGATGGAAAAGGAGCTGGGAGGCAGGGAGAGTGGGAAGGAAGCAAGGCTGGAACCACCTGGAGCTGTGGCTCAGCACTTGCTGGTTCCTTTGTGTTGGGTGGTCTGTGCTCGCGCTCCCGGCGACAGATGTGAGTTCGTGAGATGCCAAAACGAGCCTTGACTAAGCAGAAATAACAAAAAGAAAAAACTGAAGAGAAAAAAAAGTTAATAATCCTCAGGCTCTGGGGCCTTTTTGGCTTGCTGTTTTTCACCCCAGCCTTCAAACAACCTGTGCTACAACAGATTGCAAGCCCTTACAGATTTGCTAGCCTTTGCATTTTGGAAAAAGCCTTGCTTTCTTTTTGGCTCAGTTTACATTCCTTTTCAGCTATCTCTCCCTCTCTTGGAGGTGGAAATTTGCAATGTATTATGCATGATGTTATTTAAACCTCTGTGTTGTTTGTGGTTTCTACAGGGGCCCTTTTTTGATGATGTTCTTTTTGAATGTATCACCTCCCTTTGGAGCAAGACACTTCTGGCTTGGCTGTCCTTGCTGTGAAATGGCAGAGGGAGCAGCATGAGAGGAGCCCTGAGCCCTGCAGATACAATACCATGGTGATCAGCAAAACCTACCTGATCACACCTGTCTGTCCTGCTTGGGGCCTCTGTGCTCTCTGTATCCTTCAGTCTCCCTTCTCTGGCCTCCCTTTCACACACTTGCCCCTTCCAGGGGGATAAGTTGCAGGCAGCCTGTTGGAGGCAGTGCCTGTGCTTCCAACCAGAGGAACACCTTTCAGGAGGGTGAGCCTGCATCAAAGGCACCCAGCTGCTAGGAAGGATCTGTGGATTTTTCCCTTTTCTTTACTCTTCCTGGGCAAAAGGGAAAGAAGCTGTGTAATGTCTCCTGTTCATCTCTTTATCTTCCCACTTGAAGTACAGAGCTGAGGGGCAACTTTCTGTTCCTTACACTTGTCACCATGTGGTTCTTTCAGGAACAAGGTGACACAAAAACCTTTGGGAGATGTACAGCAGGAGCCCATGAGAGGTCTGCCCCTGATGAGCACAGAGAGGTGGTCTCTGACCTCTGCGAGTAATGCTCTACTCACCCCAGTGCCTCTGGTTCCACCTCAACCTCCAAAAATGAGATTGTATCTCAGTGAGAGGAAGCATGACGCAGCTTTCCCAAGTGCTCAGGAGAAGGTTTGGCTCTGCAGAAAGAGGGTCAGTCTTAGGGCACTCAGTGCAAGGAGCTCTTGCTCCTTGGGCTTGGAAGGAGACCCTTGGCTGAATCTGGTGGAGTCCACCTGAACTCTGCTGGTTCAGATGACCCTTCTGAGCACGGATGACCACCCATAGTTCTGAGACTCACAAGACACTGAGACCTTTCACCTGAAGAGATTTCCTTTCTTCCAACTTCCTGCTGCATCCTCAAAGCCTTTCCCTTCAGGAGGAGTCTTTCAGAGCAGAGGTGTACATATCTCCTCCATTGTTGGAGCTGTGCTCACAAGGCACTATGTTATGGGCCGAGCAAAACTGATTTTTCAGACTGGAAGAAGAAAAAAGACAAAGGGAGTTACACAAATCAGGAAGCCTTGGATGAGTGAATGACACTTTTGTCCCTCTGCTGAATTGTGTCTGTTATGTCTGTTGCCTTTTTCCCAACCTGGAAATGAAACTTGAGATAAGCATCAAGTACACAATTTGGCTGTAGTTGATCAACCCTACCTAAGACAGAGACCTAAGGTGAAGAGATGCCCTTTAAACAAGGAGGACATTGTGCTGCTCAAAAAGCTGTTGGAGACCTCAGGGACATTCTTGCAAAAGGCAGTGCTGCTACATCTTCACAGCTTCCCCATCACCAAGCTCCATGTGCTGCAGTCACACTGCTTGGTTGCAGTGAAAATTGTCTCCCACATATAGAAAACTCCATGCTCTGGTGTGCCAAGCAGCCATGGCCTCTGCTGTAAGGCCATTATCCACTGATTGCCTGGGCACTGTGTGAAAATTGACAGATTTCAGCTCTTGAAATCAAGTTTTGCTCATTAATCTTTGCGCTGGGCTGACTCCCAAGCTTACATGACATGATTAATTTAAGGTGGAGAACCAAAGAGATTTGAGATTCAGAATGTAGGGTTTTTCCGACTTTTGGGGTAAAAATTCCTTGCTTCTTTAGAACAAATCTGGGGTTCAGTCTTCTCTTTTGTGATGCCTCTGTGGCCCAGGCAAGGGTTAACATCTCTAAGTCACCTGCTCCACTGCCCACCCTGCAACAGGCTTAGCTTGCCCTTCCATTGTTTGGACTAAACCTTCCCAGATTTACTTACTTCCTTTTGATGTCTGGCAATGTTTGTTTATTAGCGCCAGTGGCCTGTGTTAACTCTGAGTAAGTCTTTGACTAAATCCCATTCTCTGCCTTTCCTCCCTTCACGGGCTTGTGAGCTGATAAACTTCAGTGCTGGCTTTCAAACCCAGTGAGGTTAAACATGAACTTCTTTTACACCTGCCTGCTTTCCCAGCTAATGGACCCTGGTGGCTTCTGAGAGAGGAGTCCTTTTATGGCAAAAAGAAGGCTGCAAAAGTTCATTTTGTTTCTGGTTCGTATGTTCAAGAAGTGGGGCTTTAACTCTTGGAGAGGAAAGGATTGTTTTAGTGAATTCCCTGCTGTCCTGAGGTCATCTGCTTAACAGTAGCAGAGGGATAATAACAGAATAGGTATTAGCCCATAAGTCACGTAGTGTTATATATAGTCCACCAAGCATTATTTTGTTATTCCCTTTTTTTTCACGGTGCTTAAGTACCATTTTGGGACTCAGAGTTTAGACAATCTAAAGTATGAATCAAGAGAAAGAAGATGAGAGCTGTTTGGGAAATGATAAGTGCTTCCTATGGAAACTTTTGCAACAGTTCTGTTTTTCCTTTAATCATGGGAAAGTTCCATTAAAAGAACAAAGCCTACAAAAAAAAAAAAAAAAAAAAAAAAAAAAAAAAAAACCCAGCAAAACCAGACCCGAAATCACATATTTTTTCCACATTTTTAATATTTGAAATTTTTATTTTTGCTATGGGTCCATCTCAAGAGGGAAGGTATTGAAAAATCCCCTACAACTATTTGTGGCTTTTTGTTTTAAGACAATCTCCTGATTAGATGTGCTCGTTATTTAATTACAGACATAAGCCCTACTCTCAGGTTCTATATGGGTTATGTGCTTAATGTATATGCTCTTGGTTTTATGATTTATGCCGACAAAATAAGGCTGCATGATAATAATTTTAAAGTAAGAAATCTTTGGATATTTATTACTCCATTATTTTGTCTCATAAAATTCTCTTAATCAGCAATGATTAATTTTTGAGTCATAGGTATCTAAGAGTCCTAAAATGCCTTGTGGGTGCTTAAATATTCTTTTTACAGGATTTACAAATTCACTGATTTTTAAAATGGTGTTTCAAGGGTCTACAGATGTTCCAGCATAGAGAAGTAACTCTGTCGTGCCAGTCTGAACTTTTCTATGCCATAAAAATGTCTTTGCCAAAAACAACTCACATTCAAACTGCAGTGATTGACAGATGGCAAAGAGGAAGGATTATAGAATATGAATTGCAGAGTGAATCCAGATTGCACTGAAAGGTTTTAAAAGCCTAGGGAAAATTTGTGGTCATCCAGAACTGAATTTACATGACAGTCAGATGACATAATATCAGCTTTCCTTGTCTCCAGTATTTTTTCTTCATATATTTTCTTGAGCTATAGCATTTGGTGGAGGGGCTTTTAACTAATTTTGCCCATGATTCTTTGGCAGTTCCTTTGATCTCTTTCAGTGTGGTGATGGAAAGACCTCAGCTGAAGGTTTCTGGCATCGTTCAAGAAATTGTCACCCAGTTCATCTCTAGTCCTGTCAGAACAGTGAGGGGAGTAGACATGTGCCCTTCTACCCCTCCTATTCATACCCTAGATTCCATCCCAGCCTTCTTCATCCCAGCCCCACAAGAGCTTCTTCTCCAGTGTCCCATGCCAGCTCAGAGCAGGACAGGTACTGTGTGGCTCTGCCAGTAAAGGCCAGAGCAGGGACCACAGGGATGCTTATGTGCCTGACTTCCACCTATCTCCACAAGTGTCAGGGACCTGGTCGTCAAGGGTGCAAAACAGGCTTCTCAGAGACACTTAGACACTGTGAAGGAGAGCAGACTCTTATTTAACTTTAAAGATCAAAGCTTGACCCTGTCTGCCTGTAAAACTATTCCTGCCTATGTAGAAACCTTTTTGGTTTCAAGAGGTCTCTGGTTTACACAACCAAGGCTTTCTTCAGTCCTTTCTGCAGGCAGCTTAATGCTGATATGTGCACAGAAATACCCTGCAGAAGCCTGAAAACAGCTCACTCTGAGTTGGGGGGCACTGTTTTCCAACAGGTCAATATTTCTGAGATTGTTGTGATAACCAGTGACAAAAAAAAAACACAACAAAACCTGCTTACATGGAAAACAGTACTGATGTAGCTAATGTAGTTGCAAATCCTAAGTGCATTTCAGCACAAATCTGCATATAGACACAGTTCTTTGTAAACAAATGTCCTAGTGCCACAGCAGCCTTCAGAACAGGAACAGCTTTACCTTGTCTTTAACTAGGATTGTGAGTCACAGCAAGGTTTTGCTTCTCCTTTTTGCATGAAAAAACCCAGCTTTGTATGTTCCAGTCTTGTATGTTCCAAATATCTTCCTTTAAACATTTATTTGCCTGTTGCAGTGCTGGACTGCTTGTGCCCTTTGCCTGAGCAGTCAGGCAGTTCCCTTTGAAGATGTTTACTAATTAAATAAGAACAAAGATGGAATGAATGTTAAGGACCTTCAAACACTTGTATGTTGCAGTTCCATGACTGTATTTCACAAGCTGCTGTAAAATCCATGCATTCTGGAATACACCACATTCCTTTAATGGATTCTCTTTGTTAAAGAGGTTAAGGGGAAGCAAAAGGAATTCTGGCTTGTTTCATAGCCTGTTTTTCGCATCTGCAACTTTTACAGTAGGAAAGGTGCAGAGTTTGTTGGATTTGACAGAGCACTGAGACCCAGCATGGCAGATTCCAGCCCCAGCTGTGGCTTTAGGAAACTCACTGGCTCTGCTTCTTTTCCTTATCCACCAAGCATAGGCTGGTACCTGAAGGCACAAGTGCAAACCAAACCCCAGCTACAAGCACTGCCAGATTCAGGAGTATCTAAATTCTGAATAACCTTTATTTTTAGGATCTGGGGTAAAGTTGCTTTCTCACTCATTTAGGTGTGACACACTCGTGCTGTTCTCAATAGCTGGAGATCTTTTTAATTAAAGAACAATGATAAAAAGCCACATAAAATGGGTTGCATCAAAGCATCATCATACTACAAATGCTAATTATTTTAATTATATAAGATTGCTCACGTTTATTTTCTAGGTGGGAAGGCACACCAGCTGACTGGGTTTCAACGTGTGGCTATTTCAGCAAAATTTTAAGGAGTCAGATGTCTTGCCTAGGAGTTGTCCAAGCTGCATAGCTCTGGTCAGCCTCTCACCTAATGTGAACATCTCACTCAGTGCATGAGAATTGACATGAGGGACCTTGAATGAGTTCCAGTCACTTTCTTTGATCTTCCTGTTTTAGGGACCTCTCCCAGGCTGACAAACCCTACATCCTCTGGGGAGGTTGTAGAAGTGTTGTAGGTACATACAAAGTGCTAATGGGCTACTTGTTCACAAGTGGTCCCATCATCCCTGCTTAGCCATCCCCTGGGATTGTGTTAGGGTTTGATTCCTTCCAGAGGAAGAACAGCCCCAGCCTGACTGGTCCTGCTGTGAGTGCAGGGGCTGGGGCCTGGTGTGCAATACCAGAAACCTTCTTTTCCCCACCACGAGGTGTCCTGGAACAGCAAATAGGGAGCCATAGCAGATACTGTTTGGTTGCTCCAGATAACTTACCTGGGGAATCTTTGTCAGAAAAGTGGGAAGACACAGAGCTTCAGGAGCAGTGCTCTGGTGTAACAGCAAGGTGGAGAGAAGGAGCCATGGTGAGCTGGAAAAGGTCAGGAGACAGAAGAAAGCAAAAGCCTCTCAGGGCACAGGAGGAACCACTGCTTGGTTGGGCTACTCTTTCAAAGTCTGCAATCAACATTTGTTTTACACTGACAAAACTATATTAAAACATACTTTTGCTGAGTTAATGAGCAGTCCCAACACACACATTGAATACTCAAGACTGGAGTCCTTGTCTCTATATAAACAAACTCTGTGACAGAGCTAAAACATTTTGTTAAGAACAAACAAATGAAACAAAGCAATTTTGAATCATTCACAATTGAAAATAATTAAAGGCTGTTAAAAATCCTGTCTAAAGATGATGAGGTTTTTTTCAAAAAAAACCACAACCCTCCCAAAAACTCTCAAGTGAAATGGCTCCAGAGTGTGGAGTATAATTTTTTAAAGTAAAGCAATTCAGTGGATTAGATAGAAACTTGTGAAAAAAAGGAGCTGCCAACCTCATTTTATATTTTTTCTGGTTAAAAAAAAACCACTCCACCACCACCTCAAAGCCACATTTAGTTGAAATTTTTACTGATCCTTTCCTCTGGGTTTGGTGAATGGAAATGTGCAAGACAACTAAATTGGCATCAGTTGATTTTTAAAGCTCTTGAGTAAATATTTGCACGATCATAAGATGAATTGGGTTGGAGGGGACCTCAGGGGGTCTCTGGTCCAGACTCCCTCAAAACAGGGGCAGTGCTGAGATTGGGCTGCTCAGGGTTTTATCCCTAAGGTTTTGGATACTCGATGAGAGCCCATGAGGTGCTGAATGCAATTGTGTTCCCCTGTGTGTGCCAAGAGAGGGCTATGGAATTGCCCCCTTTCTGTTCTCTGCTCAAGGGTTGGGGCCTGACATCCTCTTGTATGTAGAGTTCTACCTTCCTGGGGGAGAGTAAAGTCAGGGGTTTTATTTACTGTTTCTGCTTAGAAACTTTTTCTTGGAGCAAAAGCAGCATCATACAGCTCATCCAAAGCCAGGTACAGCATCCCATTTCAGATCACCCAAAGCTAAGGGCACTGATTTCATATGTGAAACTCAGACAATAGGCACATCTGATGAGATAGAGAGAAAAACCTGGGCATAGGGCATGCTAGTGATGTCTGCTACCTTTCTGTTATGGTGCTTCCTTTCCTGCACTGGAAATTAAGGCACACACCCCTAACTCCCCATAGGTTTCCTTGTCTCCAGGACTCGAAGCTGCACAGCAAAATTACTTTCATCTTTTAAGCAGCAGATTTTCACTATGAATAAAGTTGCATTTTCTTTTTGTCCCTAGTGAAGGGAAAGCTAGCACATATTTCCATTCTTTATTTTCCACATTACTGCTTTAATACAACTTCCTCTTAATAAAGGCAAACCACTACTATAAAGCTGAGAGAGATCCATGAGTAGCAAAACCAAGGAAGTTTCATTTCCTACAGATTTGTATCTTGAGGTTGTATTTTTATGTGCTGTCTCTGGTGTCTAATGATAGATGAGTCACATACTATGATTTAGGCAGGAAGGGTCCCCTTCACAGAATCACAAGTTTAAGATCATCGAGTCCAACCCATGCCCTTGACATCTTGAGGTGTCTAATCCAGCATCATGGTCAGAGAAGGTCTAATTCTGGAGGTAGATCGGATTTCTTGGGGTCTCATTTAGCAAGGTTTGGAAATCTCTAAGGTTGGACAATGCCCACCCTCTCAGGGATCTTGTTCCAGCACTGAACTCCTCTGAAGGTGAAACAATTTTCTTCTGTCCAGCTGGAATAGCCTCCAATGTAGGTTGCAATTGTTTCAGCTTGTCCTTTCACTGTGCATCTTTCAGAAGAGACTGTCTTCATTTCCCCCATTTTCCTTCCATGAGGCAGTAAAAAAGAAAGGAACCCGATCCCCCTGCCCATAGTTTTCTCCTCTCCTGGTTGAACAAAACCAGCCATCCCAGTTTCTCCTTGCTCTTTATGAACTTCAGTGTGCCCTCCATCCCAGTGCTCTTCACTTGGATGCCTTCAAGTTTTCTGACTCTTCTGGCTCTTGGGTGATTGTCCCAAAGCAACATAGAATATAGGGGGTTTTTGCTGTGTGATTTTTCTCTACTTCCCCATCCTCCTATTTGCATAGCTTTAGTGTTCTTTGAGTCCTTCACCTCTCTGTCAATGTATTTAATAATTTTTAAACCTGATAATGGGTTTAAAAATTATTTCTGGAAAGTGTTAATATACAGGTACACCCAGTCTTACACAGAGTAATTACACAGGCCTCATATTCTTGTGAAATGAGGCTAAAATACTAGCAATAATAATGTATTGGTCTTACGTAGAAAGAGAGAGAAGAACCAGATGATGATAGGGCAGATATCATTCCAGATCAGTTGTGTCTGTAGAAGAGATTTCTGAGGTATTTGCCATATCTTCCTGCTGGTATTTATTGACCCCTCAGACAAAATTATTTCTTACAAAATCAGGTCTAGACACAGAGTTGAGGCTGTTCTATCTACCCTGGTGGACACTACTTAATGCAGAAGTGCCAGTAGAGTATCAGTGGGTGTTTTGAGGGATGCCCTACTTGGTACTTACTCTAGGTGACCTGAGGGGGTGCAGGGAGGGAACTGAAGACACAAGTCATTGCCCTGCACACGGGAAATCTAAAAGGACTTGCCTCTCCAATGTTGTATCTTAAAAATTTTTATTAGCCCAATTAAGATCTAGACTGGTAAAAAATAAAACAAACTGTTTTACACCCAAACAATGTCAGTTTTCTCCAATGAACATATTTCTGGCATGGAAAAATGAGGTACAGGCTACAAAAGCAAAACTCCTCTTTTGCCTGTGTGTCTTGGTGGAATACTCTGCCCGGGTTAAGGCACAGCCATTTAGAAACCATGTGATTTGGGTACTCCATGTCTGTCACACACCACAGCCTGGCACCCCCATGACTGATGCTTTCCCGAGTCTGTACTGCAGACATGGTTTAAAGACAACTATTGTAAATATTTTTGCACTAGCATAGCTGTATTGATTCTTGGAGGGTCAATGATTCTGTTTTGCCTTTATGATTACAGCTAAACTGGCAAACCTTCCTGAGAAGTCACCTCCGCTCGATGACAATTCATTTAGAGCTTCTCAGAGGTTATCCTGAGCATGGGAAGCACCCGACAAATGGATTGTTCCTGCAGAGGCAGGGAAGGCAGATTGAATCGCCCTTGAGCGCGGCCGCGCTTCCAGACGGCAGCAGAGCACCATGCCTGTGCTGGATGAGTTTTGCATATTTATAAGCTAGTGAGGGTTACACATTTGACAGGGCAAGTCATTGCTCAGCTTCCAAGGGCTCTTTCTAAGACAAACAGGCACTTTCAAAATATCCACAGAATTTTAGGGTTTTTTTTAGAGGAAGCTGAAGGCTGAAGCTGGAAACATAAATTTCAAGGAGCTAAAGCCAGGGCCTTTCCTCTTTTAAACTACTGGATTTGCTTTTATTTTCTATAAGCCAGTTGTTTTGTCTCTTTCCTGTGCTATTTCTTTTCTTGCCTACATGCAAACTTCTGTTCTTCATTCCTCAGGTCTTCATCCAATAGTCAATACTTGAAGGAGCACCTAAGATGGCAATGGATAATGAAGCCAGCCCTTTGAAGAAACTTCAAATAATAAAATGTTCTTGCGTCAAGCTGTGGAATTTATTTCCCAAAGACTATGAAAAAATTAGCCTGAGCTCTTCACATTAATCAATGTTCTGTACATATTTATTTATTTTTTTTTCCTCCTTTCCTATGTTTGGAATCTGATCACAAAGCATCTCTCTTTACCATGCTGGCTTTTTTTTTATTTCTGTCTAGTCTCACAGGCTGTCTTCTGCTTAGTAACTGAGTCATCTGGCTCATCTCTACCTCAAACTTCCCTAGGATGCTGAGTACTGTCCTTTCACAAATTAAAGTCTGGTTTTTTGTGATTGGGGACTTTTCCTCTTTTTAGCTCTTCCTTCTTTTGGACAGTCTGTACTGCATGCCTTTTCCTCTTCATGTACTTGTTTTTCTTTCCTACCCTTCAGGAAGAGCATGGTCATAAAGAAATTACTTCCCCTTAGCTTTGTGCAGCTTCTGGACAGGAGACAGTGTGTGCTGAAGGTCCTGACAGCCAGTGGGCTTTCTCCAAAATTCTGCATTTCAATTTTAGTGATATTTAACAAACCACCACAGTCAGAAGTCCCAAGCTGCCTGATGAAGCTGGTTTGTATGCACCTACTTACCCACACACAAACTGTACAGAGTGCTCAGTGTCAAACTGAGCACCAGCAACCTGAATCCTGATGGCATCTAAATTTCAGTGGTAGCCAAGCAGCAGTCTCAGTTTTTCTCTCGTCATTCTTCCCAGCAAGAAAAAAATGCTTTTGATGTATTTTTATTTATTAAGGTTTCCTTGCTGAAAGTGTAGTAGAAGTTGTTACACTCCAGCTTTATGGGTTTTCACAGTCAGTTGTTAACTAGGGGCAAAACCAGAGCTAGGTTTGAGATGGGCAATCACAATGGCTCAGCCCAGAATCTGTCTGCCTGCCACTAGGGCTGCTGCATCATCTGTGGTTGGATTAGTGCCTCAACATCACCTCATATCACATATAAAGCTCATGCTGTAGAATGCTATGGTGCCTGCCCTGAACACTCATGTTCTGTCACCTTCACACCCACTTACTGGAAAAAAAAAAAAAAAAAAGTTATGATTGCCTCTTCATTGCTCAGAAAAGGAGCTTTTCTGAAGCAGAAATGAAATGTGTATCAAGAACCCACAGGGTCCCATAGGAAGCAAGGTTCAGGTCAGTCACAGTTTTAAATACAGCGCTGCCAAGCAGTTGAGAAGACCTATTGTGTTAGCACTGTATTGCCCTGTTGTTAGCTTTCAGGAGATGACTAATGTGCCTTAATTAATCCCTGTGTGAAAAACACACTTTGTCGGCAACACAGACAAGGCCAAAACTGTGAGCAAGTTATTGGGAGCTGCATCTTCCTGACGTGTTTTTCATCAGGGAAATGTTGGCCACATAAGGAAGCCAGCACAAACTGTGCTCTTTGGTCAAAACTTATTTACTGAAAATGATGAAAATCTGACCCTAGTTCAAGAAAAAGCATCTTCATAAGTAGAAAAATACCAGCAAAAATTATAATCAACCAGGAAGACATGATCACAGGCTCACAGAGAATGGCAATGAATAGTGGTAATGCCACAGCATAGCAAAGGCACAGTGAGTTCAGATGTACTGCTCTGTATAATCTGGACATGATTTCTGTATGCAGTGTGAGTGCTGGAGTAATTTTTTTTTTTTTTTAATCTTGGTAATAAAGTCAAATCCTGACTTAAATCAGGGCATTAGTAGTGATGGCAGATACACACTGTCACCATCAGCCAAAAGATCTCAAGTTTCTTTGTAGACATATATTCAAAGGTCATTTCATCCACAGCTGAAAGCCAGCCCTCTCTGGAATAAAAATGAAGCAGAAAGAAGAAATGTGCAGAAATACCAGGCCAGGAAGTGAAGACTTCCCCTTCCAATTGAAGGGCAGAGGGATGGTTAAGTGATTAAAATATTAGCCAGAAGACTGACATAACAAAACTGCATTTTCCAGTCTCTTGTAATACAGATGAACACTGTAGGAAATTGAAAATATCTGATCCAAATCAATGGTGCATGAAATCTCCCTTAGTGTTGGATATTTTGTTGATTTTACTTTGAATGTTTTGTCACAATGTGATAACAGCAGTGAGACTGACTACGAGATTAGCTCCTGGTCCAGACTGGCCAGATGGAAATTCAGAGTGTGAAAATTGACTCTGTGGGGCCTAAAATCCTACATGTATATTGATTATATGCTTGCATGAGGATATTTATCCTGAGTGTGTCGGTCACACATGTTATACCTATCCTGTAGGCACTGAGGAAGGTGAAACACATCCCCTTTCAAAACATTGGATTTGAAAGGAAGGGTGAAGTAAAGGCAGGGATATTGAATGGGGAATGGCTTGACTGTAGCAGTGCTTGTGAAGCTGAAGGAGCTGTTCCCAAGTCTGATCCTTACCTAGCTGTGGGTATGTCACCACGCTGAATGAGGCTGCCTTGGGCTTGCTGGAGTTTGGCCCAACTTTAATAACTCATTCCAGGCTTGAGTCAATGGTCTGTCATAGGAATCAGTTAAAATAAAAGCTAAAACTAGGTTTGTAGTGGGGAATTTCAGTTTGGGAAAAACTATTTATGGGTGGAGGTAAAAGCAAACAAGAAAAGCAATTGTGATGCCATGACACAGGCAGTGGTTTAAGAGGAGAGCAAAATGAGCTCTGAGGCAGAGAAACTAAACCCACATTACAAATTAAACCAACACATGAATTCCTCTGAAACACTCAGACCAAATCTCCTACAGGGAATGCAGTTTATCCTGGTGAGGCTCTGCTTTGCCTTGTGATTTAGGCTTCTTGTTTCCATCGTCTGATCACCAGCAAAACAAATTCTGCAAGCAAGGGCACTGGAGCTTCTTTCATGCTCCTGGAGTTAGCTATGCCAGTGCAAATCTGGTAAAGTTGGGACAACAAAATTTGGTAGCCTTAGCCTGACCTCAGATTACATCCTCTCATCCTCTTTACTATCTTGGATGCTGAAGCCCCTGGTTGTAAAGTCAGAGGTGAGATTTCAAATGAGTACATGGGCTAGATCCAGAATTTTGTCTCTGAAATGCGTGTTTCACTGCTGGAGAAGAAGATGGTTTACAGTGTGTTCCCTGAAACAGCTTCTCCCTGCTCTGGAAACCAGGGCAGACCTGAGCAGGTTGCAGAAGTTCACGGGGGTGTGTGTCTTGCACTGATAGGGCCTGAAGTCTCTATTCTTGGGTTGCTGTTATGCTAAATGGTAGAAAGAGTGTTGTGAGTATCTTCATATTGTAGTCCTTATCCTGCAGGTTTCAACCCTTATTTTTCTTAGGACAGGGACTTCCTTTTACACACCCTGCATAGTTGCTGCTTGACTTCCCCACTAACGTGGGCAACCAGACACTAGTTAGGAACTAATGAGAGTTTTAAGCTAGTGAAAATCTTTGATGACCTTCCAGTGGTTTGTCTATCAGGTTTGAACTTGGATTCTTAGTAATTGGTAAGTAGTTCTGTGGATGACAGTCTGATGTTTTAGGGATGGCACAGTGTACTCAGGCAGAGCCTAACCTGCTCAAAAAGACTCATCTGAACAAATGCATGTCCATAAACCACCCAGGAACAATTAAGTGATTGCAGCCACTTGTTGTTCTGATCATATTTTCCCTGTTTTAGTCACTGCATCCTGTTCCAGTTAAGTGCAAAACCTCTGCTCCTCAGACAACTTTGTGTGTTAATGGGAAGGTTGTGAAAGCAGTGCTTCACTCTACTGGAGGGACAGGAGATGGATGGACATTAGAGGAACAGCAGTCTGTATTCTGAGGGATATTTAAGTACTTGATTCCTATTGATTTTCTCATGATCCTGGTAGCATGTAAATACCTGTAACAATCTGGACAGAGATAAGCTGGTTTCTTTATGAAGCTGACCTGCATGTTAAATACAGCAGTGACTCAAATGCTAGAAACAAAGCTGAAGAGCAGAAGAGACATGTGATTACATGGGGCCATGAGAAAAGGCCTGAAGGACAGCCAGGCAGGAACTGCTCCAGGAGATCTGAAGGCATTCTGTGCTGGCAGTCCATTGATGAAGGTTGCTCATTATTTACTTATTTTGAACATGTTTGCTGAAGGCCAAAGCCTGTCAGATCTTAGGAAGGTTCTTTTTCAAGAGCTTTTGTTGCCTCAGCAAACAGGTCATGAGTCCAACCCACCCACTCCACAAACAAACATTTCTCCAAATTATCAGGGGAATGGAGTTCATTTGACAGAGAAGTCAGTTTGTTTGGTAGAGACAGATCACTTAGGGTGTAGGGAGTTTTATTGTGTGTATGTGTCCAAGTCTTTGCCCTCCACTCTTCAGCTCCTCCTCATGCATCCTGTATAATAACTATGTGTGTGTGTGTTGATTTCATTCCTTTTGGAGCTGCTTACCTTTCTAATTATACTCACTAAGCATTCAGTATTTCATTTGGCTGTGTTCCCAGAACAAAGGCTATAGCTGAATATAAATAAGTGAATTAAAATAACTTTGGCTTTTAATCAGAGGAAGGCCCTGTGTTGCTTAGGAAGTTTGAGATATCACTAAGCAGAAAGGTAATTCTGCCAGCTCTCATGTAAATTGGGTGCCTGTTTGCTTCCCAAACCAACTTCCATACTCACATATCTGCAAGATCAGTTCTCCTGGTGAGCTTCACAGGGGACTAAAGGGAGGTGATGGCAACAATTACACTGTCATTTGGAATAAGAAGGAACTCTAAATGGGTAAGAGCATTTTTCAGAAACAAGAATTATTCACAGAATGCCCCAGCTTGAGTAGAAGCCATTTGAATCTGTTTGAATTGTTGAAAAAAAATGTGGGGCAGGAAAGATGGTATCTATTGGTATCTAGAAGACACTTTAGCAGGATCCCACTGCAGAAATGATGTCTTAATTTCACTGTTCAAGAAACCAGTTTGGTTTTGAGAAAGAATTGGGAAGAAGAGTAGGTAAGAGCAGCTTTTGGAGAACGTCAGATGTTACTCTTGCTCTTCCAAGAGAACAGAGAACAGAGAACAGAACTGACACAAGCAAAGATAAAAAGAGCTCATCTCTCTGCACTGATGATTATACATAAAAGAAAAAATTACTGGAAGACTTAGCTCACTGTTGTCATGCATATAAATCCATCCAGATTGTCAATAGTCATTATTTTGAAACTATTTTTTATTTTTGTAAGATTTTAACTTTTTTTTTTTTTTTTTTTTTTT